>CM024761.1:36119437-36685199 GCA_014218235.1 Colocasia esculenta | reverse complement strand
AGACGCGACGGAGAACCAGGGGCGCGACCCACAAGCTCGCCGCGACACGAATGACTGTCGCGTCGGGAACCCTCGACGCGACACCAACACATCCCCGGCCTGGACGCGTCAATGGCCGTCCATCCCACGACACCGAACGGAAGTCGGGAAACCGGGTCTTACACAAGGGTCACCTTTGTTAAGTTAGTTACTAATCATTTCAAGCTCAAGTTCAGGTAGTCACCCCTCAAGAGCAGGGGTGTGGGGGAGCATCAATAATGGAAATATTCAAGAGAATGACTCCACCTCCTTTTGAGGGGGAGAGCCAACCATTGGTGGCAAAAAACTGGCTTAGGGAAATGGAGAAAATCTTCTGTGTCATTCGATGTGCCAAGGAGGATAAGACATGTTTGGCCACCTACATGCTCCAGGTAAATAGAGGTTTTAAGAGTTAAGTATAGGTTATTAGAGCATTGCTTAAGTTGTATACGATGGGGTTATGCAATATTTCAGGAGAGAGCTGATGTATGTGGGCTTCATTTTACGTAACCATTTGAAGAACATGACCAAGAAGTTACGTGGGAAGAATTCACAAGACTGTTCATGCAAAATTTATTCCATAACATATCCAAGATAAAATGGAGCAAGAATTCTCTAACGCTGAAACAGGGGTCTATGTTAGTTCTAGAATATGAAGCTAGATTTGTAGAGTTATCTAAGTATGCACCCCACATCATAGCTGATGAGAGAAGGAGGGTAAGAAGTTCGTGATGGGACTCCGCCCGCCACTCAGAACTAGATTAGTAGCTTTAGATCATAAGACAATGAAAGATGAACATGTAGACAGGAAAGCGAGATGGAACTATACATTGAAAAGAAGAAGGCAACTTTGAAAAGACCCTCTACCCCATTCTAAAGGTAGGACAAGAGGAAGAAATCAATAGGAGTTATACAAGTATCAACACCTCCTAAGACACCATTCTATGCAAGAGGACCAAGTGTGAATGACAAGCCTGAATGTGTTGATTGTGGGAAAAGGCATGGAGGAAAGGAATGTTGGGTTATAACCGGTAGATGTCTCCGATGCGGAGATAAAGGACACATGGTTCAGGACTGTCCAAAGATGGTGTAGATTCCACCTTTAGCAGCCTCTATAGCAACAACAATATCAGTAATAGAGGTATCAACATCAAGACTGTTGTGTTGAGTGTGTATTTAATATTTTGATGATGAATTTAATGATGACTAAACACTTTGATGTTGACAATGTCTAAACACTCATACTTGATTTTGATGATGACACATTGTACATATTGTGATGATGACTAAAAACAACATATTTTGATATTTCATATTTTGATGATAATGACATGTTTTGATGGTTCACACTTCATATAACAGGTTTACATAACTTTGTTGTACAATAGCAAAACCATAATTTCTCTCATCTGTTATATCCACTTTGACTCACTTCTTGTAAATTCCCTTTCCACAACTTAATTCCTTACTTTCATGCCACATTCTTCATTGATTCCAATACGAGAAGGAATGTGTGAAACCCCGAATTTTTTTTCATTTATATTGTGCATGTGCTTACTTTTGTGCATATAGCATGTGTATTCATTGTGCATATTACAATTTCTATATTCCTCATGAGCATATGCATGTATATATATGTTATTTTATGCGAAAATAGACATTAGTTATTTTGTGCATATTGGTTTTACTAAAATCCTAGGCATATTATACTTGAGTAATGTTGTGTATGTTTAATCTGATTGCCGATTGCATGTTGTATTTATCTATTTCACATGCTAATGTACATAACTACGTTGTATATGTGTTATATATATTAATACATATGTCAATTTAAGTGTGCGTTGCAAGAATTAAATTTTGTTGTATATATTTTTTTAGTTAACTTATGCATATTGCATCTTAACGATAACATGCATATATTATCTAACTATTGATATGTAAATCATACTACTTTATCCATGGATATTGTATGCAATAATCCTTTGTACATATGTATATATGTTGTTAATTTTATACATGTGATAAACTATCTAATTCTATACACATTAAGTGTCTATGGTATATGTATAGTACTTAAATGACATTGTGTATATGATAGTAAATACTGCTATATACGTTGTAAACATTTGAGTTATTTTCGTACAAGTAATATATATATATATATATATATATATATTATATATGAGTTATGCTTTATCTAATTAATTATACATGTTATATTATTAATTCCATGCATATTGTATATGTTGTGCATCTAGGAAGTTATTATCATACATCTTGTAAGCAATTGTGAGTTTATTTCCGTGGCATGCATATATTTAAATGAGCATGTATTATTAATTATTGATATGCTATTATATTTAATTATTTCCATGCATGTTGTATGTACCATGCTGTATATGTATACATACATATGTTAATCTTGTTAAAATGATATCATCTACTTTTATTTTAAGCATGATAAATTGTTTATGATGTAGGTACTTGAATAATAATGTGCATGTAGTATCTAACTAATGATGAGCACATTGTATTTATATGTTCATGCATATGCATGTAATCACGTAGTGGTGTATATACCTATGTATATATGTATTTATTTGTACATATTATCTTAATTAAGATTAGTGCAAGTTATATTTAAATAATATTATGTAATGCATGTAGTTTATATGGTGAATGTATATATTATTTTGCACATATTAAATTGTTGTGGTGTATTTTGTGCATTTATTTTAATGCATGGCTGTGTTCTAGTGGAACTGTCCTGTTGGCGGCAGGATCTACTGCCGCTGACTGCCAAACATAGGGCTTGGCATCCAGATTGATGGACGCCAAGTACATTGTTGGCGGCACAAGGCCTGGACCCAACCCTGTTGACTACAACAGATGTTGACGTCAAGTTCCCTCCTGTGTAACAGTTCCAGATTTGTTAACACTCGCATTTTGCTCGTTTCTAGATTAGGAACCCACCTAAGTCATAGTAAACCCTACCCTATTGTGTACCCCAACCCCCCAAGTCTATAAAACACTCACCTTATGGCGAAGGAAGTCTTTTTGGCCTTGGTGAAACCTAGCACCCTTTGGAGAAAAGCTTGCTCTTTGAGGGCCGGATCTGGATTGAAGGTGTTCTCTGACGATCTACAACAACTGGGAGATAGTCTACATATAGGAGAAGCACTCCCAACTTCGAGGAACCTTTGCATCAGCAGGAGAACCAGATCTAAGGAGATTTCGAGCACCATCTTGCAGGCGGCCGAGGAGGGCTTCACTGACAAAGTTTGATCATCTTAGATTTATTAGAGGAAGTAACCTATGGATATCAACTTACACATGTCCCCTTAAGTCTTAGGATTTTTACGGATGTTTCCTCGAGTCCTGGAACCTCCAAATTCCCCTTGTTTTGTGTGCTGTCTGCATGGTATGCTGTGAGGAGCTGGCGGCAACATCCCTTGCCACCAAGTTCCTGGTGTTGACAGCACAGGATTGTGCAGTTTACTGTAGCGGCCACATCCTGTGTAGTTAAGTTCTTCAGAGTTCTGAAAATGCACTGTTTGGTCTCTTTAGAGCGTTTGTTTGATTTCCGGTATATGTACATCTGTAAATTTTATGTGTGGTCATATGCAGTCATTAGGTCATATCATGAGGTTGCAATGATTTTTTGTTAATTGTATTATTATTAAAATTCAGTAATGGAGTTATGAGCATAATATGAGCATGTTTAAATCTTGTATAAATAGATTTGTTGTAAGTTAAGTTTCTAAATTTATATGATAGAATGAAGACTGATATTAGGTTTTTTGAATTGTAACACTCAACCTGTTAATATGTACCATGTCTAAATGATATTTTAATGAATATGTCTGAAATCTAGATTAAATTGTAGAAATTATATTTACTGTTCGAAAATCTGGAAATTGAATATGTGATATGTTTACTGTTAATAACATGTGATAAAAATTTGGATTAATTTGATGACAGCAGTGTAATTACTAGTTAAACCCTGGGATTATTCATATTAATATGTTAAATCTAATCTTGTGTAATTCAGGAATTACAGCATGTCTAGAACTGTAATATGAGTTGTTTTTATTACTGAAAATAGTAGTATCATGTTAGGTTAATTGAGGCATGTGCAAGTGAAACAATGCATGAAGAATGACTAATATTATATGTGAAAAATGAAAACGGTGACAAAATGTGATAAAGTGAATGTATAATAATTGGGCTGAGATTGACACTGCTACACTAGAGGTTCAGAGCTGTACCATAGAAAAGTCTTTATGGAAGCTCAACGTTGTGAAAGTATATCCTAAGGCATTAGGATGAAACCTGGAGGTGGACATACCACTAGATATGGTGGAGAGGCTTCTCCCGGTCTGCGCAGTTACCACTTCGCCACTACATTGCCTAGGTGGCGGGTATGTGTTATGAGAGCGATGTGATGTGCTATGAGATGAGCTATGTGCAATGAGATATGGGTGCGTGCGTCCTCTAGAAAGTAGTTAGGACTATGTGTCAAGGCATTTAAGCAATATATTATGAATAAAGTGTAAGGCAATATGTGAATGTGGCACATGATGAGTGCAAATGATATGGCATGTAACAATGAAAGTGCAAGAATAACAATGTGAAAAATGTGTAAAAATATTGTAAGGGAGAGTGAATATGAATGAGAGTGACTTCATGTGAAACCAATATAATAGTGCAAATGTCTATACTTTTATGTATTATACTTCAAATGCAATATCTTTTAGTATCATGTCATATATTTTATTAATCTTCATGTAATAGTGTATGTGAATATACATATAGACATGTGATTATGCAACATAAAAGATGACCATGTGGAAATTGCTAATGATAAAGCACGTGCGAATAAATCTAATTCCATGCAATTGAGTTTATTCATGACAAACAGCAAGTAAAGTGTGGTTATGAATGTGATAAATACATTTAAGAATGTTAGGTTTCCATGCTAGATGTAATGTTCAATTAGTATAAAGTTCCATGCTATAAGTGCTTATTATTGCCAACCACCTTGACTATTTAATTCTTCAATTCATGTTATAAAATGTGAAATCATGTGTAATGAGAGTTATTTATATAAAACAGCAAATAAAATTGTAATTAAATATGAAAAGTCACATGAAAAGTGAATATTATCATGCTAGGTGTTTATTACCTTGTGCTTAATCTATGCTCTAGTTTGTAGAAATGTATCATGAATGGATGATATTTGATGGATAAATCATGTTAATCTAAAGCATATTTAAGTGGTCTAGTTATGTTGATGATTTTTAAAACATGAGTCATGTATGCCTTTATTGTGAAAATATGTATGTTTTTCTCCCTTGTGCAATAGTTAACATGTGTGTGATATGTGAGAGTTGAGTCTTGGGTTTGCTTGCTGGGTCTTTAGACTCACTCTTGCTTCGGCGTACAGGTAAGACAGGTGTTCCCATTTTGGAGGAGGCATAGCGAAGGACGATATCTGGAGGATACTTTTTTGGGGAGCACTTAGTGGTTGTACTTTTCCCTTTTGTCAACGACCCCGCGCCGGGACCCCTCGGCTCCCAACAAGAATCCTACATCGGAACCCCGCCTATAGACACCCGGTTATGACTTTGGGTTGAACCACATTTCTTGTTATCTTAGTGGGCCCCTAATTGGTCACTCACCTTGAGCCCATCATTTGCCTTGTTTTGAGCCCATTAAGCCATTAAAATGCCTTGACCCACAATTTATCACTTGAGAGAGTCCTTGGAGCATTATAACTCTCATCTTATCATGTGGTTAGGATGATAATTCAAGATAATTCAGATTTATTGTCGCGACGCATCGTGGCGCCGCGACTCTAATCGCGACGGTTTTGGCTGCTGCGACAGCCCATGCATTATACATGCACGTGGACAACGCTGTCGCGTCCCTCCGCACCGTCGCGTTTCTAGTCGCGACCCTACGATATGTCGCGACAATGACCGAACCCTCTGGCCTCCATACTACCCCCTATTTATTCCCTATGAACTTGACTTAATCTTAAGGATTATCTCTACCCCTTGGGGCGAGATTCTGCCCTAAGACTCTCCTAAGGTTCTCTAAGGACTCTCCATCCGATTTTAATAGAGCTTTATATCTCCATTTTTAATTTTTAAACAACCATTTTAAGGAGATAATGTCACTTACTCTCATTCCAAGCTCTATATAACAAGGCCCCTCCTCAAGGACGAGGAGAGCCTCATTTACCATCCCGAAGGGCTGCCAAATTTCCTCTTGATCATACTTAGCCTCGCAGCCTTCCATTCCTGTCATTTTCCCTTCACATTCCACTCCATAAAGCTACTCTTTTCACCATCAATGGAGCATGGAACGTGAAGAGGGCGAGCCCACAATCTTCTAGAGTACTTGCACATCTTGGAACTACACCCATGCCAGGGAGTCGCCCTAATGGGGCACATACTCTTCCCCTTCCTTCCTCCTATTTCTACATGCATTTTTCATGTTATTTTTAGATAGAGCAAATTGCTATCCACCCCGTTTTCCCACACCCATAGGGGTTTAAAACCACCCTAGGTGCGTTCCCACCATGATCCCCCATTTTATTTCATCTTTAGAATAGGTACTATGCTTAACATGTTCTAATGGGGTATTTTCTTTGTGTTTATTTTGATTGGCAGGCAAGCAAGTGAGGTCTACGAGAAGCTCTGGTTCTCCGGCCGACTGGAGGACGAGAAGAAGGTCCCTACCTCAATTCTCCCACATTCAGAGAACGCGACGGCTAAGGGTGACGCGACCATAGACGCGTCGACGAAAGCTGACGCGATATCAGTCACCGCGGTAGCCATGGCGACCGCGACAATATGTCGTATTTTTGTTCTCTTTCCTTTTCCTAGTTTAAGTTAGCCATCATCTTCTTTCTATTATTAGGAAACTTGCTAGGTGGCGATCACACACATATTTCCACACTACTAGTTTTAGTACACGATCGTGTGTCGAGGGGAGTCCATCCCTGTGATTACACCTGTTGGCGATCACGGTGGGACCTTCACTGCCACCCTCGTGGATTTTGCTATTTGCTTGCCATGTTTTCTTTTGTTTTCACTTTAGTGCCCTGTTAGTCTTTTGTTCTTGTTTTCCTGCATATTTTCCTGCTTTGTTATTGTCGCGACAGATCGCGGTGACGCGACATGTTCGCGTCGCAACGGGGAGACGCGTTCTCAGGTCAGTGCTTGTTATTCCCCATGTCCTCTCTATTCAATGCCCATGAGATCATGCATCCTTGTTCCATTGCCTAGATCATGTGTTCTCGTGTTTCTGTCTGTTAGAATCCTGTCAAGGTTCAAATTTTCCGTTTATTTTCATTTGTAAGTTTTTCGTTCCTATCGCGGCAGCAAGAGAGGACGCGAACAAGTCGCGGCTTGGCCAAATGTCGCGTTATCAGGTTTGCTTTGTATGTTATTGTTTTTATCCATGAATCGGTTCTGTGTGCTTCCTGACCCATGTTGTACCGATTTAGTGTCTCTTGGTGTTTCTTATTTTGTAGGGTACCTGCTTGGTTGGGCTGGTGACTCACTGGTTTTTTCGGGTCTCTGTTATTATCGCGGCAGCCCCGCGTTGTCGCAATAGGGTCGCGGTGTACCCGGCTGTCGCGACTCTGCCCGAGGACTTGTTTTTGTCACCCTGTTTGCTCCTTATCTTCATTCTTGCATACATTTTGGGCTTCTTAGTCCCTTGCAACGCCACTCCCCATTTGATCAGGTTCCCCCTTGGTTGAGTGAGTCCTCTCACCTACGAGCACTCGTAGGCTGACTCGGACCCACCTTCCGAGGACCTCCGTAAGTCCTCGTGACCGTACGCACGTTGCGGCTCACCGGGCCGGTTGTACCCGTCGCACCCTTTAGTTTGAGCCATCCTCGTGTGTGAGTGTGCACCACCCTTAGCTGTACCGGAGCACTTGAGTCCATTCCTATTAGGGACCGCTTGACTGAGTGGCATCTCTTTAATCAATTCATCTAAAAGGTCAAGTTCAAACCTTAAGAAATTTGCGCTTTAAGCATGACAACTTGAGTGCTTTGATCCACCCCTCCTCATCTCAGTCTTTCTTGTTGTGATAGAGTTTAGGTGTGTTTGTATCCCTTCCCAAATTGGTTTGGGAGGTGCATGCGTCGCTGCCTAGGAGATCGAATCAGTCCCCTCCCATCCTTGTGCTTTATCATAATCCTTTGTTCGATATGGACCAATTCCATGTCCTTGCCGATGATACCTTGCCTATCGGCTCCTTGAAGATGTGCCCAATCCACTTCGGCCATACTTCCAGCCCCTGTTCAGTCTCCTCTCATCATTGGGGGTCAATCCCGTCCTCCTTCCCCTCCGAAGGAGATGACCCCATTCCAATTCAGTCAGCTACTCCCTCATCTGACTTCAAACAAGTTCAAGAATTCATTGTTGTTGCCAAAGGCAAGCAGCCCTTGTCTCCATCTGCTCATAACTCAGTTCGTCAATGGACTCCTCCGCCCATGTTGCTTCAGCACCCCACCTTTCTTCTCAGGGCAGATCCTACACCCCTCCGTCCTCTGACCATTCACTTTTCAGAGCCAAACTACTTTCCGGCACGAGAGGTTCGCCTCGATCCCCTCCAACTTCAAACTATTATAAGCCGAACCTGCTTTTCTGCCCCATGAGAGGTCTCATACTTTCGAGCAACCTCGCTCCATTGTCTCTACACATCACGTTCAAGCCCCCTCCGACTTCCTTGACGAGTGGGCCGTTATGAAAAAGGAGCTTCATGACCTCAGAAGGCAGATAGACCCTCGAAAGATAGCCGACATTGCTCTCCCATCGTTCTAATACCTCCGGTGCCACCTCAGTCAGAGCTCCTGTTTATCGACGATACTCTGGGTAGGGGACCCCTATGTTCATTTGAAGGATTTTGTTTATGAATCTGCACCTCACAATACGACCGTCACCTCATGGCCTACTTGTTCAGAAAATCCTTGGATGGTCCAGCTTTAGAATGGTTTTATTCCCTACCCCCGAGGAAGCGGAGGATTTCAGAATTGTCCAAGAGAGGTTCCTGCAGTAATTCCAAGATCGGGTTGGACCCGAATATTCTTTTGTGGATTTGGTAGCCGAGAAGATGAAGCCTGATGAGGAGTTCTCTACTTATGCCGATCGATGGCGCACTGTCTTCCAGGTCCGTTGCCCCCTGCCGGAAGAGGAGAAAGTCAAGTTGTTGATCTCCAATGCAACCCCTACCTACCGAGCCATCCTAGCCATGAACGACATTACTACCATGCACCAGCTGTATAGCCGACCCGCTTATTCCAAACCCAACTCAGAGACTCGCCTATACACTCCATGTTCGAGACCCCTAAAACCCGTTATGCCAAGAAACCCCAAGGTCCAGTCACCGAGGGAATCCAAACCAATGAACAGGTAGGTGCAGTTAGTAATCCCCAAGGCCCAATAGGTAGATCCCACAACCTCAGCAACCTCAACAGCATGGAACAACAATAGACAACCTCCTTCCTCAAGGTCAGAATCCTCCACAAGATCAGCGCCAGTACTCTCAGATCCCTCCACCCCAGAATGGTTTTGCACCTAGGAAACCCAATGGACCCAAGAGAGCCCAATATCCTCCTTTGCCTGAATCGTTGGCCGATGTCTTCGCAGCCCTCATGTCCTTGAATGCCCTCTGACTCCCTCCTGAAAAGCCGAATTGGAATATGGCAGCGGACCAGACGAAGTACTGTGTGTATCATCGCCACCCGGGTCACAATGTATCAGATTGCTTCCAATTCAGGGACATCATATATGATCTTCATGAGCAAAATCAGATCGATTGGGCAGAGATGAAGAGGCGAATCTAGACACTAAGAGATCAGCAAGGTCAGCGGCAACAACAACAGCAGCAAAGGCAACAGCAGCCACCCGCACAAGTCAATCCAGTTGTCCATTACCCACCCGATGCTCAATGGGCCTTTGATGATGAACACGAAGTGGGCCAGCTTTTGGCCATTTCTCACGTCATGCCTTCTACTACCACGTCTTTATCCAATGAGCCTCTTCCTTCACACCCACCATTGCCACCATCACCTCACCACCCTACAACTCCCCCATCATATCACCATTACTCCCCCACCAAACAACATCCCGCTATCCCTTGCGCCAGCACCATACTAGCCAACCCCTCCATTCTGGACATCTCACCTTCTCCCCTCCACCACAACCTTGCCTTGCGGAGCGGACGGATGTTCCATCGGATGTACCCTAATGCGTCCGTGGCCATGCCAGGTCAGCTAATACAACAAACCAGCACTCAACAGCGACAAGATATGGAGGAAGTCGAGCCGGTTCCGGGGACCCAATATGATATTTTGAAACATCTGGACCAAACTCCCGCCAAGATCTCTATTGTGGAACTGATCAAGAGATCACAGACTCATCAAGATGCCCTTAGCGCCTTCCTACAGAGGGTCATGGTCAGCGAGGACATGAACCCCGACAACCTGCCCTCCGTGCTTTCTATTGTGAACAAAGGACCAACAATCACTTTCTCCGATGGCGAGTTAGCTGCTCCTGAAGCCAGGAAAATGCCCTTGTGTGTAACACTCACAATAAATAAGGTAGCCATTGATGCAGCATTGGTGGATACAGGAGCTTCGATCAATGTATGTCCACTAAGCACCTTAAGAGCCTACAACATCTCAGAGCGTCAGTTGCAACCTACTCCCACCACCATAGCTGCGTATGACAATTCCCGGCGGGCTTGTCATGGGGTCATCACATTGCAGGCAGAACTGGGGCCACTTGTTATGTCGGTCGAATTTTATGTGCTGGACATCGATCACACTTACAAAGCTATCCTGGGGCGTCCGTGGATTGAGTCACTAGGGGCAGTGCCTTCCACAGCGCACCAATGTTTGAAGTTCCCCTTTCAAGGAAGGATAGTCAAAGTCAAGAGTGTAACAACAGCCCACACTGTGGAAGCTGTTGAAAGAGTTTTGCCCTCAGTCTGGCCATCCAACAAACCCGTCATTTCTATACTTGACGTGAACTATCCGTGGGCCTATACCTTCTCCTCCAATCGTCCAATTGTATCCCCATCAGTGGCAGCAGTTAGGAAGGATGGATCAGCAAATGCAAAAGGATGGGATATCATGTTCAGGATCGGATACCAGACCGAAAAGGGGTTAGGTACTCACCTCCAAGGTAGGGTCAAAGCAGTCACCGGCACAAGAAAGTCTACAAAACATGGCTTAGGATATACAATATGGGCAGCATTATCATCTACCTCGCAGTCGGATCAGGGGCCCCTTACTTGGACACTTTATGATCACTTTGTCAGGGGACCTGTACAGCCAGGATATAACACTATGGTGAAAGAAGTTCCAAGTTCGGCATATCAAGTCCTGGAAGATCAACGTCCTGGCAAGAAAAAGAGAGCCGAGATAGACCCAGAAGCACAAGATCTCGAATACCTGATTTTAGCAGTTAGCTTGTTATTTAAAGAATCTGAAGCAGAGGCAGAAAAGCCAGAATTGGAAGATCTCATTTCAGCCGCCAGCTGCCTGTTTGTCGAGGAGGACGTGTCTCAAACAGAAGTATCAGCATCAGCAACCACCACCAAGCGACAGTTGCTTGGATTCGGTGAGGAAATCAAAATTGTTAGTTCAGCCAAATCAACAAGGGAGCTCTGGCCAGGGTTATCCTGATCTCTCAATCACTTCGTTTCATCCATTTTTGTCCATAATTTCAATTCCATTCCCTTATCTCCTCCCTTCATCCTCCAACTTTCTTCCGATGCCGTCGAAGCATTACTCCACCCTTCAATCCTCTTCACCATTTTCTTTAATGGCTCGGTTCTGTCCTTCTCCCGAAGCCTCCCGGGCTAGTTGGTTCTTTTCTTATATATAAAAAAAATGTGTGTGTGTGTGTACGTGTCCGTCCCCCTTCGTCGATCCCCGTCCCCTTCCTTCCTCTCCCTACGGCAATCTCCGTTCCTTTCCTCCCTCTCCCGACGGCGATCCCCGTCACTCCTGCTTTTCTCCTGCTCTCGACAGCGATCCCCGTCACCCCCTACCTTCTCCCGCTCTCGACGGCAATCCCCGTCACCTCCTGCTTTCCTTGCTCCGACGGCGATCCCCGTCACCCCCTACCTCTCCCTCTCTCGACGGCAACCCCGTCACCCCTACTTCCTCCGGCTCTCGACGGCGATCCCCATCACTCCTGCTTCTCCTGCCCCGACAGGATCCCCGTCACCCTGCTTCCTCCTGCTCCCGACGGCGATCCCCGTCACCCCCTGCTCTCTCCTGCTTCCGACGGCGATCCCCGTCACTCCTGCGTTCTTCCTCTTGACGGCGATCCCTGTCATTGGATTCCCTCCTGCGCAGCAATCCCTCCCCTTCTTTCACTCAAGCTGCACCTCTGCCTGGTGACCGAACATGGCCATTTTGGGCGACTCGGGTGAGGGGCCTTCTGTTCCCTCACACCCCGTTTCCGTTGCTAGCACCCTGAGCTCGGGTGGCCCGCCTCCTCCTCCAATCCCATCGGAGGACCTTCGCGGCCCCGCCGCACCCTTTGCTTTCCGTTCCGATAAACCCCTGGACACTCCTCCAGAGTCTCCTGTGAATAGCGCATCTAGCTTAAGTTCAAGGGTAGGTTCTAGCAAGTCCCGTCCCCGTTTAGGAAAAAGAAGGGTAGTGGCATACCCTGTAGATATCTCTTAGACCTAGGGCATAGGTGTGGCGCTCTTCTGGCAGTGGAAGAGTTCGTCCAGGAAGCAGTGGTTCTGAACATAGAAGATCTGCATCTAGAGGAAGGGCTAGATGATGGATTTGGGGTTTATGAGATCATATCTGAAGATGACCCATTAGATGAAGGAGATTGTGAGATAGAGGATGCTGCCGAAATGTACGCAAGTGGCATGAGGAAATTTGATGAACCTACCTCGGCAGTAGATGAACCCACCAGAGAGGTGAACATAGGAACAGAAGAGGACCCCAGGCTCTTAACCATAGCTTCCGGTCTCCCTCCTGAAGAAGAAGAAGCACTCATAGAGATGTTAAGGGAGTTCAAGGATTCGTTTGCCTGGTCCTACGATGACATGCCCGGCATTGACCCCAATCTGGTAGAACATAGGTTGATCTTGAAGCCAGGGGCAGTTGCCGTCAAACAAAAGCTAAGGAGATTCCTCCCCCACATTGCTTTGAAGATGAAAGAGGAGATTGATAAGCTACACAAAGCTAAGTTCATCCGCGTAGTCCTCTATCCTTTGTGGGTGGAAAACATTGTCCCGGTGATGAAGAAGGACGGAAGAGTGTGTATCTGCATAGACTTCCGGGACTTGAATAAGGCATGTCCAAAGGACGATTTCCCGTTACCTCATTTGGATGTCTTGATCGATAATATAGCAGGTTCGAAACTCTATCATTCATGGATGGGTATTCAGGATATAATCAAATTCGTCTAGCCCGGAGGATCAAGAGAAGACCTCCTTCACCACCCCATGGGAACATATTGCTATGTGGTCATGCCGTTCGGACTGAAGAATGTCGGCGCCACTTATCAAAGAGCAATGCTAGCTATCTTCCACGACATGATACATATTGATGTTGAGGTTTACGTGGATGATATCGTGGTGAAGTCGCAGACCCAAAGAGAGCATTCCTCCGTGCTTGCCAAAGTATTCCGTCGCGCACAAGAATATCAATTGAAGATGAATCCAAAGAAGTGCGTGTTTGGAGTTTCCTCAGGAAAATTGCTAGGCTTCATAGTTAGTAAACGGGGATTCAAATAGACCCACACAAGGCCAAGGCAATCAATGAGATGCCTCCTCCCAAGAACATATCTGAGCTTCGAGGTTTGATTGGTCGGCTGCAGTTCATAAGGAGGTTCATATCTCAGCACTCCCAAAGATGTCGTCCCTTCTACGAACTGTTAAGAGGAGGAGTCAATTTTGAATGGAACGCTAAGTTCCAAGAGGCCTTTGATGAGCTCAAGAGTTATCTTATGAATCCGCCCATACTTCAGGCACCTATCCCTGGGAAACCCTTAATCCTATATCTATCAACTGTTGAGGACTCCCTAGGAGCTGTCCTTGCTCAACATGATGAATCCGATAAAGAAAGGGCATTTTACTACCTGTCTAGGCTCTTCAATCCTTCCGAGCTCAAACTCACCACAATGGAGAAAACCTGTGCAGCGCTAGTTTGGGTAGTGCAGAAATTGAAGCACTACTTCCTAGCTCATAAGGTGAGTTTGATTTCTAGAATGGACCCTATTAGGTATCTCCTAGAAAAGCCAGTCCTCGCCGACAGATTGGCACGCTGGCAGAGTTTCCTCTCCCAATTTGATATCTCCTTTATTGTTCAAAAAGCCATAAAGGGGTATGCCATTGCTGAGCACCTTGCTCACCTTCCTCTTCCTCACAGTGATATGGTTCAAGAGGAATTCCTCGATGAGAACCTATCACTTGTCTCTCTCGATCCCTTTTGGTCACTCCACTTCGATGGAGCTCTCAAATCTAGGGGACGGGGCATAGGTGCTGTCTTGCTCACCCCAGAAGGGATCACCATTCCTTTTGCTTATCAACTCCAGTTCTATGCCACCAACAATATCTTCGAGTATGAGGCTCTCCTAGCCGGTCTTAAGCTTGCCTACCTCTTAGGCGCGCGTCACCTCAAGATCATAGGAGATTCTCAGCTCGTTCTTCGGCAAGTCCTTTCTACCTATCGCACCTGTGACCCCAAACTCAAACCCTATCAAGATCTGGTCACGCTCCTAGCCAAGCAATTCTGTCAACTCATCTACATCCATACTCCTCGTTCTCAGAACATTCTGGCCGATGCTTTGGCATCATTGGCATCATCTCTCTCTTTCCCTCTCAGCCGCAGTGCTGAGACTATCACTGTTCAGAGGTTAGAAGCTCCCTCAACTCAGGATCCTTGGTTCTTAAACCTTAGGAGCTCTCTAGTTCTGAAGGCAGAGAAGAAAGAAGCGAAGGAGTTATTGCTTGTTGAATTAGGAGAATTGATGGAAGAAGAGAGGCCATGGTACCATGAGATTGAACAATATTGCAGAGACGGTACCCTCCCAGAAGAAGCTGAAGCAGAAGATAGGCGAGCTATCTGTAGAGCGGCATTAAAGTATACCCTCATTGGTGAAGTTCTTTATAGACACGCTCTAAATGGAATGCTCCTTAGATGTGTGACAGATGAAGAGGCTTGGAAAATAGTGGAAGGATCCCACTCTGGTGAATGTGGAGGGCATGTGAACGGCCAGATGTTAGCTAAGAAGATCCTTAGGCAGGGCTACTACTGGCCAACCTTAGAAGAAGACTGTGCCGCCTACGTTCGTAGGTGTGTCAAATGCCAAATCCATGCCGACAAGATCCATGCTCCATCTTCCTCTTTGCATCCACTATCTTCTCCTTGGCCTTTCTCCATGTGGGCCTTTGATATCATCGGGCCCCTTGGTGATCCTAATGCTCAGATAAAACAAAAATCCTTCATCCTCACTGCTACTGAGTATTTCACCAAGTGGGCCGAAGCAGAAGCATTTGCAGAAATCAAAGGTTCGACTATGTGCAGATTCATCATGAAAAATATTATTGCGCACTTTGGAGTACCAGGCAGCCTCGTCACCGACAATGGACCCCAGTTTATATCCCAAGAGCTTCAAGATCTGTGTAAGAAATTCAACATTTCCTTACATCATTCGTCTCCGTATTATCCGCAGGGCAACGGCCAGACTGAAGCCACAAATAAAACACTTTTGAAAATCCTAAAGAAGACTTGTGAGTCTAATAAATTCGCTGATTGGCCACAGAAGCTGATTGAGGCTCTGTGGGCCTACCGCACCTCCGTCCGCACGCCCACGGGGCAAACTCCTTTCTCACTTACATACGGAATGGAAGCGGTATGTCCACACGAGATCCTCATCCCTTCGCTAAGAATTCAGTTGGACAAGGAACTTAATCCCGATGAACATCGGGAGGCGTTACTTACACAACTAGAACTCTTAGACGAACGGCGTCTAGCTGCAGCCGATCATGTGCTTTCATATCAAAATAGACTCTCAAGATCTTTTCAAAATAAAGTGATTGAGCGTAAATTTCAAGAAGGAGACATGGTTTTGAAGCAATTTTCATAAAACCTGGAGGTCCAAGGTCAAAATTGTCAGCAAACTGGGAAGGGTCGTACGTCGTTAAAGAAGTGTACCCGGGGAACGCGTATAGGCTAGTTAATGCAGATGGCGATGAACTCTCTCACCCATGGAATGGGTTATATCTTAAAAGATTCTACCCCTGATAAACAATCTTTTGATAACAACATCAATTGGCAGGTAGTCATTAGCCAAGTGTCTTTCCCCCTCTCCCACTGGAGGAATAACATTTATGATCAACCACACACACAACACGGTGACCTAAGGTCGATTCCCCTTTGTATATGATGTTCCCACTTAGCCCTGGTTCAGGGAAGCAAAGGTCAATTCTCTCCCTATTCGGACGAGGTCTAAGGGCAAGGGGGAGGCTAGCCTGTAGACATGCAACAGTGTAGACCATGTGTTTGAAGTCTCAAAGAGGGACGGGCAGTTCTAAAAATATGGTACAAGGCAAATGATGAAGTGGCAAAATGTAGGGGCATGTTAAAGAGTGGCAGTACAGTTCCCCGCGGGACGCCCTTGAGCCCGGTCGCACGCATGCCCCAATCAAAAGAAGAATGGAGTAGCCCTAAAGTTCCTGGACAACAGAGGAATCTCACATGTGACTTACTCGTTGCAAGTTTTACAAGCCAGTAATCCCGACCCTGAGATTAAGTCTTACCTCACTTATATTCTTCCCGTCCTCCCTAAAATGACCAAAGAATCCCTACACTTGGTCTGTGTTGGAACAATAATAATCCAAGGGGGCAAGAAATCTTAGCAAAAAAAAAAAAAAAAAACGAATGTACGTTGCACATAAATATTATTCACCAAAGCGGAATGGAGGGCAGGCTCATGGCTAATCACTCAAGAACAAGAGGCATTGTTATCAAAAGATTCTAAAATACAAAAAAAATCAAAAGATCCCAAAAAAAAAAAAACAGAAATTCTAAAATCCAAAAAAAAATCAAAAGATCCTCAAAACCCAAAAAATTAGAAACTCTTCAAAAAAAAAATTTCTTTCTTTTTTTTCTTTCAAAAAAAATAAATCAAAATGTATGTACATATCGCTTTCCTTTAGCATGCATCATTTTCATTTTTATTTTCGTTTTCTTTCACCTATTTAATAAGGCTCAGCCCCTTGACAATTACGGAGTTAAGAGTTCTATCATTTTAGCGCAAGGGGCTGAGCTTAAGAACAAATCTAACTTGTTCTTCTAAGTGTGTGCAGGAACAGGCGTTTCAAAAGCAAGTACAACGTCACACTCAGAACTCTCTGTCTCTCTCGTTTGTTTGAAACTCGCCTCACACTCGTGTCAATCACAAACCATTCATTTATCACAAATATTGACATGAAAGTAAAATTGCACTAAGCTATGAACAATATGTACATAGATAAGGGGAAGGTGGCTCACAAGTCTCCTCACTGTCCACCGCCACTCTCCCCGGATCCCTCCTGCCTATCCGGAGGTGGTAGCATCTCGCCACCACCTCTGCCATCCTGGGCACTACCCTCACCCTGTCGGCGCCTCTCCTCCTCCTCGTTCCTCCGCCTACTGGAGGAACCTGCCAAATACTGTCCTACAGAGGCGCCAGTCGCCCGGCTGACGCTCGCCCCGCTCCGGCTCTGGCTGCGTGAACGACCTATGTCCGTCACGATCTGCTGAAGGCTCCGCACCACCGTCTGCTGTGCCAACAGATCCATGCGCAGTCGGGTGACCTCCTCCTAGTCTCCGGGCAGCCTCTGCACCCGCAGCGTCGCCAGCTCCCTCGTCATCTCTGCTACCCGTGCCTCAGCTGCCTCTGCCCGGATGCGCAGCTGGTCCCTCTCACTCCGGGTAGCCTGGGCCTCCCCCCGGAACCGGTCCCTCTCACCCTGTAACTCCATGGTGTGCTCTGTAGTGAGCTGCAAATCTCTCTCCTGCACATCAAGCAATCAATCAGTATCAATTAAAATGATCAAACTCAAAACCTTCAAATATACTTACCCGCTCCTCCAGGTGCCGCTGAGCCTCCTCAGCCCTCAGCACCGCCCCCGCCAACCGGGCCTCCAGAAGCGACGGGGTACCCTTGCCCGTCCGTGAAGAGGAGGCACCGCTCGCCCTGGCACCCCTCACTTTCTCCAGCTCACTCCACTGCACACAAAAGCATGTCAGTTTCCAAAATCTGCTTAAATTCGATTAAAGGTTGGAGTTGGGCAAGATACTTACCAGCTCCGCTGCCTGTCTCTGTGCTGCCTCCCGATCCTGCATCGCCGAATGCAATAGTGCTCGGAGCGACGCGATCTCACCAGCTAAGTCCACCTGCAACATATTTTTTCAAATCATCAGTTCGATTCCTTAATTCCTAAATTCATTGAGCCGTGGTTTAGGAATTTTACCTGGTGTCGGGCGCTCTTGTATACCTTTCCTCCATACTTCAAGGCGTACGCCTGGAGGTAGGCATCGTCAGTGGTCGCGTCTGACTTAACTGCCTTGCCCTTGCGCTCCCAGTTCTCGATCTGCTCTCACGCCCGCTCACGCCAATCTGTCGTGTCGTGAAGTCCCCGAAAGCTCCGACCCGGTCGGCAGAAATGGTCCCGGACGGGGAACTCCACGACACTCTGTCGGAGCCCGAGGGAGCGCTGGCAAAGGTGCAAGTGAAGAGGTAGCACAAGGTTTAGTGCATGCAACCACACCGACCTACCGAAGTAGGGGCGGGCCTGCACTAACCAAGGCTATCCCTCATCACCCTCCCCCAGGTATGGCTGCCAAACCACCTGCAAAAAGGGCAAATCTGATCAGTCATTAGGCAATTGAATTAAGCAGATAATTTATGCAAAGGAAAAGATTAAGGGTACTTACATCTAGGTAAGGGTAGCTGTCAATGGCCTCCTGCAAGCGCTCCAGCTGGTCAGCAAGGTGGCGGGTGTCTCGGCGAGAGTCCCAACGACGTGCAATGGGCACGAGGCCCGGCCGTATGAGATCCCCTCTCCCCAGGGCTGGGAGGTGTAGATAGGCCCAAACCTGCAAGATGAAAGACAAGTCAGATGGCAGTTTAAGAAAATACAGTTTAATTCCAGAAGGGTTAGAGGGGAAGGTGTACCTGAAGGAAGGGGTAGAAACCGCTCGTAGATGTATGCCGCTCCGAGGCGCTCAAGCCGTCGAACTGGTGCGCTAGAAAGGCTGCTCCCCAAGCATACCCCCCTACCTCACCTAGGTCCTCCAGCAATGGCAGGAAGCAGCAGTGGACTGCGTCGCCTCTCGTGGCAAACAAAAGTCTACCAAGAAAGAGAACGAGAAAGCGGCGCAAGTCCAAGTCCGCCTGCGGCCCGGGCTCACTCGCTAACTCTCTCCGGCTGACCGTGGATAGCCTCTCGAGGTACTCATCCTCACTCTCCCCGGCATTCTTCCTTGCCTCATACAAACCCAGACTCTCCTGTAATGCTACCCTAGGCACTAGGGAGGACCTACGCTCTACCGGGAGGTCTAGGAGTTGCTCGGCTAACTCATGGTAGCAGGGGTAGGTATAGCCACTCACTGGTCGCCCGTAAACCCTGAGCCCCGTGATCCGGCTCACATCCTCCAGACTGGGGATCATGTGCCCCCAAGGGAATACGAAGGCAGTCTCCTCCTTATCCCATCTGCTCCGCAGAGCCTGGGTGAGGGCCGGATCCACCCTCATCCTCTCCATCCGGAAGATCTCACAAAACCCCATCTCCTCTACCCGCTCTCGTTGAAAGGGGGGGGGGGGGGGAAGGCTAGGAAGACAGCCAGTACTAGTGTCCAAGACACTCGAGCCCTCATCTCACCCTGCAGATCCATTCAAGTTAAGTGAAAATCAGGTTTCTGTGTTCGGTTTGTGTCCCGACAGCGTTAGCCATCGCGACCTTGTCGCGGTAGTACGGGGTACCGCAACCTTATCGCGTCACCTTATTAGGCCGCGATAAGGTTGCGTCCACCCTAGACGTCGCGACATAGTCGCGACGCCCCGCCCCGCCGCGACATCCTGTTGCAGCAGATCGGGCTGACGCGATCTCAGGATCAAACCGGCCGGAGCCCTCTTTGTTTGATCCTCTTTTCTTGGGCTTTTCACCCTACAATGGGCCCTCTGGGGGCTCCGTCCAACATACTCATGCATCCATACAAGGTTTTGGGGTCGAGATACTTACCGATTTCATCGCCTTGGCCCGTTTCTTCCACTCCTCCTCCACGTTCACAACCGGAGCCATCTCCTCCTCCTCCTCTTCCATTTCAACCTCGAGTACCTCTTCCTCGACCAGAGGTTCCTCCGCCCGTCGCCGAGAGCCCCGACGCCCCGCTTGGCGCTTCCTCCGCGATGAGCCCTCGCCGATTTCCTTTCCTCCTTCCATCGCAATGGGGGTTGATTTGGGTGAGGTTGTGAGCTAGCGAGCAGGTTAGATCAGTGCAAGATCGTGGGATGGGGGGAAGGTTCGGAGATGAGATGATTTGAGTGTTTGAAAACCCGGAAAGAGGGAAGGAAGGAGCCGTTTGTTTTTTTGAATGAGTCAGTTTTTGACGCGACGCAGCGGGCGGTCGTGTTCATGTCGCGACTCCTAGGGCCGTCGCGACATAGTTGCGGCTCCCCGCCTCGCCGCGACATGAAGGCGACACCCCGAACTGACGCGTTATTCACAGAACCCTTGCGTTTGTAGGAAAAGTTCAGTTTTATTCATTCAAATTGAAACATTACATGCTCTAATTCTTTCTAACAATCAAACAATGCTATCAAGTTCTTTCCTATCTACCATCTTGCCTACAAGTCAAATCAAAACGAGTCAATTGGTCCCCGCCACTGGCTGAAGTTTCTTCAAAGCTTCAACATATTCCTTTGTCACATCATCATCTTCCTCCACCTCGGCTTGAATCATGCTCATCGCGCATCCCTCCCAGTGGACAACGGCGCTACGCTTGTCGCGCTCGTCCTGTACATCGCCCCTCTTCCTCTCTTGGATGGGCGGGAAGTGCGAGAGGAGCGGAACTACCATCCGGGCCGCACCGCATTGGAGGTAGCAGCGGTCCGGGTTGTAGGAAACTAGCGCTTCGTTGCCTAGCAGCCTCAAGGCGAGCCCGGTGCGTTGAGGGAGGTGGATCATCCGGCCATGAATGAATCGGGGGCGCATGTCAAAATCCGCCACGGTCAGATTTCGGAGGTACTTGCACCATGCTTGTATGCCCTTCACTTGAGCCGTTTTGCACCAAGCTCGAGTGCTCATGTGAAGTCGTCCGCCCACATATGCCAGCGGGTGGTTCATCATTGTCTTGCACTCCATGGTCAGGTCCTCCATTGCCCAGAATTGGATGTGCATCCCCATCCATAACTCGAGGGCGATGACCGATCCATAGAAAGGACCCCCGAGTGCTGCAAAAGTCAGGCCAGCATACAGAAAACCCAAGACAGCTTGCCCAATTTTCATACCTTCAGAAATGGAGTCAATGATGCTAAGGTTGCCAAAAGAGATGGCGCCATCAGATTCTGGGAAGAGTATGATGCCGCAAATGCATATGGCGGCTGCCTTGGCAATGGCAGTGTAGTTCATGGTCTTCCGTTTACACTGAGAGGTAATCCACTATGCGATTGGAAGAAGGTGGACGTGCATACCGCTCGTCATGGTGTAGAGGTCGGTTTTCTTTGTGGTGATGTACGCCAAGATGTTCCGAGAGTTGATTTGTTCCATTGTGTAGGAGATTGTCGGTTCTTCGCCCCTTTGATAGCGTGGGAGGCCAAGCATGATCTCTAATTCTTCCAAAAGAATCGTCGCTTCAACTCGGGGAAGACGAATGAGTTGGTTTGCGGATGCCACAGCTCCGCCATAACCATGACACTTTCCCACACGTGCACCAGCTTGTTGTAATTCTTGGCCAGCACAAAGACAGTGGACAGCCCCCACTCCTTTAAGTGGCCAATAGACGTAGGCGGCAATAGTTCGAGCATAGGCACTAGCCATGGCACCTTTGAGAACCGCCGTTGGTTGGGGAGGATCTGAAATTTAAGATGAAACATGAAAAACGGAGGAGAAAAGAGAGAACAAAACAGAGCAAAACAGAACATAGTGCAGAAAGTTCAGAATTTAGGAAGAGAAAGGCCACTTACTTGGAGCTCCGGGCACGTGTAGATGTGCCCTAGGATGGCGGAGAGCTGCTTCAGATCGGCGTACGAGTCCCTAGCAGCTTTTGGGCCAGAATAGGGAGGGATGTCCTCTGCAAACGTCGAATAACTCCTCTTCATGGTTGCAAAAGAAAGAAAAGAGCTTGAAATTGAGGAGCAGAGGATGCCAGGGAATTAGCTGCGGGATTAGCACCCCCAACCCCTTGTTTATAGAGTCTAGATAGTTAGAAACCTACTCTAATCCCGCATCTAGGTGTTAGGATAAGACTAGGAAAGGTTTAGGAGTCCTAGTGTCAGTCTAGGTGTCTTAGGATAAGTCTAAGTCCCGAATTCCTGCGTTTTCAGAACTCTGTCCGAGTCACGACACCGCGATCTGACGCGACTATGTCGCGACAGAGCGCTGTGACGCGACAAGGTCGCGGTTTTCAGGAGTGTCGCGTTTCTACCCGAATGTTTATTCTCTTGTCTGTGCTTTGTATATATGTTTCTTCGTTTGTATTTATTCAATCCATTTGTCATTTTGTGATTATCATGCTTGTTTCCTGTGAATGGATTCTCAAAAATCAAAAAGGTCAGAAAATCCAAAACAACAAAAAAGAGAGAAAAGATGTCGTCACAGGTAAGTCAGGTATTGTATCTCTATCCTTACTCCTGCATTACTATATGATATCCTACTTATTATATCGTTTCAAGGACCAGCTGGTTCTCAATGTGCTCTGGGATTTGAGTTCCCCTTTACCAAAAACAGTGATAATCTAGGTGCACATTGTTAATCATTGGATAGGCCGTTGAGTTGGTTAAGTACGGGAACGATAGATTCAGGCCTGCACTGCGGTTGTGGGTAGTCTCTTGACTCTTTCTTATCCAGCTTAACAATATTATCCTTGATATATTTTATATTTTCTCATTTTATTTGCATTTGTTTTGATGATTTCTTTTATTTTAGCCCAGCATGCATCATGTAGGACTTTGAGCTTTCCTGACTCATTCTTGACCATTGATGAGCCGTTGTTGAGTGCCCAATCATTCTTCATGTTCCAAAACAAGAAATCTCAATTCCGCTCCGAATCGAAAGGTTTGCCTCCGAGTGAGTTGTTCCCGTCAGATTAACAAGAATTTCCTTGTCTGGATTTTCTATCCAATTATTCATCATACTCCTTTGATCTGTTTTGGTTGCGAACCGCTCCCAGGATAGAGTCATGAGTTACTTGCCTGGCACGCACATGTCCCTCCAAAACGAAACCTGCAGGCCAATCGGCTAGGGTACCTCTCAATCGAGGGGTTGATCATCCTCTTCTTTTTCCCTTCTCGTCCAGGCTTGTGCTCTTCTTTGCATTCTGCTCGAACAACCTACTTGGGGCTTTCACGAAGATTCCAATTGCTTATTGGTTAAGTCAGGTGTCTCATTACCTTGGCTTCCACTTTTCAGTCCACTTAGCATCACTTCTATTCCGTCGTCACTTCATGACATCTCCACTCCACTTCCTCTTCGCTCTCTTGCAAAGTGGAAGCCAAGGAGGGGCAATCTGTAGACACCCGGTTATGACTATTGGGTTGAACCACATTTCTTGTTATCTTAGTGGGCCCCTAATTGGTCACTCACCTTGAGCCCATCATTTGCCTTGTTTTGAGCCCATTAAGCCATTAAAATGGCTTGAAATCCCGCAATTTATCACTTGAGAGAGTCCTTGGAGCATTATAACTCTCATCTTATCATGTGGTTAGGATGATAATTCAAGATAATTCGGATTTATTGTCGCGACGCATCGTGGCGCCGTGACTCTAATCGCGACGGTTTTGGCTACCGCGACAGCCCATGCATTATACATGCACGTGGACAACGCTGTCGCGTCCCCCCGCACCGTCGCGTTTCTAGTCGCGACCCTACGATATGTCACGACAATGACCGAACCCTCTGGCCTCCATAACTACCCCCTATTTATCCTCCTATGAACTTGACTTAATCTTAAGGATTATCTCTACCCCTTGGGGCGAGATTCTGGCCCTAAGAACTCTCCTAAGGTTCTCTAAGGACTCTCCATCCGATTTTAATAGAGCTTTATCTCCCATTTTTAATTTTTAAACCATTTTAAGGAGATAATGTCACTTACTCTCATTCCAAGCTCTATATAAACAAGGCCCCTCCTCAAGGACGAGGAGAGCCTCATTTACCATCCCGAAGGGCTGCCAAAATTTCCTCTTGATCATACTTAGCCTCGCAGCCTTCCATTCCTTTCATTTTCCCTTCACATTCCACTCCATAAAGCTACTCTTTTCACCATCAATGGAGCATGGAACATGAAGAGGGCGACCCCAACAATCTTCTAGAGTACTTGCACATCTTTGGAACTACACCTACGCCAGGGAGTCGCCCTAATGGGGCTCATATTCTTCCTTCTTCCTCCCTCCTATTTCTACATGCATTTTTCATGTTATTTTTAGATAGAGCACATTTGCTATCCACCCACGTTTTCCCACACCCATAGGGGTTTAAAACCACCCTAGGTGCGTTCCCACCATGATCCCCCATTTTCTTTCATCTTTAGAATAGGTACTATGCTTAACATGTTCTAATGGGGTATTTTCTTTGTGTTTATTTTTGATTGGCAGGCAAGCAAGTGAGGTCTACGAGAAGCTCTGGTTCTCCGGCCGGCTGGAGGACGAGAAGAAGGTCCCTACCTCAATTCTCCCGCATTCAGAGAACGCGACGGCTAAGGGTGATGCGACCATAGACGCGTCGACGAAAGCTGACGCGATATCAGTCACCGCGGTAGCCATGGCGACCCCGACAATAGGTCCGTTTTTGTTCTCTTTCCTTTTCCTAGTTTAAGTTAGCCATCATCTTCTTTCTATTATTAGGCAACTTGCTAGGTGGCGATCATACACATATTTCCACACTACTAGTTTTAGTACACGATCGTGTGTCGCTGCGGTTGTGGGTAGTCTCTTGACTCTTTCTTATCCAGCTTAATAATATTATCCTTGATATATTTTATATTTTCTCATTTTATTTGCATTTGTTTTGATGATTTCTTTTATTTTAGCCCAGCATGCATCATGTAGGACTTTGAGCTTTCCTGAGTCATTCTTGACCATTGATGAGCCCTTGTTGAGTGCCCAATCATTCTTCATGTTCCAAAACAACAAATCTCAATTCCACTCCGAATTGGAAGGTTTGCCTCCGAGTGAGTTGTTCCCTTCAGATTAACAAGAACTTCCTTATTTGGATTTTCTATCCAATTATTCATCCTACTCCTTTGATCCGTTTTGGTTGCGAACTGCTCCTAGGACAGAGTCATGAGTTACCTGCCTGGCACGCACATGTCCCTCCAAAACGAAACCTGCAGGCCAATCGGCTAGGGTACCTCTCAATCGAGGGGTTGATCATCCTCTTCTTTTTCCCTTCTCGTCCAGGCTTGTGCTCTTCTTTGCATTCTGCTCGAACAACCTACTTGGGGCTTTCACGAAGATTCCAATTGCTCATTGGTTAAGTCGGGTGTCTCATTACCTTGCTTCCACTTTTCAGTCCACTTAGCATCACTTCTATTCCGCCGTCACTTCATGACATCTCCACTCCACTTCCGCTTTGCTCCCCTGCAAAGTGGAAGCCAAGGAGGGGCAATCTGTAGACACCCGGTTATGACTATTGGGTTGAACCACATTTCTTGTTATCTTAGTGGGCCCCTAATTGGTCACTCACCTTGAGCCCATCATTTGCCTTGTTTTGAGCCCATTAAGCCATTAAAATGCCTTGAAATCCTGCAATTTATCACTTGGGAGAGTCCTTGGAGCATTATAACTCTCATCTTATCATGTGGTTAGGATGATAATTCAAGATAATTCAGATTTATTGTCGCGACGCATCGTGGCGCCGCGACTCTAATCGCGACGGTTTTGGCTGCCGCGATAGCCCATGCATTATACATGCACGTGGACAACGCTGTCGCGTCCCCCCGCACCGTCGCGTTTCTAGTCGCGACCCTACGATATGTCGCGACAATGACTGAACCCTCTGACCTCCATAACTACCCCCTTTTTATCCTCCTATGAACTTGACTTAATCTTAAGGATTATCTCCACCCCTTGGGGCGAGATTCTGGCCCTAAGAACTCTCCTAAGGTTCTCTAAGGACTCTCCATTCGATTTTAATAGAGCTTTATCTCCCATTTTTAATTTTTAAACCATCTTAAGGAGATAATGTCACTTACTCCCATTCCAAGCTCTATATAAACAAGGCCCCTCCTCAAGGACGAGGAGATCCTCCTTTACCATCCCGAAGGGCTGCCAAAATTTCCTCTTGATCATACCTAGCCTCGCAGCCTTCCATTCCTTTCATTTTCCCTTCACATTCCACTCCATAAAGCTACTCTTTTCACCGTCAATGGAGCATGGAACGTGAAGAGGGCGACCCCAACAATCTTCTAGAGTACTTGCACATCTTTGGAACTACACCCACGTCAGGGAGTCGCCCTAATGGGGCTCATACTCTTCCTCCTTCCTCCCTCCTATTTCTACATGCATTTTTCATGTTATTTTTAGATAGAGCACATTTGCTATCCACCCACGTTTTCCCACACCCATAGGGGTTTAAAACCACCCTAGGTGCGTTCCCACCATGATCCCCCATTTTCTTTCATCTTTAGAATAGGTACTATGCTTAACATGTTCTAATGGGGTATTTTCTTTGTGTTTATTTTGATTGGCAGGCAAGCAAGTGAGGTCTACGAGAAGCTCTGGTTCTCCGGCCGGCTGGAGGACGAGAAGAAGGTCCCTACCTCAATTCTTCCGCATTCAGAGAACGCGACGGCTAAGGGTGACGCGACCATAGACGCGTCGATGAAAGCTGACGCGATATCAGTCACTGCGGTAGCCATGGCGACCGCGACATTAGGTCCGTTTTTGTTCTCTTTCCTTTTCCTAGTTTAAGTTAGCCATCATATTCTTTCTATTATTAGGCAACTTTCTATGTGGCGATCACACACATATTTCCACACTACTAGTTTTAGTACACGATCGTGTGTCGAGGGGAGTCCAATCCCTGTGATTACACCTGTTGGCGATCACGGTGGGACCTTCACTGCCACCCTCGTGGATTTTGACTGTTTGCTTGGCATGTTTTCCTTTTGTTTGTCACTTTAGTGCCCTGTTAGTCTTTTGTTCTTTGTTTCCTACATATTTTCTGCTCTGTTATTATCGCGACAGATCGGGGTGACGCGACATGTTCGCGTCGCAATGGGGAGATGCGTTCTCAGGTTAGTGCTTGTTATTCCCCATGTCCTCTCTATCCAATGCCCATGAGATCATGCATCCTTGTTCCATTGCCTAGATCATGTGTTCTCATGTTTCTGTCTGTTAGAATCCTGTCAAGGTTCAAAATTTCCATTTATTTTCATTTGTAAGTTTTTCGTTCCTATCGCGGCAGCAAGAGAGGACGCGAACAAGTCGCGGCTTGGCCAAACGTCGCGTTATCAGGTTTGCTTTGTATGTTATTGTTTTTATCCATGAATCGGTTTCTTTGTGCTCCCTGACCCATGTTGTACCGATTTATTGTCTCTTGGTGTTTCTTATTTTGGTTGGGTAGCCTGCTTGGGTTGGGCTGGTGACTTACTGTATTTTCGGGTCTCTGTTATTATCGCGGCAGCCCGCGTTGTTGCGATAGGGTCGCGGTGTACCCGGCTGTCGTGACTCTGCCCGAGGACTTGTTTTGTCACCCTGTTTGCTCCTTATCTTCATTCTTGCATACATTTTGGGCTTCTTAGTCCCTTGCATACGCCACTCATCCCATTTGATCAGGTTCCCCCTTGGTTGAGTGAGTCCTCTCACCTACGAGCACTCGGTCAGAGAGGCGATGTATCAACCCGTCGCGACCAGAACGCGACGGTTCTACCTGTCGCGGCAAGGAAAACAGAAGGCGACCTGCAAGCGCGTCGCGATAAGGTCGCGGCGGCTAAGAGCACCTTAACAAGCCCAAGTCGACTGATTGCGACACGTACCCCATCGCGATCTCATCGCGACGGAGACGTAGGTCGCAATTGGGAGGACCCGAACACTTGAATGCCAGCCACGTACCCATCACGTTAGCATGACGCGGTGGGTCCGGGGCGCATTCAAGAGAACGCGACGCCCCGATACGTCGCAACCTAGTCGCTACTGGAAAACCCGTCACAACCACAGCCGAGTGCTCAACAAGAGCAACCCTTACACCCCAAAAGCCTCAAAAGTGGTACACAAAGGGAAGGGGGTCAAGGAGATGATGGAAACACTTCAATTATAGCACAAACCACCCAAGGAAACCCCTTGCATGCATGAAAAGTCAAAGAAACACTCACTTCACTCACATGCAATAAGTTACTCCCCACATGCACAACCCAAGAAACATAGATTCATGCAAACCAACACCACATAATCATCACACATGGATCATGGGACGAAAGCAACTCTTAGAACAAGGATTCTAGGCTTGGAATTGGGGTTGGGACCTAGCATGGAGAACTAGGTGGAGGTTTGGGTCCCTACCTTAACTTTAAGAACCACCCTAGATGGGCCTTCTCGTAGGATTGCACCCCTCCACCTCCGAGCTCCAACGATCCACGAGTCTCCCACGAACTGAGCTCATCCTCCTCCTCCTTCACAAGCCGATGGAGAGACACATGGTGCATACCACAGAGGAAGGAGAAGAAGAAGTGAGGAGAAGGAAAAAACACAAGCAATCCAAACCACACTACAATTCACATCCTACTTACCAAGCAAGCCACAAGGATCTCCCCTTCCAAAGCTCACCACGGAGCTCAACACACAGGGGAATCTCCACAGAGGGGAAGAAGGCAGCAAAATGGCCAAATGGGACTTCTGCTCTCGGGCTGAACAGTTTTAACACAGACGTTAAGAACGCGACGTCCCTGGTCATCGCGTTAGCAACGCTAACGCGAAACCCTCATACGTCGTGATCTTAAAGTCTGCGACCCAGACTGCCAGAGCCAACATGTGGTATGCATGCAACGCTGACACCTGATCGCGACGGGTCAGTACGTCGCGTTCAAGCATGCATGCCCACACGTGTCTCCACCGTCCAGACAGCAAAATGACAAAAGAATTGTCTTCTATCAGAACTAGAACACGACAGGGGCGACCGGTGCGTTCCCAACCTAAACGCGAGGGCTATCTCCGTCACCTTCAGAAGGCAACGACCCTGCATGTCGCGATCCCAATCGAGAGCTCCTGACCCACAAGGTAACTGGGATGTTACAATCTAACCAACAAAAAAACAATTTCGTCCTCGAAATTAAGGGCGAAACTAGGGAAACAAGGGTAAACAAAGTACCTGTCACTCGAACAAGTAAGGAAACTGCTCCCGCATTTCATCCTCACGCTCCCAAGTGGCCTCGCCACCGGCGCGGTGCTCCCAAACCACCTTGACGAGCGAGATCTGCTTCCTGCGAAGCTGCTGCACCCTGCAGTCCACCACACTGACTGGGTACTCCAGCACGGACAGGTCGGGGGAGACCTCTAGCTGCGAGTAGTCGAGTACGTGTGCCGGGTCTGGCATGTACTTCCTCAGCTGCGACACGTGGAAGACGTCGTGGACACCTGCCAACTCGGACGAAAGAGCTAACCGGTAAGCGACCTCGCCCACTCGCTCCAGGATGGGAAAGGGGCCAACAAACCTCGGGCTGAGCTTGCCCCTCTTCCCAAACCTGAGAACCCCCTTGGTGGGTGAGATCTGAAGGAACACACTGTCACCGACCTCGAACTCGAGCGGCCTCCTACGGAAGTCGGCGTAGCTCTTCTGCCTGCTCTGCGCTGTCTGCAACCTCTGCTTGACCAGTCTCACGGTGTCTGCACACTACTGCACCAACTCTGGACCCAGCAACTGCCTCTCGCCAACCTCATGCCAGTGCAACGGTGTCATTCACGGTCGACCAAACAAAGCCTCGTAGGGTGCCATCCCAATGCTGGAGTGAACGCTCTTATTATACGAAAACTCCACCATGGGAAGGTGCGACTCCCACGTGCCGCCCCAATCTAGGCAACACACTCTCAACAAGTCCTCGAGGGTCTGAATGGTCCGCTCTCTCCCGGAGGCTAGACGGTGTGAACACACCCTAAGTGGCATCCTCCAGAAGTCTCCAGTGTCTAACCAACAAAGAACTCAAGTGGGCTCTCCTACTCAAAGCATCTGCTACGACGTTAGCCTTTCCCGGGTGATAGGAAAAAGTAAAGTCGTAGTCCTTCAAGTACTCGAGCCACCTGCGCTGCCTGAGGTTGAGATCTCTCTACATGAAGACGTACTGTAAGCTGCGGTAATATGTGAAAACCTTGAACACCTCACCGTACAAGTAGTGCATTCACAACCTCAAGGCAAACACGACCACTGCAAGCTCCAAGTCGTGTGTCGGGTAGTGCTGCTCATGCTTCTTCAGCTGACGAGAAGCATAAGCAACTACTTGACTGTGCTGCATCAACACAACACCCAAACCAGTACCTGACGCGTCTGTATAGACAACAAAGCCGCCGCTGCCAGAAGGTACCACAAGGATCAGAGCTGAAGTCAGCCGGCTCTTCAGCTCCTGAAAGCTGCACTCGCACTCTACTGTCCACACAAATCGGGTCTCCCGCCTGGTCAACCGGGTCAAAGGCTCTGCAACTTTGGCAAAGTCCTGCACAAACCTTGTGTAGTAGCATGCCAGCCCCAGAAAATTGAGAACCTCTGCAACTATAGTGGGCTGGTCCCAAGAAACCATGGCCTCAACCTTGGCGGGATCAACCGCCAAACCTGCACCAGAAACCACGTGCCCCAAGAAGTGCACATCCTTTAGCCAAAATTCACACTTGCTGAATTTGGCGTAAAGTTGGTGACTCCTCAACACCTGCAACACCAACCTCAGGTGAACCTCGTGCTCCTCCTCTATCGCTGAGTACACCAGAATGTCGTCGACGAACACCACCATGAACCGGTCCAAGTACTCTCGGAAAACACTGTGCATCAGCTCCATGAACGCTGCAGGTGCATTCGTGAGCCCAAAAGGCATCACGACAAACTCGAAGTAGCCATAGAGGGTGCAAAAAGCTGATCTGGCGATGTCTGACTCGCGGATCTACAACTGGTAGTAACTCGACCTCAAGTCGATCTTCGAGAACACTGAAGCTGACTGCAACTGGTCGAACAAGTCATCGATCCTGGGCAAAGGATACTTGTTCTTCACGGTCACCTGATTCAACTGCCGATAATCAATGCACATTCTGAGGCTGCCATCCTTCTTCCTCACAAACAGAATAGGAACTCCCTATGGCGAACGGCTAGGACGAATGAAGCCCAACGCAAGCAACTCCTCCAGTTGGCGCTTCAACTCCTGCAGCTCCACCGGCGCCATCTGGTACGGTGCCTTGGAAGCAGGCATCATCCCCGGAAGCAACTCAATGGAGAAATCTACCTCCCGCTCAGGCAGAAAGGCAGGTAGATCCTCCAGAAACACGTCGACAAACTCACAAACAACTGGCACATCTGAAACAGTCAACTCACCAGAGTCCGAGACACACACAGAAGCCAGAAAAGCAACATAACCGTCTCGGATGAGGCACCGAGCTCGATAGAAGGAAACAAAGGTTCGGCAGATAGACCGGGTACCTCGAAAGCAAAGCACAGGTGCTCCAGGTATCTCGAAGCTCACGGTCTTCTGTTGACAATCTACCAGTGCAGAGTGCGCCTCCAACCAGTCCATGCCAAGAATGGCATTAAAGTCGTGGAGCTGTAAGGCAAATAGTCTAGCTGGTAGATGGTGGCCCTGTATCTCGATGGTGACACCCTCCAAGTAACCAAGGGTACGCACAAAGTCACCCGTCAGCAGATCAACTGCAAGGTCACAGGCCTGCTCTAGAGCAAACTCAGACAAGGAAGCAAAGAACTCCTCAGAAGCAAAACAGTGCGTGGCACCCGGGTCAATCAAAACTCTAGCAGCTCTACCAAGGATGGGAACCGTACCGACGACCAGGTTAGAGGCTTCCGCCTCCTCTCTGGTGATGTTCATCACCCAACCATGACCACATCCTCGCTGAGGCTGCTGCTGCTGGCGCTATTGCTGCTGCTGCTGGCGCTGCTGTTGCGGCTGCTGGTACTGACCCTAGTACTGCTGCTGGCGTTGCGCTGGCTGGGGTGGATGGTACTGAGTCTGAGGTGCCTGCTTCTGCTGCTGTCTCAAAGGACACTCTCACTTGAAGTGTCCCTGCTGCCCGCAGTGGTAACAACCTGCGTCTTGCTGGCTCTGCTCCGCTCCCTGCTGAACAGACTGCTCCACTGGGTACTGCTCCGACTGACGACGCTGTTGCTGCTGGTGACACCTGCCTCTACGAGTGAATAGCTTCTTCAACCTCGAGGTCAGGCCAGCACCACCTATCCCCGAAGAAGAAGAAGAAACACTCCCTCGGCTGCCCGCGGGGCGCTGGTATGGAGAAGACCTCCCTGAGCCTCCACTTTGCTGCGGCTAAAAATGACACTCCCGCTCCAAGGCCGTAGCTCTCGCTACTGCCACTGCCAAGGTGTCACAGAGGTGACCAGCCATGGCCCACCTCAAGTCCGAGCGTAGCCCGCTAATGAACCGCTCGGTACGAGCCTGCTCACTAGCGGCCACGTGGGGAACGTGTCGAAGAAGTTGCAGGAAACGCTGGTGGTACTGCGCCATGGTCAAGTCTCCCTGTACCAACTCATGGAACTGGTCCCTCCTCTCACGGCAAGCGTAGTCGGGGAGGAACTCGCCGTGAAAGGCCACTAGGAACTTTTGCCAAGTGATCTGGACCAACCTCCTGCCCTGAAAATTGGTCTGCCTCACTGCCCTCCACCACTCATGGGCTGACCCCTTTAGCTAATATACTGCCAACCTGACCTGATCCTGCTCTGCACAGTCCATGGCCTCGAAGGTGCACTCGAGCTCATGGACCCAACTCTCTGCCCTGTCAGGATCACGGTCACCAGAAAAAGTAGGAGGTCGAAGATGAAGAAACCTCTCCAGAAGCATTGTGCGGTCCTCAGGTGCTGCTGCTGCTACTGGAGTCTGCTGCCGTACCACTGGGGGTACCTCTAGCTGGACTGGCGCTGCCTGCGAGGTCAGTGGTGGCTGCTCCTCTGCTGCCATCTCTGCGAACTACTGACCTCCTACCGGCACCTACTGGTATGGCTGGTACCGAGGGTACTGGGGGTACTGCTGGCACTGCGGGTACTGCCAAGGACCCTGAAACATCGCTCTCCACCACTGCTCCATGACGGTCGGCGGGGGCTGGGGCGGAAACCATTGCTGCTGCTGCTGCGGTTGCTGCTGTGGCTCTCCCTGCCGCAACGGAACACCTTGCGGCAATGGGTCCTTAGGCTACTCGAACTGCTGAGACTGAGCGTCGATCGGCACGTGCTCGGCTGCAACCGACCCGTTCAACTCGAACTCATGACGCTCCACTAGCTCATGAACCTACCTGCGAGTGCGTGGAGGCATGTTCTGCAAAACAGACACAATAAGAAGTTAATAGATAAACTCCAGCGGCTTAGCAGTGTTACTTGTACTTCTTAAGGGACTTTACGTTATTACTTATTTCCACTACAAGTCTTGATAGACCCCTTGCTCTGATACCACTATAACAACCTCGGCACCAGGACCCTCGGCTCCCACCAAGAATCTGAACATCGGAACCGCCGCCCACGGATCCGGAGACCCGGAAGGGCTAACGGATTGGTCTAACAAGATATGTAACAAAAATAAATAACAACAAATGTACTAAAGTGCATCACAATTGAACGAAAAGTGTCCAACACTAAGTAACAGTCTAGTACAGTCCCAAAGTAAATAAAGTACAAGTGCTGAAATAAATGGGAGGGAACACATCCCTTAGGGGCATACCCCGAGGGTGAAGTACAAGAGCTGGGGGAACACTGCCACTAGAGACGCAGACTACTGCGGGCCCGTCTCCTCAGTTCGCTACGGAGGGAGCTGCTCTAAAGTCTCACCTACAAAACAGGGAGTGAGCTTCATGAAGAAGCCCAGTAGGGACTACCAATCTCCCACTGGTTCTAACACCAGATTAGAACTAAGTGCAATAAATAAATAAAGCAGTAAAGTCTATTCTACTAAACAGAGTCAAGTGCGGAAGCGTGAAAGAAACTACACGGTCGTCGGTCTAGGCTACACAGCGAAACCAAAAAACCCGTGTAAACCAAGGCACCACAAAAACCCAGCTGTAACACAGATAGTGGACACCACCTGGACAAACACACTAGCTACAGAACACTACACTAGTCAGCCGGTCAGGTGTGCCATGTGCCTTACCCTCGACCAACGGTTCATGTCTAGCACCTCCCGTCGGAGTGAGACGTGGAACAAGAACAATCACAACTGCCGTAGTCTGGCCCCTCTAAATGGTTTCGGAACCACGTAGAGTGAGGCAGTGAGAAAAGGACTAGCTGATCTGTGCCGTACGAGCTACCAACCACCGGCGTCCCAGACTCAGCTAAGAGAGCTCTACAAACAACTCACGTCGCTGTCCCACCGTTTTCCCCTACTGCTACCAGAGTCAACGACTCGAGCAAACCTGCCGCCCGGAGCAACACCCTCTGACACAGGCACGCGGGGACCGGGGGTCCCAGGTAACGGTAACAACCTGTCTCGTGGACAAGCCCTCAAGTGCCTAGCACCGGGCGAAGAGAGACTAGTGGTAGCACTGCACTAGGAACAACACAGGTGCCAAGAAAAATCGAGTCACAGCAGAAGCGAAAACACAACAGGTCGACAGTCAGCTCTCGGTCAGAGAGGCGACGTATCGACCCGTCGCGACCAGAACATGACAGTTCTGCCTGTCGCGACAAGGAAAACAGAAGGCGACCCGCAAGCGCGTTGCGATAAGGTCGCGACGGCTAAGAGCACCGCAACAAGCCCAAGTCGTCTGATTGTGACACGTACCCCATCGCGATCTCATTGCTACAGAGACGGAGGTCGTAATCGGGAGGACCCCGAACACTTTGAATGCCAGCCACGTACCCATCACGTTAGCATGAAGCGGCACGTCCGGGGTGCGTTCAAGAGAACACGACCCCCCGATACGTTGCGACCTGGTCGTGACTGGAAAACCCATCGCGACCACAGTCGAGTGCTCAACAAGAGCAACCCTTACACCCCAAAAGCCTCAAAAGTGGTACACAAAGGGAAGGGGTCAAGGAGATGATGGAAACACTTCAATTATAGCACAAACCACCCAAAGAAACCCCTTGCATGCATGAAAAGTCAAAGAAACACTCACTTCACTCACATGCAATAAGTTACTCCCCACATGCACAACCTAAGAAACATAGATTCATGCTAACCAACACCACATAATCATCACACATGGATCATGGGACGAAAGCAATTCCTAGAACAAGGATTCTAGGCTTGGAATTAGGGTTGGGACCTAGCATGTAGAACTAGGTGGAGGTTTGGGTCCCTACCTTAACTTGAAGAACCACCCTAGATGGGCCTTCTCGTAGGATTGCATCCCTCCACCTCCGAGCTCCAACGCTCCACGAGTCTCCCACGAACCAAGCTCGTCCTCCTCCTCCTTCACAAGCCGATAGAGAGACACATGGTGCATACCACAGAGGAAGGAGAAGAAGAAGTGAGGAGAAGGAAAGAACACAAGCAATCCAAACCACACTACAATTCACATCCTACTTACCAAGCAAGCCACAAGGATCTCCCCTTCCAAAGCTCACCACGGAGCTCAACACATAGGGGAATCGCCACAGAGGAAGAAGGCAGCAAAATGGCCAAATGGGACTTCTGCTCTCGAGCTGAGCAGTTTTGACACAGATGTTAAGAACGCGACGTCCCTGGTCGTCACTTTAGCAACGCTAACGTGACACCCTCATACATCGCGATCTTAAAGTCTGCGACCCAGACTGCCAGACCCAACACGTGGTATGCATGCAATGCTGACACCTGATCGCGATGGGTCAGTACGTCGCGTTCAAGCATGCATGCCCACACGTGTCTCCACCGTCCAGACAGCAAAATGACAATAGAATTGTCTGCTGTTAGAACTAGATCGCGACAGGGGCGGCCGACACGTTCCCAACCTAAACGCGACGGCTATCTCCATCGCCTTCAGAAGGCGACGGCCCTGCATGTCGCGATCCCAACTGAGAGCTCCTGACCCACAAGGTAATAGGGATGTTACACCTTTCATAGCTTGAATAAAGTTATTTGCATGGACAATGTTATAGACAATGTAATAGACAATGTAGTTCTTTTATATTTGTAATAATGTGGACATTGTCTTTACTTCTCTTACTATATGGACTGTGGAATGTGTGATGATGATGGAGTAAAGTTGAGTTATTTATTTTAATTCCGCTGTCTTCATTTGCCATCCACGTACATATCAACCTATTGGCTAGTGTTGGGTTATTATCCCACTGCAATGATGCCCTTTGTACCGATGGAGATTGGTATAATTGTACCGGTATAAGGTGGGTCGTTACAAAGTGATTCACCAAAAACGAACAACCCTAAAATTCTTGTCATTTATATTTCACATCCATCTTTTTGATGTTGTCAAAAAGGGGAAGAAAAAGAATGAGCTTATGGGCTTATTTATGGGGGAGAAAAAGAATGAGGAGAAATAGAATGAGCATTTATTTTGTCATCATCAAAAAGGGGAAGAATGTTGTGTTGAGTGTGTATTCAATATTTTGTTGATGAATTTAATGATGACTAAACACTTTGATGTTGATGATGTCTAAACACCCATACTTTGATTTTGATGATGACCTATTATACATATTATGATGATAGCTAAACAACATGTTTTTGATACTTCATATTTCATATTTTGATGATAATGACATGTTTTGATGGTTCACACTTCATATATATAGGTTTACATGACTTTGTCACAGTTGCGCCGATGCAAGTTAAAAATCAGGTCGATGCACATAGTATGTCCAGTAAGCTTATGAAAAATAAAGTCCCAATTATGTCGACGCAAGATATCAATCAAGTTGACACACATTATCCATCCAGTGAGCTATATCTAAAGAAAAACACAAGAGGTTGACACAAGCTATTAATCAGGCCGACATGCATATCCTCCCAGTAATTTGGAAATAATACTTAGTCAGTTGCGTCGACACACATGCAAACATGCGTCGACGCAACTCGAGTGAAAAGTAAAAAATGAAAAGGGTATGATTTCCAAAGGGTGTGACTTATCCTTGGAGATTATGGGAGAATCTCTTATTATCAAAATACCTTTTCATCCAAGTAGCAAAGAGGAAAAGGATTTGTGGACACATGGCAACTTCATGTGTGCCCTAGTTTTCTATGCACATATCTCCCACGTACAAGGGAGTGCACTGAGGTTATAAAAAGTCTCTTGTCTCATCTAAAGGAGGTGTCCAACACATAGGAGCAAGGCCAAGCATAGAGAAAGAAAAAGAGAGTGTGCTGGAAGAGCAACAGCAGAAAAGAACGTCGGAAGAGCAGAAGAGCATAGCAGAAGCTACAGAGCAAAGAAAAAGCAACATATCAAGAAAGAATTGAAGGAGGAAGCTAGTGCAAGAGTAGAAGCACGAAGTTCTGCATCTGTGGAGACATTCAAGAGGAGCGATTCACATCGACATCAGTCCCCAGATTTAGATCTGAAACAGAGCATTACGAATTGAAGAAGATATTCATCAAATCTTCTCAAGAGTCTTCAATCTAAGCTTCCTGCAGATCATCTTCATCGAGGAACATCCAATTCACCTTTCTATTCCTTATTTCTATTCGAGTGTTCATCTCAATCTGTTTTTAAGTGTTTATGAAATCTGTACAAGTGTTCTACGTAGATTTTAGTCTGTATATGTTTGAGTGGATCTGATCAGTGCTAGAGGATCTGATCTCTTGTCAACCTGATCTAGGTTGCATGTGTGTTTGAGCCGTCGTACTCAAGTGTCTTTGAGCTGTCATGCTCAAGTGTGTTTGAGCCATCATGCTCAAGTGTGTTGAAGTCATCGTGCTCATGTATATTGTACTCTTTTCTTTGAGTAGTGTGTGCCTCACTGTGTAAGGGGTGGATGTAGGAATCACTGGTGTGATTTCTAAACCACCTAAAAATCTCCTGTGCAGTGGTTTGATCTGCTTTCTGTGCTAGATGCATGCATAGAGATTTCACTTACACACTACTTGTCAATTTTCTCACACACTAGTCTACTCTTTAATTACATAAGCATATCAGATTAGTGTGGTTTTCGTTGAATTGATTTATAATCTGAAGTAATTTTTTAAATTGCTTAAGTTTCCGTTGTGATTGGTAATAGATCTATTCAAATCCCCCTTCTAGATCTATTCACCCTACATATTCGATCCTACAATTGGTATCAGAGCAGGTCAATATCTGATTCTGATCTGATTTGATTGTTTGACTACTGAAATTTCGCTTGATCTGTTTGATCTATCTGCTTGAACTGTCTGCTTGATCATTCATTATTTCTGTTGGATAGAAGAAGCGGTGATATGGCAAATATAGAAGGGGGGGGGTTGAATAGATTTGCGGCGAAAACTCAATCAATTAAAATTTTATCAAATTAAAATACCTATTCAAATAGGAACTCATTGACTTGATTATAGGAATCTAAAGCACATTAGATCATCTATCTATAAGTGTGTGAGTTCTTAGAAGGTGATCAAAATCCTATGCTAACATTCTAGTAGAGAATCAATATAACAGACCATTGCACAAGATATTTTTAAGGTAGTTCGGCTCCCAGATGGAGACCTACGTCCACCCCTTACTTAAACCAAGTGAGGCTTCACTAAAACGCTGATTCACAACTTCAAACAACTGCTAACAAACAGCTTGAGTTCTGTTGCCTCACAGCTTGATCCGCTGACATACAGCTTGACTGTTGACTCACAGCTTCACTACTGACTCACAACTTGCCAACTGCTGATTACACAACTTACCTTCTGATTCACAGCTTCAAGGTCAGATAGACCTCCTCAATCCACACATAAACACAGTATGGGATCAACACTCCTATCTCCAGTAGGGGCACCCAATGAGTTCTGAAGTAAATAAAGGAAAAATAAGTTGCTCAAAGAAATTTGAGTTCAGAGAAGCAAATCCTCAAACATACGTCCTTCGACCTTGCTTCTTCTTCTGTGTATTGATCAATTTGGCCTCAAATTCCCAAAGTCTTGATAGCCTGGGTCAAGCTTCAGATCATCTTGCATGCCTTCATCATATTGATGTGTTGTTGAAGCAATTTGATTTGATCTTCTTCAAATCAGGCTTGATTGACGATGCTATGCTTTTGGCTTCAGTAGATCTGGCGATGGCGAGGCTTTATCTGGTGCATCATCATCACAGCCTTCTTCTTCTTCTCCTCCTGCTCTACTATTCTTCTCCTTGTTCTCTTTTTCTTTTTCTTCTTTTGCTGTTTCCCTCTCTCCTTTCTCCCCTGGCGGCGCTAGGAATATCCTCTTCTCCTTTTTCTGGATGCTCCCTTTTTCGGATGAGACAAAGAGCTTATTTATAGCCCTCATCATTGACCTCGTACTTGGGGATGCGAGCCACAATTAGGGTTGTCCGTACACCCTTAAGTGACATGTGCTTCTCATCCCCCTAACACGTGCTGCCGATCCTTGATCTCGCAGTCAAAGTGTGTTTCTTGTGTCGACCTAATTTAGTGCTTGTGTCGATCTCCGAAGTGGTTTGCCCAAGCAGCTTACTGGACTTGATACTAGTGTCGACCGAATTTAGTGCTTGTGTCGACCTTCTGAGTGGTTTGCCCAAGCAGCTTATTGGACTTGATACTACTGTCAACCTGAATCATCATGTGAGTCGACACCCTTGACCTGCTCTTCTTGACATGCTCACAAGAGTGCACACATGTGTTGACACACTTCTTGGATGGTGTCGACACACTTAGCCTATTCTTCTTGAGACTTCACAGAAGCTTGACCTGTGTCGATACATTATCAAGTTGTGTCGACACCCTGGCTTCAATGTTCTGTCCTTGCACATGGAGATTACCTAATTTAATAAGTATTTATAAAAGAGCATTTAATTAGTGCAATTCAAGCTTATCTTTAAGTATGACATGTGTCATGCCACTGTGGCACAAAGTGCAATAAAGCATTTAATAAGGACACATGTCACTTCATCACTATTGCTTCGACTGGCCAAGAGTGAGTGTGAACATCCGAAGTCATAGTGACAAACTTGTCTAGATCAGTAGAAATGACTTCGTCATATACTAAGTCTAGCTTCATCATAAAAAAAGTTCAGCTTCGTCATATATGAAGTCTAACTTCGTCATATGCGAAGTCTAGCTTCGTCATATGTAAAGTCGTGCTTCGACTGATTACGACCAAATCTGGACATCCGAAGTTCTGTGCTTCGACTGACAAAGAACAAATATGAACATCCAAAGCTATTCAGATCTCCATTTTTGCAAGTTATCAGTATGGCTAGTCAGTTCATGCTTTGCAACCAATATTTAAGGGGTATCCACCATGAAGGCATTAAAGTGCATCAACCAAACAATGATCTAAAGTTATCTTCATGATTCACAAAGATTATGCCATCATATGTCATCATCAAAACAAATTAAAACAATGATGGTTATTTACAAAACCATAACTCAACATTCTCCCCCTTTTTGATGATGACAAAACTCACTAAACTCTCTCTCCCTTTTTCACAATAGTAAAAAGACAATCTTTCCCTCTTGGTAAAACACTTCTCTCCCCCTGTGAAGATACCAATTGAGTAGGAAAATGAGAGCACATATATGTGATTCCAATGGATATCAATTGGTGGAGACTGAAGTATTAGTGACATGAAAGCTGAAAGTGGAGTTGGGAAATGGAATTTGCAAGAGTAATCAGAGTCAATAAGATATTGAAATATGAGAGAGAAATTATTGTGTCTTGAGATTGTGCAACAAAGTTAAATAATAAGGACACACTTAATCACAACATATGTCAATTTTTAATAACATGAATGCATTTAAAAAGATGATGCAAATGTAATTGAAGGTGACCTATATGAGTTTGCAAGAGTGTTTATCATATGAGTTTAGAAGCTAAACATTTAACACAATGTAGAGTAATGGCTCTAAACTCAATTGACATGTGCTACATCTAGGTCAAATCAAATATAGTTCTTTTTAAACTTTGAATTTTTCTTTCATTTTCTGAGAGAGAATACAAGAATAAATTGGTCAAATCACACCTTTCAGTGTAAGAGGTCACATTTACCCAATGCAAGACCCCCTGATTACTCAATGGTTTAACCTTCATCATCTTTTACAGAGTTGAAAAAATATTTATCACCTTTTGACGGATCCAAAGCACTTGATTAGGTGTAATGAACCTGGTTACTTAGTGATCAATTGAAATTTTCATTGCTTTGTCTATATCTCTCTATTTATCTGAACATATTTCTTTTTGAAGTTTTTCAGGAACATGTTTTCATTGATTAGAGTAGACATGATCATGAGTATAGAAAAATTACTTTTAACATGTGTTAAAGATAAAGCCTCAAAATATACACATGTTAAACACTAATGCTACTCATGTGCCTACAAGTGTTTTGCAACTCAGATTAAGTGAACTCAACATTAAAAGTTGGCACACAATAGTTATTAGATTGTATCTTTAAGACTAAACTGAGTGCACAATTATTTTAGTCTTTATGTTTGAAGTCTCTCATATAGCAATATCATAAATACTCATTTATCTTGATGCAATGATTCAATGTAAGGTATGGAATATAAAAAGGATTGGATCGGGAAATAAATTGAAATTGACCTTCAAGTATGAATTTGAGTGGGAGTTTTCAAGAAGATTCAAGAAAAAATCAGCTCATCCTGAATGTGTGATGATTTTAAGAAATCAGATGATGGTGTGTTGATACAGAATTCTCAATGTGTCGACACATGAGTATGAATTCTCAAAACAAATGTAGCAGTAGACTAATGGTGTCTACACAAGATCAGAAGTGTGTCAACCTGGTTATAATCAAAGCCAAGAAAATTTCTGAGGTTTTCAAGTTCCAACAAGATTTGACTTAAAAGAGCAACTTTTACAACAACATTTTTGCCCTTCTCAAATTTTCTCCCCCTTAGCATGTGCATGATATGAAAAAGTTTGCAAGCAGTTCAAATATGATTATGCACAGAATCATGGGTACATTTATGCAAGCATGATGATGCATCCATGATACCAATTGCTAAAATAAATTACTGTTGGGGGCAGTATCAAAACACATTTTTCATTGTTTAGATAAAAAAAAAATTATTCCAACTCAAACAATTCAATTCTGAAATGTTATGAGATTTTACCTAAACATCCTTCATTTCTTTTCAAGGATTTTACTTGTGTTCTCCAATTTTTCTTGCCTTGCATAGCCATGGTCTTGTTTCCAAATGGAAAGGTATGGCTACATGGCTCATCATCTTGCTAATCAAGTTGGCTTTGGGACCCATACCAGTTTGGGTCCTGCAGAGGAAACAACATTAGTATGCAGAAACTATTTTTGTATCCAAAAGGATTTTGCTTTTGGGATGGATGAATTTTTATTTTTATTAGAACTACGGGCAACATTAGTTCCAAATTTCCTCTTGGTCTTATTCAATGCATCAATATTTTTTTTGGTATCTTCCCCTTTTTAGATTGTTGAGATGAAGAGCATATGAATTCTTTTGTGCAACAATTTTATTTATATGCATATGGAATTTCTAAACTTTTTCATCATGAACATGATGTTTCTTCTTATGTGTGTGAGCATGAGTATGGGCACGAAATTTTGGAACTTGCACAAAAAGATTAATTTTATGCCAACAGTCCTTAGAAATATGACCAAATTTATGACAATGAAAGCATTGAACTAGTTTGGCATTTGTATAAAAACTGTGACTTTTATTCCAGTAATACTTGGCAAGATGATCAGGTTCATTGCAATTGAAACAACTTTGAGAGCTCCCTACCTGGTACATACCTTTACATTGGTGCATTTGCTGGAACCTCTGAAACCCTCTAGAGTACCTTTGATTGTTCTTGAGTTGATGAAGAAGTGGTATTCTTTGGTGGCTCGTGGCATGATGTTGAAGTGGAGCTTGCCTTGGAGCTTTTTGGTTTGTTGGAGGAGGTTGAGAAACTTTGTAGAAACCTATTTGATTTCCCTTTTTCTGTTTTTGATTTTTTGCAGACACATGGTTCTTTCTATTTGCAATATCTTTCTTCATTTTCTCTTTTGTTTCTGAGCACTTTTCTGAACAAGAACTTTTACTGGTTTTTTATTAGGCAAGTTGGAGTTCTTGTTAGCAGCAGTTTTGATAAATGAAGTTTTTGTTTTATTTTCAAAATTCTTTGTAATCACAGAGTTATGTCCTAAACCTTCTTTTTAAAAGTTAACCTTCATTCCTAGAAGATTGTTTAGATTATTTGTGCTATGCACAAACTTAGATGAAGTATATTTTAGACCATCATCAGTCTTGTTCAATTCAAAGATTTTCTTTTTAGAATTTTGGTTTTTGTTCATAGCAACTTCAAGTTCATTTGTCAATTTTTCTTTTTCAGCTTTTAGCTCATCATTCAACTTCTTTAGATTGTTGCATTCATTTTTCAATGTTCTGTCAGAAAATAAGCATTCAATTTTCTTTTTCAAATCATGATTTTCTTCAACCAATTATTTAAGCTTTTCATTTACTTGATGATCATAGGCCATGTTGGCAATTTGTTTCTTAAATTGTTCAATTTCATATTTCAATTGAGCATTATTTTGAATGAACTTTTCATTGTTCTTTTTAAGATATTTAGTCTTTTCTCTATCTTTTCACATTCATTTTTTAAAATTTGACTTTCAGATTTCAGATCTTCATTTTCTTTTGAAAGGATTTGAGAACTTCCCAACATGATTTCTTTTGACAGAATTTCAAGTTTTAGAATCTTATTTTCAGATTTCATCTTCTAGGTTCTTTTACACAAATGTTCATAAAGATTTTTCAATTCATCATAAGATAATTCTTCATCATCACTATCAGAACATGAATTCAGAAAGTTATTGGAAGTTACCGAACCATTGGAGCTTTCCCTGGCCATCAAGCATATTTTGCTTTCATCCTCATTATCTTTTGAATTTTCTTCTTCCTAATCCTCTTCTTTTTCACTCTAAGTTCCTATCATAGCTTTGGGCTTATTTTTCTTCCACTTGCATTGAATCTTCTTCTGAACATCCTAGCATTCTTGTAGCAACCCGATATTTTACTAAATAAATAAATTGGGGAAAATTAAAGGAAAATTATTTAATTAAAATCCATTAAATAAAAAGAAATAATGGGCTAATTTAAATAGTTCATATAAAAGTTTTTGGGCCAAAATAGAAGTTCTGAAATATGGAATAAGAGAAAAATACCCTAAAATTCGTAACCATATTGTTTTCTAAATTGAAAAGAGTAAGTAAATAGCTAATATATATTGGAGTTGGACTCCTAACCATATCCTAATTAATTAGCTAGATACAAAATTGGAACCCAACCTAACCCAATTAGGAGGAGTAAAGCTAGGAAGGTTGGTGGAAGCCAGGAAATTCGGAGTTAATAGAAGTAAGAGTTGTAATAGGAATTAAACTTACTAGATACTTAAATACACCCCCAACCTCTTCATGGCCGACCCTATTGCGTTGCTGAGACTTCCTAGACATGGAGGAGAGGCCAAAGAAGAAGAGAATCGTGGGGAGAAGGCTTGCTTAAAAATCTACAAGTTGTTCTTCGAGTTCTAAGCCTTAGAAGCCAAATCAACCCAAAGGTAGACATTCTCACAAGCAAAACTTAATTACTCTCGTCTGTAGGTTGTTCTTGACACTAGGAACAAAAGCCCTCTATTTGCTCTAATTTCTATCGACCCTATCATGACAGTTTCTTGTTGGAAGTTCTGTTAAGAACATGCTCCCGAACCCTCATGTTTTCCTTAAATCTCTATATACACTTGATCTCGAACTATGCAATTTTTACTGTACATACTACATGTTGTCAGGAATCGTTTGCCATCTTTTTTCCCAATTTCTATTGAGTATTTGCTATTTTTCATCACTGTATCATGTTCTGTGTTCATCGTGAAAGAAACAGATCAAAGTCCAACAATACCATGATAACTTTCTAATTCCTCTTTACTGTTTATATCCTCGCAAGTCTAGTTTCATTTAAGACTTGTTTCATGATTTTTCATCAACTGTACACCAAGATTTTGATTTTTAAACAACCCTATGTCAATCCTTGGAAAGCCTGGACCGCAATCCAAGACAAGGTCTTTTCCTTTTCGGGCTCAAGCACAGACCTTGAGAACGCGACGGCCCGATAGGTCGCGTTCTCAGAACTGGGTCGAAACCAGAAATCTGTCGCGTTCTGAACGCGACAGACCTGTGCGTCGCGTTCTATCTGTCTGTCCCAGATGGTCATGTCGCGATCTTTGACAGACCCCGTCGCGTTCTGAATATACCCTGTCGCGTTCCTTACAAGGGTACGTCACCTTATGAACATTTGTATGTAAACCCTAAATTTTGGTATTTCTTGTCTTTCTACAGTGACTATACCTCCTATTAACTGTCTCAACGCAGTAGAAGAAGATGCTTGATCATGGATACATAATAGTTGATTTAAAAGCCATACACATGATCTTTTCATATCTATGATTCTCTTACCACGTGCACACACTTACAACCATCCATTGTGACGTGACATGGTATCAAATATCTCATAATATATCAAGTAAATTACTTCAATCTTGTACATAATTGCCCTATTTTATAATGGACTTGTCTACGTTTCTCTCGTGGTTTTGGAATACCGTTACCGACGCTCCATTATTCTAAAATTCCTCTAGCACGTCGAGCAACTTGTTTCTATTTACACTTTCTCTTAACTTGGACAAACTCTCCGTCGAATATTCCTTTTGCCAGACTAGTGAATCCTTGCTCAAGGCCTCCGTAAGTCTCCTCTGTCCATGGATTCTCACATGGTCGACGAGCCGGTTGTACCCTCAATACCCATAACACTCTCTAGGGATTAGTATGATCTAAACGGTCTTAGAATGCTCTCTCTCTCACCATGAGATCACGTCGAACCTCTATACTATGTTCATAGCATAGCCAATGGTTGATTAGTGAATTCTACCTAACTTCCAGTGTAAGGCCCTAGAATTTTGCTCTCTTGTTTAGGTGTTTGGTTGTGTGAGAATTGATGTTTAATTGTGTGTAGTTATGTATATATATATATATATGTATGTATATACATATTAGATGAGTATTGTTATATATAGATGTATATTTGTTAAGTTATTATTTGTATTATATATTTCATTGCATGAATAGTGCTAATTTTATAAAGTATACTTTGTATGGTTATGTATATGTATTGAGTAAACATGTTTACCTGTTGTTTTAAGTTCTGTGCAGACGACATGTTGGCGTCAACATGAGTTGACATTGATGGTGAGTCAGCGGCCACATCGATGGACGCCAACTCATAATTGGCGGCCAGTGATGTTGACGTTTATCTTCCAGATCTGTTGCGACTTCAGATCCAGAAACGTCCCCGAAAACTTCGCACACTGTTTAGGAAACCGTCCCCCAACGGTAACCTAGCCTACCCAAGCGCGTCTCCAACCCTTTACCCTATAAAAGACTCAGTTTGGGGTGCAGTTGTGTCCTTTTGGCATTTGTCAAAAACCCTAGTTCTCTCTGAGCGAAACCCGATCTTTGAACCTTGAAATCTAGTGATTGGAGGCTTCTTCCGGCGTTCTTCATCGACTGGGAGGAAGTTTGAATGACAGGGTGCATCTTCCCAACTCCGGCGTGCTTCGAAGATCAACACAGAAGTCGGATTGAGAGAGATTTGGTGGATCTTTGGCTCTGGCCGAAGAGAGCTTCGTCGAGACAAATCTTCGGTGGTAGATTTTTATAAGGCAAGTAAACCGTTCACATCATCCATACGTATGTCTAGTAGGTCCTAGGATAATTTTTGGATTTTTATTCGAGTCCTGGAACCCCCCTTCAATCAGTCTTTTGAGTTCAGTCTGTGTTTTGCACAGACAGGAACTTAACGACGTGATCTCTTGTCGTTAATATCCTAAGTTGGCGACGCCCTATGTTGCCGTTAACATGATAAACGACCACACCCTTGCCGTTGAGTTCTTCAGGCAGAGACAGTAGTCTGCTGCCCTATAGAAGCTATTTTCGGATTTTCTGCGCATGAGGATATAATGTAAAAGTGATATGCCATATACTATCTTTATTGGAACATGTTGTGAGAATTTCATGAATTTCTATGCAATACCTTAATTATCTGAAAACTCTGAAATGCATGTCAAGCAGGTTTTAATCTTATAAATTCATGTTTTGTACGATCTATGTGGAATTTGAGTACCATGTAATTTCTGTAAGATGTTTATAAATGTTAGTCCATGCCAAGAAAATTTGGAAATTTTCTGATATCTGTGTAATTAGTTATATTTTCCTAAATTGTAAAACAATAAGCATACATTGCTAGTTTAAATTTTCAAACAAATTGTATGAACCCAGTTAAATTTCTAGATATTTTGTATGAATTCATGACTATCAGACGCCTGTGTAAGAATGAATTATATACCTGTTTCAATATAAACCATGCGAGTTTGATTGTTGATGTATTGTGCAATATCACTGTCCTAATTTTTATAATTAGTGTGTATGTCCAAAAAATATGAAAATTTACATGTGGGAGGTATGATATGTAAACAGTCTACAATTAAAATTTTGTGCAAATTTGATAATAGTGGGCACGGATTTCATTATTTCATCATGAAAAGGGTAATTAAAGCATGTTAGAGTAATTAATGATAACCTAGTAGTTGCAGCATGAATTGAATCAAATGGTGATTGTTTAAGCCTGAAAATAGTAGTACCATGCTAGGTGATCCTACAATGTGTGTATGTGTGAACATGAAACAAATGTGTTAAGCTATACATTAAGTGTGTGTTAAAAATTGAGAAAATGTGTAAATGTGCCAATGGGTGACACTGCTACCTTAGAGGGCTGTGGAACTGTACCGTAGTAAAGTTCCTATGGGAAGGTTCATATGTGTGTGAAATCCCATGGGCATTGAGATAAAATTCTAGAGGCAGACAAGTATCGCTGGTTAGGGTGGAGAGTGCTTCTCCCGGTTCTGCACAGTAACTAAGATTTATAACTGTAATGCCTAGGTGATAGATATATGTGTAATGTGATGTGTGTCCTTCTATAGGTGGTTTAGACTATGTGTCATGTCATACCAATGTTAATAATGTGAATTTGTGGTTATGTGAAAAGTGAATGTGAAATTATGTAAATGAGTAACCGAGCATGTAAATATGTAAATGCGATATGAGAGCATGTATATTTCTGTTATGAATGTGTTAAACCCATGTAAAACAGCAAGCTAACTATGTTTAGAAATGTGATATGAATATGAAATTTTGCATAGAAGCCATGCTTGGAATGTCTTTTCCTTTTAATGTAAACTCTATGCTTAATTGCTATTGTGTTGCAACATACATGTAATGAAATGTAAAATTTGATTCTATGTTAAAGAATGCGTAGAAACATGTGATAGATTTAAATTTTGTGAATTAAAATATAATTCAAGTATCATGTGTTGTAAATGTAGAATTATCATGTTTATGTTTTTCCTTTAGTTGATTAATTAATCCATGCTATATGTAATAGTTGTGTTATGAAAAAAATGCAATTAGCCCATGTGATGTATGTATGCCTAGTGTGAATGGAAGTTACTTGCTGAGTCTTTGGACTAGGCAGTTAGCCTTAGAGTCAGGGATAGAGTCTGAGGATTTAGAAGTCCCTTTGTCTGTGCACACACCTACGGGTACGGTATCAACTAGGAAGTGTATTCCTTCTTTACCGGTGTGCATTGAAGATAGAGTTTTAGAAGGGTGTTTCTTCTTGCTTAAGATGAAGGACTACGATGCTATTCTTGGTCTGGACTGGCTAGAGGAGCACTATGCGTTGGTGGATTATCGTGGGAAGAAGATTGTTTTCCGCATTCTTAGTGAGGATGAATTTTCTCATCCTTTGCCAAGGAACTTGGCAGAGAAGTTTGTCATCTCTGCCATGAGGGTGATGAGAATGGTGAACAAGGGTTGTGACACTTTTCTCGCCAGCGTGGTATTAGTACCTAAGGCTGATGAGTCACTTACTCTTGTGGAGATTGATGTAGTGTGGTAGTTTCCAGATGTTTTTCCTGATGATTTATCTGGATTGTCACCGGTTAGAGAGATAGAGTTCACTCTAGAGTTGCTTCCAGGCACCTCTCCTATCTCGAAGGCACCTTATCGGATGGCACCTGCGGAATTAGCGGAGCTAAGGAAGCAGTTGCAGGACCTGTTAGATAAGGGATTTATACGCCCTAGCGTTTCCCCTTGGGGCGCACCTGTCTTATTCGTGAAGAAGAAGGATGGGTCACTTAGGTTATGCATCGATTATAGAAAGCTAAACCAAGTGACGGTAAAGAATAGGTATCCCTTACCTCGAATTGATGATTTGTTTGACCAGCTGCAAAATGCATCAGTTTTTTCTAAGATTGATTTGCGGTCTGGTTATCATCAGTTGAGGATTAGGAGTGAGGATGTGTCTAAAACGGCCTATTGAACCCATTATGGACATTATGAGTTTTTAGTCCTTCCTTTTGGTCTGACCAACGCCCCTGCAGCGTTCATGGATCTCATGAACAGGGTGTTTAGACCGTATCTAGATAGTTTCGTTGTAGTTTTCATTGATGATGTGTTGGTCTATTCTCTGGATGAGGCTACACACCGTCAGCATTTGAGGGTAGTGTTGGAAGTTCTTTGTGAGCACAAGTTGTATGCAAAGTTCAGCAAGTGCGTTTTTTGGTTGCGCGAGGTTCATTTCCTTGGGCATGTTATCTTCAGTGCTGGAGTAGCGGTTGATCCAGTGAAGATCCAAGCTGTTATGGATTGGGAGATTCCCAAGACCCCTTCGGAGATTCGGAGTTTTCTTGGTTTGGCGGGTTATTATCGGAGATTTATTGAGGGATTTTCATCCATCGCCGCCACATTGACACAGCTAACCAGAAAGGGGGTGAAGTTTGTCTGGTCCGAGGAATGTGATAGTAGTTTTCAATTATTGAAGACTAAGCTCACTTCGGCTCCTATGTTAGTGTTGCCGAGTGGTGTAGAGGGTTTTACTATCTACACAGATGCATCTCGGATTGGCCTTGGCTGTGTATTGATGCAGCAAGGAAGGGTAGTAGCGTATGCTTCTCGTCAATTGAAGGAGCATGAGCGAAACTATTCGACTCATGATTTGGAGCTTGCGGCAGTGGTGCATGCACTGAAGATTTGGAGACACTATCTTTATGGTGTCAGATTTGAGGTGTTCACTGACCACAAGAGTCTAAAGTATCTTTTCTCCCAAAAGGAATTAAACCTGAGGCAGAGAAGATGGATTGAGTTTCTGAAGGACTATGACTTCGACCTCCAGTATCATCCTGGAAAGGCGAATGTTGTAGCGGATGCCCTTAGTAGGAAGAGGTCATCGCTCCAGCAGGATTGGAAGATGTTGGAGGATGCGGCGTGTGCGATGACTGAGTTAGAGCCATCTTTATGTCAGGCTTTTGTAGCTCAGTTGTCCTTTAGGTCTTCAGTGTTGGATGAGGTGATCGAGCAACAAAAAGCCAACCCTAGACTCCTAGAGTTAGTGGGCAAGGCAGGCATTGCTCGTGATGAAGATGGTGTGATTAGATTCCATCATCGTGTTTGTGTTCCAGACATCGTGGATGTCCATGAGCATGTATTAGCGGAGGCTCATAGGTCTAGATTCTCTATTCATCCGGGTAACACTATGATGCACCAGAATTTGAAGAGATATTTTTGGTGGTCTGGCATGAAGAAGGATGTAGCGGAGTATGTGTCTAGATGTCTTGTGTGCCAGCAAGTGAAGGCATAGCGGCAGCGACCATCTGGGCTTATGCAAAAGATGGAGATCCCAGTGTGGAAGTAGGAAGCTGTCACTTTGGATTTTGTTACGGGTTTGCCTCGATCTAGATAAGGAAATGACTCGATCTGGGTAGTGGTAGATAGATTCTCGAAGACTGTGCATTTCTTACCTATCATATCTGTAGTCAATTGCCAGAGCGCTATGGGTTTTATTGCGACATATGTTGTGCTTCTTTTGTTGTGGGAGATCTGGAAATGTAGATGTGCTAAGAGGTTTGACTCCAACTATAAGTCTGTGGGGAAGACCACTGCCGACATCAGATATGCTGTTAGTGTGGCTATTCAAGGTGTCATTTTTAAACATGAGTGTTCTGCTAATTCACTTCCGATTCTACGGACCTTTGGTTTTAAACCACGGTTAAACTTAAAGTACCTAAGATTGTTAGGTGGATTCCTCCAAAACATGGTGTTTGTCTCAACGTTGACGGTGCTTGCAAGGGGAACCCGGGTCCCTGTGGTGGTGGGGGATGTCTTTGCAATCCAGCTGGGGATGTTCTTCTGAGCTTCGTGTTTTTCTACGGCCATGGTGATAGCTTGCTTGCTGAAGTTTGTGTGCTTGCTGATGGACTGAGATTGGCTGCGCTTCATGGATTCCACATAACTTCTGTATATTCAGATTCTCTCTTTTTAGTCCAGTCGTTTATTCATGATAAATGCCCATCCTGGAAGTGCTCTTGGTGGTGGAGGCTGGCTCGGTCTTTGCTGCAACAGTTGCATGTTTGCGTGGCTCACTCTTTCAGGGAGGCCAATAGGGTGGCGGACGCCTTGGCTTCCTATGCCTGTGATAGTCAAGAGAGATCGATTTTTTCTTTATCCACTATCCCTATCATCTGTAAAGGACCAGTTGTTCTAGACAAATCTGGCCTACCTTCTGTTAGATTACTTTGATTCCTACTTCTCAGGGGTATGCCCCGCTGGTACATGTATGTGTTTTTATCCATATTTATAAAATCTTAGGCACAGGACAAGGCTAGGGGAGTGAGATCGTTATCCCCTGCTGGGGGGATAGCGCACTTAGCTAGCTCTTCGTCCCTGTGTCCTTCTGATTAAAAAAAAAAAGTAGAGAGCTTAGCTAGATTGTATATTAGTAGTATTATTAGATTGCTTGGTGTACCAAAGTCGATTATTTAGGATCGCATCCGAGATTTACTTCGAGGCTATGGAAGGGTCTTCAGGATGCGTTAGGTTCGGAGCTGAAGCTCAGTTCGGCTTTTCATCCCCAGACAGATGGACAGTCCGAGAGGACTATCCAGACACTCGAGGATATGTTGAGGGCATGTGTTTTGGATCGGAAGGATGATTGGGAGCGTCATTTACCTCTAGTGGAGTTCGCATATAACAACAGTTTTCATGCGAGTATTGGTATGGCTCCATTTGAGGCATTGTATGGTAGGCCTTGTAGATCTCCTTTATGTTGGTAGGAGACTGGTGATAGGCAGCTGATTGGTCCAAAGTTAGTTCAGGAGACTTCGGATAAGGTCCAACTGATTAGGAAGAGGCTTGTTGCGGCGCAGGATAGGCAGAAGAGTTATGCCGATAACAGGAGGAAGGATTTAGAGTTTGAGGTAGGTGAGCATGTCTTTTTGAAGATTTCGCCTACTCGAGGTGTAGTTAGATTTGGCAGGCATAGTAAGCTAAGTCCTATATTTATTGGTCCGTATGAGATTCTCAGACAATTGGGCAACGTGGCATATGAGCTAGCTTTACCCCCAGCGTTAGCTAGTGTTCATCCTGTATTTCACGTATCTATGCTCAGGAGGTACGTCAGAGATCCATCTCATGTTATTAGCCACAAGCCAGTGGAGATCCAACCAGATCTTTCTTATATGGAGCAACCAATAGCTATTCTTGACCAGAAGGTTCAACATCTTCGGAACAAGAGTATTGCGTCGGTGAAAGTATTATGGTGCAACTTCTCGCGAGAGGAGGCTACTTGGGAGCTTGAGGATGCAATGAAGAAGAAGTATCCTCAGTCGTTTGAGTAGTGTCAGTCTAACTTCGAGGACGAAGTTTCTTTAAGGGGGGAGGGTGTAAGGCCCTAGAATTTTGCTCTCTTGTTTAGGTGTTTGGTTGTGTGAGAATTGATGTTTAATTGTGTGTAGTTATGTACATATATGTATGTATATACATATTAGATGAGTATTGTTATATATAGATGTATATTTGTTAAGTTATTATTTGTATTATATATTTCATTGCATGAATAGTACTAATTTTATAAAGTATACTTTGGATGGTTATGTATATGTATTGAGTAAACATGTTTACCTGCTGTTTTAAGTTCTATGCAGACGACTTGTTGGCGTCAACATGAGTTGATGTTGATGGCAAGTCAGCGGCCACATCGATGGATGCCAACTCATAATTGGCGTCCAGTGATGTTGACGTTTATCTTCCAGATCTGTTGCGACTTCAGATCCAGAAACGTCCCCGAAAACTTCGCACACTATTTAGGAAACCGTCCCCCAATGGTAACCTAGCCTACCCAAGCGCGTCTCCAACCCTTTACCCTATAAAAGACTCAGTTTAGGGCGCAGTTGGGTCCTTTTGGCATTTTTCAAAAACCCTAGTTCTCTCTGAGCAAAACCCGATGTTGGAACCATGAAATCTGGTGATTGGAAGCTTCTTCTGGCGTTCTTCATCGACTGGGAGGAAGTCTGAACGTCAGGGTGCATCTTCCCAACTCCGGCGTGCTTCGAAGATCAACACAGAAGTCGGATTGAGGGAGATTTGGTGGCTGTTTGGCTCTGGATGAAGAGAGCTTCGTCGAGACAAATCTTCGGTGGTAGATTTTTATAAGGCAAGTAAACCGTTCACATCATCCATACGTATGTCTAGTAGGTCCTAGGATAATTTTCAGATTTTTATTCGAGTCCTGGAACCCCCCTTCAATCAGTCTTTTGCGTTCAGTCTATGTTTTGCATAGATAGGAACTTAACGACGTGATCTCTTGCCATTAATATCCTAAGTTGGCGACGCCCTATGTTGCCGTTAACATGATAAACGACCACATCAGGCAAAGACAATAGTCTGCTGCCCTATAGAAGCTATTTTCGGATTTTCTGCGCATGGGGATATAATGTAAAAGTGATATGCCATATACTATCTTTATTGGAACATGTTGTGAGAATTTCATGAATTTCTGTGCAATACCTTAATTATCTGAAAATTCTGAAATGCATGTCAAGCAGGTTTTAATCTTATAAATTCATGTTTTGTATGATCTATGTGGAATTTGAGTACCACGTAATTTCTGTAAGATGTTTATAAATGTTAGTCCATGCCAAGAAAATTTGGAAATTTTGAGATATCTATGTAATTAGTTATATTTTCCTAAATTGTAAAACAATAAGCATACATTGCTAGTTTAAATTTTCAAACAAATTGTATGAACCCAGTTAAATTCCTAGATATTTTGTATGAATTCATGACTGTTAGACGCCTGTGTAAGAATGAATTATATACCTATTTCAATATAAACCATGTGAGTTTGATTGTTGATGTATTGTGCAATATCACTGTCCTAATTTTTATAATTAGTGTGTATGTCTGAAAAATATGAAAATTTATATGTGGGTGGTATGATCTGTAAACAGTCTGTAATTAAAGTTTTGTGTAAATTTGACAACAGTGGGCACAGATTTCATTATTTCATCATGAAAAGGGTAATTAAAGCATGTTAGAGTAATTAATGATAACCTAGTAGTTGCAGCATGAATTGAATCAAATGGTGATTGTTTAACCCTGAAAATAGTAGTACCATGCTAGGTGATCCTATAATGTGTGTATGTGTGAACATGAAACAAATGTGTTAAGCTATACATTAAGTGTGTGTTAAAAATTGAGAAAATGTGTAAATGTGCCAATGGGTGACACTGCTACCTTAGAGGGCTGTGGAACTGTACCGTAGTAAAGTCCCTACGGGAAGGTTCATATGTGTGTGAAATCCCATGGGCATTGGGATAAAATCCTGAAGGCGGACAAGTATCGCTGGTTAGGGTGGAGAGTGCTTCTCCCGGTTCTGCACAGTAAGTAAGATTTATCACTGTAATGCCTAGGTGATAGATATATGTGTAATGTGATAAGTGTGTGTCCTTCTATAGGTGGTTTGGACTATGTGTCATGACATACCAATGTTAATAATGTGAATTTGTGGTTATGTGAAAAGTGAATGTGAAATTATGTAAATGAGTAACCGAGCACGTAAATATGTAAATGCGATATGAGAGCATGCATATTTCTATTATGAATGTGTTAAACCCATGTAAAACAACAAGCTAACTATGTTTAGAAATGTGATATGAATATGAAATTTTGCATAGAAGCCATGCTAGGAATGTCTTTTCCTTTTAATGTAAACTCTATGCTTAATTGCTATTGTGTTGCAACATACATGTAATGAAATGTAAAATTTGATTCTATGTTAAAGAATGCGTAGAAAGCATGTGATAGATTTAAATTTTGTGAATTAAAATATAATTCAAATATCATGTGTTGTAAATGTAGAATTATCATGTTTAGGTTTTTCCTTTAGTTGATTAATTAATCCATGCTATATGTAATAGTTGTGTTATGAAAAAAATGCAATTAGCCCATGTGATGTATGTATGCCTAGTGTGAATGGAAGTTACTTGCTGAGTCTTTGGACTAGGCAGTTAGCCTTAGAGTCAGGGATAGAGTCTGAGGATTTAGAAGTCCCTTTGTCTATGCACACACCTGCGGGTACGGTATCAACTAGGAAGTGTATTCCTTCTTTACCGGTGTGCATTGAAGATAGAGTTTTAGAAGGGTGTTTCTTCTTGCTTAAGATGAAGGACTACGATGCTATTCTTGGTCTGGACTGGCTAGAGGAGCACTATGCGTTGGTGGATTGTCGTGGGAAGAAGATTGTTTTCCGCATTCCTGGTAAGGATGAATTTTCTCATCCTTTGCCAAGGAACTTGGCAGGGAAGTTTGTCATCTCTGCCATGAGGGTGATGAGAATGGTGAACAAGGGTTGTGACGCTTTTCTTGCCAGCGTGGTGTTAGTACCCAAGGCTGATGAGTCACTTACTCTTGCGGAGATTGATGTAGTGTGGGAGTGTCCAGATGTTTTTCCTGATGATTTATCTGGATTGCCACCAGTTAGAGAGATAGAGTTCACTCTAGAGTTGCTTCCAGGCACCTCTCCTATCTCGAAGGCACCTTATCGGATGGCACCTGTGGAATTAGCTGAGCTAAGGAAGCAGTTGCAGGACCTGTTAGATAAGGGATTTATACGCCCTAGCGTTTCCCCTTGGGGCGCACCTGTCTTATTCGTGAAGAAGAAGGATGGGTTACTTAGGTTATGCATCGATTATAGAAAGCTAAACCATGTGATGGTAAAGAATAGGTATCCCTTACCTCGGATTGATGATTTGTTTGACCAGCTGTAAAATGCATGTCTTTTCTAAGATTGATTTGCGGTCTGGTTATCATCAGTTGAGGATTAGGAGTGAGGATGTGTCCAAAACGACCTTTTGAACCCGTTATGGACATAATGAGTTTTTAGTCCTTCCTTTTAGTCTGACCAATGCCCCTACAGCGTTCATGAATCTCATGAACAGGGTGTTTAGACCGTATCTAGATAGTTTCATTGTAGTTTTCATTGATGATGTGTTGGTCTATTCTCCGGATGAGGATACACACCGTCAGCATTTGAGGGTAGTGTTGGAAGTTCTTCATGAGCACAAGTTGTATGCAAAGTTCAACAAGTGCGATTTTTGGTTGTGCGAGGTTCATTTCCTTGGGCATGTTATCTCCAGTGTTGGAGTAGCGGTTGATCCAGCGAAGATCCAGGCTGTTATGGATTGGGAGATTCCCAAGACTCCTTTGGAGATTCGGAGTTTTCTTGGTTTGGCGGGTTATTATCGGTGATTTATTGAGTGATTTTTATCCGTCGCCGCCCCATTGACTCAGCTAACCAGAAAGGGGGTGAAGTTTGTCTGGTCTGAGGAATGTGATAGTAGTTTTCAATTATTGAAGACTAAGCTCACTTCGGCTCCTGTGTTAGTGTTGCCGAGTGGTGTAGAGGGTTTTACTATCTACACGGATGCATCTCGGATTGGCCTTGGCTGTGTATTGATGCAGCAAGGAAGGGTAGTAGCGTATGCTTCTCATTAATTGAAGGAGCATGAGAGAAACTATTCGACTCATGATTTGGAGCTTGCGGCAGTGGTGTGTGCACTGAAGATCTGGAGACACTATCTTTATGGTGTCAGATTTGAGGTGTTCACTGACCATAAGAGTCTAAAGTATCTTTTCTCCCAAAAGGAATTAAACCTGAGGCAGAGAAGATGGATTGAGTTTCTGAAGGACTATGACTTCGACCTCCAGTATCATCTTGGAAATGCGAATGTTGTAGCGGATGCCCTTAGTAGGAAGAGGTCATCGCTCCAGCAGGATTGGAAGATGTTGGAGGATGCGGCGTGTGCGATGACTGAGTTAGAGCCATCTTTGTGTCAGGCTTTTGTAGCTCAGTTGTCCTTTAGGTCTTCGGTGTTGGATGAGGTGATTGACCAACAAAAAGCCAACCCTAGACTCCAAGAGTTAGTGGGCAAGGCAGGCATTGCTCGTGATGAAGATGGTGTGATTAGATTCCATCACCGTGTTTGTGTTCCAGACATCGTGGATGTCTATGAGCATGTATTAGCGGAGGCTCATAGGTCTAGATTCTCTATTCATCTGGGTAACACTAAGATGTACCAGGATTTGAAGAGATATTTTTGGTGGTCTGGCATGAAGAAGGATGTAGCGGAGTATGTGTCTAGATGTCTTGTGTGCCAGCAAATGAAGGCAGAGCGGCAGTGACCATCTGGGCTTATGCAAAAGATGGAGATCCCAGTGTGGAAGTGGGAAGCTGTCACTATGGATTTTGTTACAGGTTTGCCTCGATCTAGACGAGGTAATGACTCGATCTGGGTAGTGGTATATAGATTCTCGAAGACTGAACATTTCTTACCTATGAAGAAGAAGCAGTCAGTAGAGAGCTTAGCTAGATTGTATATTAGTAGTATTATTAGATTGCATGGTGTATCAAAGTCGATTATTTCGGATCGGGATCCGAGATTTACTTCGAGGCTATGGAAGGGTCTTCAGGATGCGTTAGGTTCGGTGCTGAAGCTCAGTTCGGATTTTCATCCCCAGACAGATGGATAGTCTGAGAGGACTATCTAGACACTCAAGGATATGTTGAGGGCGTGTGTTTTGGATTGGAAGGATGATTGGGAGCGTCATTTACCTCTAGTGGAGTTCGCATATAACAACAATTTTCATGCAAGTATTGGTATGGCTCCATTTGAGGCATTGTATGGTAGGCCTTGTAGATCTCCTTTATGTTGGTAGGAGACTGGTGATAGGCAGCTGATTGGTCCGGAGTTAGTTCAAGAGACTTCAGATAAGGTCCAACTAATTAGGAAGAGGCTTGTTGCGGCGTAGGATAGGCAGAAGAGTTATGCCGACAACAGGAAGAAGGATTTGGAGTTTGAGGTAGGTGAGCATGTCTTTTTGAAGATTTCCCCTACTCGAGATGTAGTTAGATTTGGCAGGCATAGTAAGCTAAGTCCTAGATTTATTGGCCCATATGATATTCTTAGACGATTGGGCAACGTGGCATATGAGTTAGCTTTACCCCCAGCGTTAGCTAGTGTTCATCCTGTATTCCACGTATCTATGCTCAGGAGGTACGTCAGAGATCCATCTCATGTTATTAGCCACGAGCCAGTGGAGATCCAACCAGATCTTTCTTATATGGAGCAACCAATAGCTATTCTTGACCGGAAGGTTCAGCATCTTCGGAACAAGAGTATTGCGTCGGTGAAAGTATTATGGTGCAACTTCTCGCGAGAGGAGGCTACTTGGGAGCTTGAGGATGCAATGAAGAAGAAGTATCCTCAGTTGTCTGAGTAGTGTCAGTCTAACTTCGAGGACGAAGTTTCTTTAAGGGGGAGAGGGTGTAAGGCCCTAGAATTTTGCTCTCTTGTTTAGGTGTTTAGTTGTGTGAGAATTGATGTTTAATTATGTGTAGTTATGTATATATATATATATATATATATATGTATGTATGTATATACATATTAGATGAGTATTGTTATATATAGATGTATATTTGTTAAGTTATTATTTGTATTATATATTTCATTGCATGAATAGTACTAATTTTATAAAGTATACTTTGTATGGTTATGTATATGTATTGAGTAAACATGTTTACCTGCTGTTTTAAGTTCTATGCAGACGACTTGTTGGCGTCAACATGAGTTGACGTTGACGGCAAGTCAGCGGCCACATCGTTGGACGCCAACTAATAATGGGCGGCCAGTGATGTTGACGTTTATCTTCCAGATCTGTTGCGACTTCAGATCCATAAACGTCCCCGAAAACTTCGCACCCTATTTAGGAAACCGTCCCCCAACGGTAACCTAGCCTACCCAAGCGCGTCTCCAACCCTTTACCCTATAAAAGACTCAGTTTGGGGTGCAGTTGGGTCCTTTTGGCATTTGTCAAAAACCCTAGTTCTCACTGAGCGAAACCCGATCTTTGAACCTTGAAATCTGGTGATTGGAGGCTTCTTCTGGCGTTCTTCATCGACTGGGAGGAAGTCTGAACGTCAGGGTGCATCTTCCCAACTCCGGCGTGCTTCGAAGATCGACAAAGAAGTTGGATTGAGGGAAATTTGGTGGCTCTTTGGCTCTGGATGAAGAGAGCTTCGTCGAAACAAATCTTCGGTGGTTGATTTTTATAAGGCAAGTAAACTGTTCACATCATCCATACGTATGTCTAGTAGGTCCTAGGATAATTTTCGGATTTTTATTCGAGTCCTGAAACCCCCCTTCAATCAGTCTTTTAAGTTCATTCTGTGTTTTGCACAGACAGGAACTTAACGGCGTGATCTCTTGCCATTAATATCCTAAGTTGGCGACGCCCTATGTTGCCGTTAACATGATAAACGGCCACACCCTTGTCGTTGAGTTCTTCACGCAGAGACAGTAGTCTGTTGCCCTATAGAAGCTACTTTCGGATTTTCTGTGCATGAGGATATAATGTAAAAGTGATATGCCATATACTATCTTTATTGGAACATGTTGTGAGAATTTCATGAATTTCTGTGGAATACCTTAATTATCTGAAAATTCTGAAATGCATGTCAAGCAGGTTTTAATCTTATAAATTCATGTTTTGTACGATCTATGTGGAATTTGAGTACCACGTAATTTCTGTAAGATGTTTATAAATGTTAGTCCATGCCAAGAAAATTTGGAAATTTTATGAAATCTGTGTAATTAGTTATATTTTCCTAAATTGTAAAACAATAAGCATACATTGCTAGTTTAAATTTTCAAACAAATTGTATGAACCCAGTTAAATTCCTAGATATTTTGTATGAATTCATGACTGTTAGACGCCTGTGTAAGAATGAATTATATACTTGTTTCAATATAAAACATGCGAGTTTGATTGTTGATGTATTGTGCAATATCACTGTCCTAATTTTTATAATTAGTGTGTATGTCCGAAAAATATGAAAATTTATATGTGGGTGGTATGATCTGTAAACAGTCTGTAATTAAAATTTTGTGTAAATTTGACAACAGTGGGCACATATTTTATTATTTCATCATGAAAAGGGTAATTAAAGCATGTTAGAGTAATTAATGATAACCTAGTAGTTGCAGCATGAATTGAATCAAATGGTGATTGTTTAACCCTGAAAATAGTAGTACCATGCTAGGTGATCCTATAATGTGTGTATGTGTGAACATGAAACAAATGTGTTAAGCTATACATTAAGTGTGTGTTAAAAATTGAGAAAATGTGTAAATGTGCCAATGGGTGACACTGCTACCTTAGAGGGCTGTGGAACTGTACCGTAGTAAAGTCCCTACGGGAAGGTTCATATGTGTGTGAAATCCCATGGGCATTGGGATAAAATCTTGGAGGCGGACAAGTATCGCTGGTTAGGGTGGAGAGTGCTTCTCCCGGTTCTGCACAATAACTAAGATTTATCACTGTAATGCCTAGGTGATAGATATATGTGTGATGTGATAAGTGTGTGTCCTTCTATAGGTGGTTTGGACTACGTGTCATGACATACCAATGTTAATAATGTGAATTTGTGGTTATGTGAAAAGTGAATGTGAAATTATGTAAATGAGTAACAGAGCATGTAAATATGTAAATGCGATATGAGAGCATGTATATTTCTGTTATGAATGTGTTAAACCCATGTAAAATAGCAAGCTAACTATGTTTAGAAATGTGATATGAATATGAAATTTCGCATTGAAGCCTTGCTAGGAATGTCTTTTCCTTTTAATGTAAACTCTATGTTTAATTGCTATTGTGTTGCAACATACATGTAATGAAATGTAAAATTTGATTCTATGTTAAAGAATGCGTAGAAAGCATGTGATAGATTTAAATTTTGTGAATTAAAATATAAATCAAGTATCATGTGTTGTAAATGTAGAATTATCATGTTTAGGTTTTTCCTTTAGTTGATTAATTAATCCATGCTATATGTAATAGTTGTGTTATGAAAAAAATGCAATTAGCCCATGTGATGTATGTATGCCTAGTGTGAATGGAAGTTACTTGCTGAGTCTTTGGACTCACTCTTGCTTCGGCGTACAGGTGCAGGTGTCTCTACCTCTTCCGAGGAGACTGTTAGGAGTGACTCGGAGCGGGAGTAGGAGATTACTTGTGGAGCTAGTGACGTTGTATTTCCCTTCATAGTATGTAATAAAGGGAGAATTGTATTACATTTGAGTTATGTAATTCATTTTATTTGCAAGAGGTGGACAATGTAATTTGTTAAATTTCCCAGCTATGAAATAAATAGTTCCTTTTGTACTATATAAACTGTGTATAAATGTGGATGATGGAATAAGAGATTTATTTCCAGTTCTTTCTATTCCGTTGTTATGTGTTATATTTGTGTGCGTTTCAGTCTATTGTACGTGTTGGGTACATGTCCCATTGTAGCGATGCTCTCTACATCGATGTGGGATGGTATATCCGTACCGGTATAAGGAGGGTCGTTACAACCAGCACCAATAATGCATGTTGTGCAATCGTTACTATCACCTATTTAACAATGTTTCGTGCGCATTGACCCCTAGTTCTCATCTATACTCTATTCGCTCATCTATTCACGTTCTCTACACTCTCATCTATTCATCAAATACTCTCACCTATTCTTGGTACTCTCTATGGCCATTTGACTAATTGTCTAAAGATAAACAATATGACTAATGCTTGGCAATATAAAGGGCCCGGTTTGGTCCTGGGAGGTGCGCCCAAAAGTGCTAGTGCCCACGGGAGTTAATTGACTAGAGTGTTTGACATTACACTCAGGTACTATCTATCTCGACTATCTATATGACAATCAAAGTGCTATGCTATACTCGACTCGTTGTGCTATCGTGAAATCCATTGTGCTATTTGTGCTATGGCCATCCTGCTCTTTGTGCTATACTTGACACTTGTGCTATATGAATCGTGCTATCATGCTTGACAATACTTGACTCTCATCCTCTTTCAATCGTTACTCTGCTCTTTAATACATTAATCATTTAAAGCATGCATGATCATGAGATTTAAGTCCTACTGGGCATTATCGCTCACCCTACATTATTTGACATGTGTTCTCAGGTGAAACTGAAGAAGATATCTACACTCATGAGGATGGGAATAACCATGAGTGATTCAAGAGTACACTGGTGCATTAGTGTTATGTTAGAGTCTTAGTTTAGTATTTTACTTTCATTCAATGTAATGATGTCAATCGAGCCCTATCGAATGGCTCTGATATTAGTGGAAGTAATAGACATTGAGGAATTATCAATGAAATACATTTGATTTAGCATTATACCTTGTTCAATGGTTTGATGTCTATTATACGCTCTGTACTCGCTTACTTGTAACTGCCTCATGTTTCGATATTTCACGTCGGGACATGACAGTTTTGTGGTATCAGAGCCTAGGTTGTTCTTAAGTATAGGATGATCTAGGTTGACCTGCCTCGACTAGAGTCAGTTATCCTACCTATGTGAGATATGGATAGAACCATGGGTAACTAGTTAAAATAAACTCACACATGCACAAACTAAGGATATTATAACCTACTAAACTATCTTTTCCTTTTTGAAGGGAACTGAACTTAAGAAATTAAGATGATTGCTGAACGTGCCCAGATGAGGGGGATGCAACAAACAATTCAGGAGCTCACCCATGCACTTCTACAAGCTACACAAGGTGGAGGAAATCGCGGTGCAGGCGAGCTGCATCGTAACATTAGAAGCATGAATCCACCGAGGTTCAGCGGTTCCACTGACCCCGATGAAGCCGAGCACTGGCTTAAAGAGACGGAAAGAATCTTCCATGTTATGCAATATGCGGCAGGGGATAAGCTACTGCTAGCTACTTTGCAACTGGAGAAGGACGCCCGTTCTTGGTGGGAGTCAGTGGAAGCGACCAGAGCAAATGGTCAGTTCACTTGAAACAAATTTAAGGAAGCCTTCAACTCCAAATACTTCTCAGAATGGGTACAAGAAAAGAAGGCTGTGGAATTTTTCGCTCTCAAGTAGAGGAGCCTTTCTGTGGCCGACTATGAAGCTCAATTCTCTAGGCTGGCATGCTATGCCAATCACCTGGTAAACACTGAGAGGATGAAGGCTAAGCGGTTCCTTAATGGCCTCAAGCCCCAGTACATCACACAACTAGCCCCTCTCGACATCCCAACTTATGCCGAGATGGTTAAAAAGGCCCAGCTACTAGAAGATGCTACGGATTTCACTGACCGTATAAAGGGAAAGTTTGTAAAGAAGGAGTTGACACCTAGTTCAACAAGTGCAAAGCCGATTATCGGCAAGAAGCGTCCTTTCAACATTACGGAAGGATCTAGTTAAGAAAAGAAGCCCAAGGTATTTGTCCCCACTACTCTGGATAAAGGCAACTGTAAACATTGTGACAAGCCTGGTCACACTGTCGATGAGTGGAGGAAGATTGGTGCATGTCTACATAGTGGCAGTCGCGAGCATCGCATACCTGAATGCCCGCTACTCAAAGAACACGAGAAATGCCCAATGGTGCCAAAGAAACAGGGTAGACTGCAAGCCCTACGAGATGAAGAAACCATCGAGGAAGGTGGCATGGTTGAAGGTACTCTACAAGTTTTCTCTCAGTCAGCATTTGTTTTGTTTGATACTAGCGCTACACATTCGTTCATATCTCAAAACTTTGCTGATACTCTGAATGTTAAACCTGTGTCTAAGGGTTCTGAATTCTCTGTTACAACACCATTGGGAGAGAAAGAAAAATTGAAAAAATCTATCCCATTAGCCGATGTAATGATTGGAGAACTTAATCTAAGAGCCGACCCGGTGTGAATGTCCATGTAAGGCTATGACGTGATTCTTGGAGCCGATTGATTGTCCACCTATGGGGCAAGTGTCGACTGTAAGAAAGTGAAGGTTACATTTAGTGAGTTCCCTAAGTTAGCATTCACTGGAATTAGACATAAGAGACGAATGTCTCTAGTCTCTGCCATACATGTCCACAATATGATCAGGAAAGGATGCATTGCTTTCCTTGCAGCCGTAGTAGTTGAAAAGAAGGGATCTAAGATAGAAGACGTACAGAAAGTCCAAGACTACCCTGAGGTTTTCCCCGAGGAGCTACCAGGAATCCCCCCTGAACGACGTCAATTTCTCTATTGATTTAATCCCTGGAGCTGCACCGGTGTCATGTCAACCATACAGGATGTTGTTGAGCAACTACCCCTTAAGAAAATTATTTAAGACTTTAAATTATAACATGGTGATTTTTCTATGACAAAACCTTTTAAAACTTTCTACAATCAAATCTACTAGAATATATCATAGGAAACATATTTTGCACAATACTGTATCAATACTATCTTGAAAATTTTCTAAGTCTACAGAATACACTATGTATCATATTGTCTCCGACTGTGGACTCTGACTCTAGAAAGTCGAAGTGTTGAAACCCTCTGTACTAGACTCAACTCTTTGGAAATCGAAGTATGGACTCCAACTCTTGAGAAGTCAAATCCTAGACTCCGACTCCAGGAAGTCGAAGTAAGGTATCGATTGATGAACACCTCCTGAGAAGTCGAAGTCCCCACTCCGACTCCCAAAAGTCGAAGTCTCTGTATTGTTCTCCAACTCCCAAAAAGTTGAAGCATTCACTCCGACTCCTTCAGAAGTTGAAGTATGACCTATTGATACCTATCACTCCGACTTCATGAAGTCGAATTCTATGGTCTCACTGCGGCTTCTGTAGAGTCAAATTTCAGTCTGTTTCTCATGTTTCTGACTCTGACTTCCCTGAAAACTTCTGTACTTCACTTTTTCCATGCAAATATTATTTTATAGTTTCATGAAATCTTAATTGTTTGGTATTTTATTTGTTTAATGAGATCTTCTGCAAAACACATAGTACCTATATATCATTCAGAATAATATCTTGTCATGTTACCATTATTTAATGTATTCTGACAGATAGGATATATTATACTCAAAACAACCATAAAAAATTATTTGTGAAAATGTCTGAAATATTTATTCAAATTGGTCTCTTGCTTTATGTCAGAAGTTCAGGTTTTCTTTTTGTTCAGCAGATGTCTTGCAGTTAATGCCATCAGATGCATGGGGTATCTGACAGAGGCTCACCTACCACTGTCAGAACCTCACCTTACCTTCCGATGCAACTGTCTATCTATCTTTAATTGCACTGAACTTGTGTCTGTCTGAGGTTTCCATACTTTACATATATTTCTGACTTACCTACCTTAGAAAGTATGGAGGTATCTTTTCTTTTGTCTTGTCCTTATTCCAGAACATTTATTAGGCCGTTTTCAGCATGGAGCTTTTACAGAACATTAATTGAAGACTGACTTCTAAGTTGTGAAGCTACAAGCATGGTCTGAAGCCGTTGGGAAGCTAAAAAGCTGAAGAACTAATGGATAACCAAAATCTCATCTGCATCCAAAGGATCAAAGGTCACTCCTCAAACGGCTAGATCTCCAACGGATAGTTTCAAACGGAGACATCCTCTGAAGTATATATAGAAGCCAAAGTTTGAACAAGACAACAACATGAAGTGTGAAAATAGCTAGCAACTCATTCAACTCACTCCTGCTTTCTGCTAGCAAGAGCCTCCACAAGCCTTCTACCGAGGTGCAAGATAGAGAGCTTCCACAGTCCAAAAATTTCCAAGCTCTTCTCTTCACGGAAGTCTTGTTTGTGTTGGGTGGAATTTGTGTAACTAGATATTCTTCTAGTCCACCCTCTTTGATTCAGAAAGGATTAGTGTTGTAATTTCTATTTGTATTCCTTTCTGAATTCTCTGTGTTTGCTCACCCTTCAGAGCAAACACACAAGTCTTTTTCAATTCTGTCTGTGTAACCCGCAGGAAGTTTGTTCTTGCAGTGCCCCTCTTGTGAAGGGAAGGCCTTGTTAAAGGTAGTTATTGTACCCCTGTTGAGGGAAGACTTGCTTGGGAGCAAGTGGGATTGTAATACCTCTCAAGGGTGAGAGAAGGCCAAGTATTCTTGACAGTTAGTGAAATCTCAAGTGGTTTTCTTGAGGACTGGATGTAGGACTTCCATGTGGAAATGGCCGAACCAGGATAAAATTTCTTATGCAATTGTGTGATTGTTTCCGCCAATTTACACTTGAATCACACACTACACTAAACACTAACAATTCTATTTTAGTGTTGTCTAATTTTAGATAAATTTTTTTTAAAAGCTCAAGAAGTCCCATTCACCCCCCTCTAGGACATCTTTAGTGCCATCTCGATCTAACAAGTGGTATCAGAACGAGGTCTTCTCAGAAGAATTAAAAGATTTGAGAAGAGATGGCAGCTGAAAGTCACAACTATGAAGGTCAGTCGGTTACAAGGCCACCATTCTTTGATGGTGAAGATTATCAGTACTGGAAGATGCGGATGGAATGCTTCATCAGAGGCACAGATTTTGATCTGTGGCAGGTAATAGAACAATGTGATTTTACTATTCTTGGTGAAACTACCTCTGCTCTCTCCATAGCTAATAAGATGAACATGTCTTTAAATTATAAGGCTAAAAATTATCTATGCTGTGCTCTATCTAAAAGAGAATTTAATAGACTATCTGCTTGTAGAACTACTAAAGAAATGTGGGATAAACTACAAGTTACATTTGAAAGAACTGATAGAGTAAAACAAATTAGGATAGATATCCTTGTTTCTCAATATGAACAATTTAAAATGCTTCCTAATGAAAACATAACTCAGATGTTCAATCATTTTTCAAACATAATAGTAGGATTGAGTTCACTAGGAAATGTTCTTACAAATGAAGAAACTGTAAAAAAAATCCTAAGATCATTAATAAATATTTGGGCCCCTAAGGTGACTACCATTGAGGAAGTACATGATCTAACTCAACTTTCCATTGACAAGTTAATTGGATCCTTAATGGCTCATGAAATTAACATGGAAAGATTTTCTGGAAGTTCATTGAAAAAGAAAATGTCAAATGCTTTGAAGGTTGCAGATTCTTCTTCCTCTGAGGATTCAAAGGAGAAATCAGATTACAGTGATGATGAAGCTATGCTATTAAGGAAACTACAAAGGATCCTTGCCAAGAAAAAGAAGTTTGGTTTAAAGAGATTCTTCAAGAAGGACAAGAAGAAGGAACCAACCTGCTACTAGTGCAATCAACCAGGACATTACAAATCTGAATGTCCTAAGCTGAAGAAGAACGATCAAGCAAAAAGATCTGAGAAGAAGAAAGGCAAAGAAAAGAAATTTAGAAGGTACAAGAAAAAGGCAATGACAACAGCATGGGATAATGAAGAAGCCACTAGTTCAGACTCTTCAAGTTCAGAATCTAAAGAAGAAGAAAAGGCAAATCTAGCCCTCATGACAGGACTGGATCAGGTAAATTCCGAAACCTCTTTCACATCATGTTCTGAACCTAATTCTGATAGTCTTGAAGATGCCTTCAATGAATTATATGAAAAATATAAAACAGTAGTCAAGCAAATGAAAATAGTTAAATTAAATTTACTTACACAAGAAAAATCTAATACTTTCCTCAAAAATGAAGTAGAAAGATTAGGACAAAACCTAAATGAAACCAAAAGAGCAAACTAATTACTGCATGAAGACTTAAAAAATAAAAACAGTAAAATCATGGAAATAGAATCAAATCTAAAAGAATTAAAGGATGAAGAAAAATTAAAAGAAGAAAACAACTATTTAAGAGCTACCATAGAGAAAATATCTAATTGTAAAACATCTTTGTTTGTAAGACTAAAAGGTTCTAGAACAGGTAAGAAGAAATATGGAGTAGGATATACACCTCCACATAATGAAGAAGATATTGTGTATCCTAAAAATTATCCAACACCACAATTTGTAAAAGAAAAAGGAATTAAAAATCCTAGTAAGGTTAACCAATATGTTTACAAACAAAAATAGAAATATAACAATACTACACACATGAAAAATACTTTTGATTTATGTTGTAGTCACTGTAACCAGCTAGGACACACTGTTAGCACATGCACAACTAGACACTTACGCTGGATCCCTAAGACTAACCATCAAGGACCCAAGAAAATTTGGGTACCAAAAGTTACAATGTAAATTTGCTTGCAGGGTCACCAGAGAGCATTCAAATGGTATTTGGATAGTGGGTGCTCAAGGCATATGACAGGTGACATGAAGTTATTTACAAGATTTAGAGATGAGATTGGTTAGGTCACCTATGGAGATAATGGAAAAGGGAAGGTCTTAGGATGTGGAACAGTAGGAACAAAAGAAAAGAATCTGATAGAAGATTTATGTAGAAGGATTGAAGCACAACCTCATTAGCATCTGTCAACTGTGTGACAAGGGTCACCTAGTAAAATTTCAGAATGACAAGTGTATTATTCAAAAGGATGGAAAAATAGTATTTGAAGCTCAAAGACTCAAAAATCTATACACCTTACAGTTAGCAGAACCAAAAGAAGTAAACTTATGTCTTGCAACCATCAAGAGTGAAGAAACTGATTTGTGGCACAGAAGACTATGACATGCAAGCACTTCAGTAATCAAGAAATTAATCAAGCATGATCTAGTTGAAGGTCTTCCAAAGATGAAACTGAAGAAGTCTGGAATTTGTACAGCCTGTGCAAAGGAAAAGCAAATCAAGGCATCATTTCAGTCTAAAACAATAGTTACAACTTCCAAGCCCTTGGAGCTCATTCACATGGACTTATTTGGACCTATAAGAACAGTTAGTCTTGGAGGAAAAGTGTATGGTTATGTAATTGTAGATGACTACTCAAGGTACACTTGGGTATCCTTTTTGTAAGCCAAATCAAAAGCATTTTCAACTTTTCTGAAATTCTGCAAATTAGTACAAAAGAACCAGAAGTTTCAGATAATTAGCATGAGATCAGATCATGGTGGAGAATTCAAGAATGAAGATTTTGTGAAGTTCTGTGAAGAAAATGGAATAGAACACAATTTCTCTACACCAAGAACACCTCAACAAAATGGGGTAGCAAAAAGGAAGAATAGAACACTGCTGGACATGGCCAGAACTATACTTACAAAGTACAATTTATCAAGATACTTCTAGGCAGAAGCAGTTAACACAACCTGCTACATCATCAATAGGTGTATGATCAGACCAATCCTAAAGAAGGCACCTTATGAGCTATACAAAGAGAAAAAGGCCAACATCAGTCATCTTCGACCTTTTGATTGTAACTGTTTTATTTTGAATAATGGTAAAGATAACTTAGGAAAGTTAGATGCTAAAAGTGATGAAGGTTTTCTGTTAGGATATATTTCAAAATCTAGAGGATATAAAGTGTTTAATAGGAGAACTTAAACTATAGAGTAAATAATGCATATTTTATTTGATGAGACTAACCCTTCTATTAAGAGAATAAAAGAAGAAGAAGAAGATTGTGTTGAAGATATGTGCAGGGATCTAGAATAGACATCTATTGAAGAAGGAGAGAAAGAAGAAGAAAAGGAAGATCCACCACTAAAGGAACTTCAACAACAACAAGAAGCACAAGAAGGACTGCCAAGAGAATTGAGGTATCACAGAGATCATCCAAGAGAAAACATTATAGGTGATCCTCAAGATAAGGTAAGAATAAGAGGTATGAACATTCCTTGTGATTTTTCTGCATTTGTCTCTCAAATTGAGCCTAGGACAATCAATGATGCACTGGCTGATGAATCTTGGATCCTTGCTATGCAAGAGAAACTTAACCAGGTCCAACGCAACCAGGTTTGGACTCTTGTCCCTAGACCTTCTGATCATCCAGTTATTGGGACCAGATGGGTCTTCAGAAACAAAATGGATGAATCAGGAGTAATCACCAGGAACAAGGCCAGACTTGTAGCACAAGGGTATTCCCAAGAGGAAGACATTGATTTTGATGAAACTTATTCCCCAGTAGCTAGATTAGAGGCAATTAGAATTTTATTAGCTTATGCATGCTCCCTCAACATCAATTTATTTCAAATGGATGTTAAAATACTTTTATGAATGGTTTCATAAAAGAAGAAGTCTATGTTGAGCAACCACCTGGTTTTGAAGATACTAAATATCCAAATCATGTTTTCTGTTTAAAGAAAGTATTGTATGGTCTGAAACAAGCTCCAAGAGCTTGGTATGAAAGACTAAGTGCTTATCTTATATCATATGATTTCATAAGAGGTAAAGTAGATAGTACATTATTTATTAAGAAATTTTCAGAAGAAATCTTGATAGTGCAAATATATGTTGATGATATTATTTTTGGTTCTACTAATGAACTTTGTAAATTCTTTGAAAACCTTATGCAAAGTGAGTTTGAGATGAGTATGATGGGTGATCTTAATTGCTTTCTTGGGTTGCAAATCAAGCAGACCAAGGAAGGTACTCACATTTGTCAAACCAAATATATTTCAGATTTACTCTCAAAATATGGTTTTGACAAGTGTAAGCCCTTGAGAACACCCATGAGCTCAGGAATTAAGTTAGATAGTGATCCACTTGGCAAGAAAGTAGATCAAAAGATCTATAGAGGCATGATTGGATCATTACTCTATCTTACTGCCAGTAGACCAGATATAATGTTCAGTGTATGTTTGTGTGCAAGATTTCAAGCTGATCCTAAAGAATCACATGTTAATGCTGTTAAAAGAATTTTTAGATATCTTATAAACACAGGTAAATTGGGTCTATGGTATCCCAGATGTTCTGATTTCAATAGTGATGCTGACTATGCTAGATGCAAAATAGATAGAAAAAGCACCAGTGGTACATGTCAAATTCTCGCAGGATGTTTGACCTCTTGGTCTTCCAGAAAGCAGAATTCAGTAGCATTGTCCACAACAGAAGTAGAATACATTGCAGCTGGAAGTTGCTGCACTCTACTGCTGTGGATCAAACATCAACTGGAAGACTATGGTCAAACACTTCACGAAATTCCAATGCTATGTGACAACACAAGCGCAATTAATTTGACCAAAAATCCTATACAGCATTCAAGAACAAAGCATATTGAGGTCAGACATCATTTCATCAGGGACCATGTAAGTAATGGTGATATTTTACTTGATTTTGTCTCTACAGAAAATCAATTAGCTGATATAATTACAAAACCTTTTCCTGAAGATAGATTTGCATCAATTAGAAGAGAAATAGGTATGTGTAACCCTGATTGAATTGTTGTGATAAATCCATGTTTGAATTTCTGCAAGTGTATGTTGAAAACTCATTGCAAATTTTCTCTAAGTCCCGGTACTGCGACTGTCATGAAGTCGGAGTGCAGACTGCGACTCCTCAAAGTCGGAGTCTACCATGACTCATGAAGCAGGAAGTGTGCACTGTGACTCTTGGAAGTCAGAGAAGGCACTTTGACTCCTCAAAGTCGGAGTCTGTGAAGTCAGATTTCATATTAACAAAAATTTATTATAAATAAATGATAATAATTTTAAATTTAAATGAGGAATTTATTACAATAACGGTTCACTCATTTAATCACAACCGTTCATCTCCTCATCTTTGGTCTGTTACTTTTCACACTTCTATATTAGGACCCCTTCTTCCTTTTCCCAAAGCACCCGTTTGAACTCTCTCTGACTCTCCTGTCGTCTTCTTCCTCTTCCCACACGCACTGTTAATCTCCTCCGGAACCGTCTTCAGAGCAACTACATATCTTTCATCTTCTCTAAAGAAAGGTAGGTTTCTTGATCTCTGAACATCATTTCTTTGTCTCCTTTGATATTCCTCTCAGCCTTCTCTATCGTTTTCTACCTAGATGGCCTCTTCTAGGGCTCCGGAAGGAACCATGTTCACACCTGAACAGTTCCAACGTCTCTCCTCTGCCAAGTCTCCATCTGCCCCAAAAAGGTTGTAGATTTCAACCAGTTGCATGGTAGTCTAGTTTGGGTAGAAGAAACCCTAGCGGCAATGGGCTGGTCTGGACTGTGTCAGATTGCAGAACCATCTTTCAAAGGTGCCCTTAAGACATTTTATGTGTCCCTTCAAGTTACCCTAGAAGGATTAGTCACAGGGTTTGTGAAAGGCACCAGGGTCACAGTTTTATAAGAACTTTTGGTAGAAATATTGGATTGCCCCATCTCCGGCCATAGAATCAGTGAGATTGTGCCCATGGACAAGCAAAAGATGGGTGTGATTGGAAGTCTAGGGACTGTTAGCAAGAAAGGTTTGCTAGTGAATGAGTTGTTTGCGGAGAAGAGAATCATCCACTCTATCATCACCAACATCATCACACCTAGGGCTGGCACCCACTCCTCCATAACTGCAAGAGATAGTAGCCTATTATTTTGGGCTATTCAGAGACATAGGGTCAACCCGCCCTCAGTCATTTTGGAAAGGATGGCAGGATCCAGAAATCTACAGGAGTCCTTTCTTATGGACCTCTGCTAACCCTGATATTCAAGAGGTTTTCAGTAGATCTTAGTGGTGAGATTTTAGTGGGAGTAAAGGAAAAGATTGGTCTATCTACACTTAGAAGAAGCCACTATAGTTTGGAGAGCAAAGCTCAAAATTTTTAGACCAAGGACTCTGTGCCGCAATGCACTCATGAGATCTTCTCTGATGAGGCACAGGGTTCCTCATCTATTTCTGTAATTCAGCATGAAAAAAAGAGAAGAAAGAGTAGAAGCCCTTGTACAAGATATAGTTTAGCAAGAAGAAGAGCAACAAGGTTATCAACATGAGACAGAACAAGAGCAAGTTCCTGCCCAATCTCCTGAGCATGAAGCACCAGAGGAGACTATCAACCAAGTGCTCAAAGATTTAAGGGGCAAGGGAGTAGCACAAGAAGAAGATATTCCAAGAACTACTCCACTTAAGCAAAGATTTGAAGAAGTAGAGCATCATGCCTCCCCTCCTCACTTTGAGACCTGCCCAAGGACTCAGGGGGAGAGTAGCAGCAGTTCAAGCATGTTGATGAATATGTTGATGAAGTAATAAGAGGGCCTGTCTGTAAGACCTGGCCCCCTTGGGCCCTGTGGCCCCGTCCTCAGGGTCGCGACATGCTCCCTGGTCGCGACATGCTCCGTGGTCACGACGTGGTCGCGACAGGGAGGCCGTCGCGACAAGGTTTGGGTCGCGACGAACAAGGCTGTCGCATTTTGGTTGCGACGGTATGACCGTCGCGTTGTGGTCGCGACGTCCGATGGCATCGCGACGGCCCTTCTGACAGACGTGACTGGTGTCCTTTCTGTCAGAACAGCTCTGTCGGGTGTCAGGCGCACGCGTGTGAAAGCGACGTGGGCACCCGTGGCGATCGCTTTCTCGGTCTTCGAGGTTTGACCCGCTTTTTGGGGTCGCAGCAGAGGCAACAGTCGCGATAAGGTCGTGACGCCTAGGGGCATCGCGACGAGAGTCTTATCGCAACATGTCGTGCCGTCGCGTTCTGGGGGCCGCCGGGTTAAAACCCAAGGCCGCGCCCCATTTCCCCCTCTCGCCCTCTCAGCTCTCTTTCTCCCCTCTCCTTCCCCTCTCGAGTTTCTCATGTGGTTCTTGGTGGATAGTGGTGCTTGAGGCGTCCGTGCTGAGGTGGTGCTGTCCCGCTCGTGCAGGGGATGTGTTCGTGCCGTTTGGAGCGAGGAGGAGGCGTCCTTTCCTACGAGAAGGCTCTAACGGGTTCGTTCTTCGTGTGGAGGTAGGGACCCTTGATCCTCTCGCCCTAAGCATGCTCCCTTCCCCCTCTACATTGTGTTTCCTCTGTGGTTTGGGGCTTGGGAGTGTGAGAACTCCATGCTCGAGGTTGAGTGAGGTTTCCCTTCGAGTCTAGATCCATGTTTGTGGGGTTTTTAAGGGTGGTTTGGATGCTTTAATGGCTTTCTTGCATGTTAAGCATGCTCCCCTCCCCCTGTGGAATGCTTGTTTGGTGTTTTTGGGGCGGTCTCTGGAAGAAGTGTTCCGGAACCCCCCTCTTCTGAAGACGCGACCCTTCTGGAGGTCGCGATCTTATCGCGATGGACTTGCCAGTCACGATAGGATCGCGGCGCTTTTGGGCGTCACGACCTGGTCGCGACGGCTACGGCCGCCGCGACAGCGTCGCGACAGAGTAGGGTGTCGTGACCAGGTCGCGGCAGCCCGATGCGTCGCGACCGCAGCCGTGAGATAGATTTCTAATTCTTGCCATTTCTGCTTCTTTTTACTGTACCCGTGGCACCTGTGCTAGTTCCCTAGTACGGTCTACACTAGTCTTTCGCCCGGTGCTCGGCACTTGAGGGCTTGTCCCGTGTGAGAGGTTGTTACCGTTGCCTAGGACCCCCATCCTCGGAAGCCTGTTGAGGGAGTACTCTAGGCTATAAGTGTGCTCGAGTTGGCAGCCACCAGGCAGACTCTGGAGCTTAGGGGAAAACGGTGGTTAGGACAGTGGCGTGTGAGTCACTTGCAGAGTTCTTGTGAGTGGTCTGGGACGCTAAGGATAGTTAGGAGTTCTACCCGGCGCAGGCCAACCAGTCCTTCTTCTCACTGCCTCGCTCCTTACGGCCTCGGAACCGTTTGGAGAGGTCAGGCGTGGGACCGTAGTCCAGCCAGACTATGGAGGTTACTGTTGTGTTACTTAAGTCCTACCTCGCTCTGACGAGACGTGAGGGTCAGAACCCAGGTCGAGGATAAGACATCGGTGGACGCACCTGACCTTGACTAGTAGTAGTGCTTTCCGTAGCTAGTGTTCCTTGTCCAGGCGGAGTTCCCTCCGTCTGTGTTTACTAGCCATGTGGTGGTCACGATGAGCAGTTGTACGGAGTTTCTGACCGTGTGTACTTTCCGTACCGTGCTAGTTGTAGTTTCGCTTCTGCACTTCTGTTTGTAGGTAGAAGATATAAACTGCTGTCATTCATTTGATATTTATATTCTTCTGCTTGTTTAGAGCCAGTAGGAGATTGGTAGTCCCTACTGAGACTTCTTAGCAACGGCAAGGCGCGCGCCGGGCGGAGGAGACAGGGTGGTAGTCGGAGTCCCCGTAACTAGCAGTGGTTCCCCTTTTTCAGTGTACGTCACCCTCGGGGTATGCCCCTAAGGGACTTGTTCTTCCCTTGCCTTTTACTTGTACTAGCGTGCGTGTGTTGGGACTGTACTTAGAGTGGTACATGGTGGTCTCACTTTCCTTTCTGTTTCCGCACGTACACTTCTAGATTAGCAGTTGACGTTTACTTCCGTTACATATCCTGTTAGACGTAGATTATAGCCCTTCCGGGTCCTCGGATCTGTGGGTGGCGACCGCGAAAATCGGGTCCTCAGCGTGGGCCGAGGGTCGGGTTCTCGGGTCGTTACACTGTCAGTTCTTCAGATGCAAGTCCAGCAAGTAGATGTCAAGTTTGATCTCTTAGTTGAAGAGGTCCAGCAGATGAAGGATCTTCTGCTTCAGTTAGTGTGCCAACAGGGCACTAGTCATCCTTCTGCTCCACCCTCTACTCATCAAGAAGAGCAGTAGTCAGAACAACAACAACAACAACAACAACAGCAAAAGGAACAAGATCAATAGCAGCAACAAGTGCAGCAGCCAGAGCTAGAGCAGTAGTTAGAGGATAATCAGCAGTAGAAAGAGCAGCAGCAAGATATGTTAGTAGAAGTTGAACTTGAGCAGCAGCAGCACTAGCCCCCTCAAGAGTCTAGGTCTAAGCAACCTCTAGAGTCTCAGGATTTGGAGGTAGATGCTAGGTCTAAGGTCAAAACCTTTAGGAGGAAGGTTAGAAGGAAACTCCATAAGAATGGTCAGCATGTTTTCCCTCCTCAACCTTTGACCATCTCCTCTCCTCTCACTGGTCCAACTCCTCCTGCTCCTACTTCTACCACTGCTCTTACACCTTCTGTGTCTGAACAACCTCCTCCATCTTCCTCTCATCCTACTGCACCAACTGCTCCTACACCTCCAGCTCCCACTACTGATGAACAACAACCTCCACCTCCTCCTTCTACTTCATCCGATCCTCCTCCCTCTACCTCTTTACCAGAGGATCAACCCCTTGCTTTTGACACTGTTAATTTTTCAATTTATCCTTTGAAGTACAGTCTAAAGCCCTCCAAGGCAAGCATACCCATTCTCTACACTTCAGCTCCTCATTTCTTTTCTTCTCTCCCTACACGCTCTACACCCTCTTTTGGCAGATCCACTCTTTCCCTTGCAGAGATTGTACCTAGTGTGGTACTCTCATCTAAAGGTGGATGCCAATTAAAAGAAAATCCTGCCAAACTACTTCCTCCTTTTTGGCATATTCCTTGAAGTCCATGAAATGCCAGGTTTCACCTTTGAGGACTGGCTTCCCTCTCTCCTCCATACATCCCAAGTATTGTTGGCTGATGTCAATCTAATTATTCAGAAAAGCCACAGTCTGTCTCCCAAAGACTTCCTTGAACTCTATCCTGGTGAAGCCACCAGATACCAACAAACTCAGGCTAGGAACCAATTTATGGATATTTCCCTTCACCTGAACCTTAGATTTTTTGACCTGTTTGGTACCCTCCATAGAGAGTCGCAGGCCAAGTACACAAGAATGAAGGAATTTAATGTAGCTAGGTTCAGAATGGGCTTGCCTGATGTGAACAAAGGTCAATGGGAACATATCATCCGTGGTCAAAGGCAGATTTCCCCTTCTATGACTATTGGACTATCTTTTGGTCTGCAACCAAGCCTGGTTGGTGCCATTTTTGCTAGGAAGGACTTTGCTCAGCTAGTCTTCAATAGACACATCCGAATAGCTACAAGGTTCAGAATCAAGTACAATTTGAGCTTGTCATTTCATAGGTTTGCTCTTATGCAAGCTCCTCAGAACTCCCAGCACATGTTAGATTTTCAGATTTGTTTTGCTGAGTCTGAGAGGTTCTCAGAAGATCAATGGGCAGCTGCATACCCCGAAGACCATACAGATTGTCAAACATTAAAGATTTCTATTGTTGAGTATCTCTGCAAAGGATATGAGACTCTTTGGAAGTCTATTGCCCATAAGTGGAAGCAGAGGTGCTTAGTCTACTATCAAGTCAAGGAAGCTGCAATCCATTAGGGCCTGCACTGGAACATTACAGTTCATGAGTTTCTCCACTTAGCAGCCTCTAAGAAGTTTGTACCTCCTAGGTCTCTCTTGCGCCCTAGTAATTATCATAAGAGGCTTAGCTGGTTCCATAAAAGACATGTCAAGTCTTATAGGAAAATCCCCTCCATAAGTCCTTCCTATAAGATAGATTATGCTAAGTTTGAGAACTTCTTTCCTGAAAATGAGAAGAAGCTTTGGATTCTTCTCCAGCCTTTCCTTGTCCAAATCCCTCATTCCCTGTATTTACCTAGTTCCTTATCCGCTTTATAGATGTTATCTGTACTTGAACATTTCAGATATATGAATGAAAGTTCTATTTCTCATTTCTCTCTCTCTCTCTCTCTCTCTCTCTCTCTCTCTCTCTCTCTCTCCTTATATCTTACCTTTTCTGTTAATGCCACAAAGGGGGAGAAAGAAAGTAAGGAACAAATAACGCAATCTACAGGAGGACATACTTTTGCAAAATTAAATTTTGTTTTTCACTGTCTATTTAAAAGTTTTTGTCATTAACAAAAAGGGGGAGAATTGTTGAGCAACTACCCCTTAAGAAAATTATTTAAGACTTTAAATTATTTTAACATGGTGATTTTGCTATGATAAAACCTTTTAAAGACTTTCTACAATCAAATCTACTGGAATATATCACAAAAAACATATTTTGTACAATACTGTATCAACACTATCTTGAAAATTTTCTAAGTCCACAGAATACACTATGTATCATACTGTCTCCGAATGTGGACTCCGACTCCAAAAAGTCGAAGTGTTGAAACCCTCTGTGCTAGACTCAACTCTTTGGAAATCAAAGTATGGACTCCAACTCCTGAGAAGTCGAATCCTAGACTCCGACTCGAGGAAGTCGAAGTAAGGTATCGATTGATGAACACCTCCTAAGAAGTCGAAGTCCCCACTCCGACTCCCAAAAGTCGAAGTCTCGGTATTGTTCTCCAACTCCCAGGAAGTCGAAGCATTCACTCCGACTCCTTCAGAAGTCGAAGTTGTTGAGCAACTACCCCTAAGAAAATCATTTAATATTTTAAACATTGTGATTTTTCTATGACAAAACCTTTTAAAAGACTCTTTACAAATTAAATACACTAATACATATACCACAGAAAATATTTTGGACAACTTCATCTCGAAATTTTTCTAAGTCCACAGACTACTCTATGTAGCACACTAACTTCGAATATGGACTCCGACTTTGAGAAGTCGAATTATAGTTTGCAAGTTAATCTCAAATTTTTTCTAAGTCCACAAACTACTCTATATGAATCATACTGAATCCGACTATTGACTCCGACTTTATAAAGTCGAAGTGTTTTGAGTCTTGTGTTCTGAACTCCAAGTCTTTGAAGTCGAATGCCACTTTCCGACTCCCAAAAGTCGAAGTATCTGTCTTGTTTCTGTCTAAGTCTATGGAAGTCGAATGAATATCTCTGACTTCTTTAAATCGAAGTATGTCTTTCTAATACTCATCTATCCGACTTCTTAAAGTTGAATCTTACTGTCTTACTGCAACTTTTGAGAATCGAATTTCTATGTGTCTTCATGATTCTGACTCCGACTTCTAAAGTTGAAGTACACCTTCTTATGAATCCGACTTCTCTGACAGTTTGTGTACTTATACTTTTCTTGTGCTGATAGTATATTTTTTATTCATCTGTGTAAATGTAACCCTTGTCAGAACTCATTGCTCCTATATGTTTCTTAAATATTAATAGTCCATCTGATTATCATTAATTAATTATTCTGATAAGATGAGACATATTATATTCAAAATAATCTTGTAAATTTGTTTATGTTTGTATCTGAAACATTTAATCAAATTGGTCTCTTGCTTCATGACAGAAGGCCAGATTTTCATTCCTTTCAGAAAATATCCTGCATTTATTGATTTCAGACGCATGGGTATCTGACAGAGGTTCACCTACCACTGTCAGAACCACACCTTACCTTTTGGTGCAACTGTCTGTCCATCTTTTATTGGTCTGAAAGCTTGTTTGTTCGAGCTTTCCATACTTTATACATTTCTTCTGACTCACCTACCTCAGAAAGTATGGAGGTATCCTCTCTTTGTGTCTTGTCTTTGCTGCAGAATATTTATTAGGCACATTTCCAGCATGGAGCTTTCACAGAACATTTATTTAGAAATTGACCTCTTGATGTGAAACTACAAGCCTTTTCTGAAGCCGTTGGAAAGCTAAAAAGGTAAGAGGACTTATGGATAACAACCTCAATCAACATCCGAAGGATAAAAAGTCTCTCCTCAAATGGCCAGATCTCTAACGGACACTTTCAAACGGATACATTCTTCTGATGCTTATATAGAAGCCGAAGTTTGAAAGAAAGAAGACAGAACACCATATACAACACTTAGAGTGTGAAACAAGCTAGCAACTTTTCTCAACTCTCTTCTTCCTTCTGCTAGCAAGATCATCTACAAGCCTTCTCCTGAGTTGCAAGATTGAGAGCTTCCTCATTCAGAAAATTCTCCAAGCTCTCCTCTTCATAGAAGTCTTGTTGTTGGGTGGAATTTGTAATTGTGATTTCTTTCTGTCCACCCTTCCTCATTCAGAAAGGATTACAGTTGTAATTCTAATTGGTTTTTCTCCTTTCTGAATTTGGATCTGTTTGCCTATTGTTAAGGCAAACACACAAGTGTTTTTACAATCTCAATTGTGCAACCTTGCAGGAGTCTTGTTTCTACTGTGCCCCTCTTGTGTAGGGAAGACCTTGTTGAAAGTAGGTTTGTACCCCTGTTGAGGGAAGACTTGCTTGGGAGCAAGTGGGCTTGTAATTCCTCTCAAGGGTGAGAGAAGGCCAAGTTCTCTTGGAAGTTAGTGAAATCTCAAGTGGTTTGCTTGAGGACTAGATGTAGGACTTCCATGTGGGAAGGGCCGAACTAGGATAAAATTCTTTGTGCATTTGTATGATTGTTTCTGCCAACTTACACTTGAATCACACACTGTACTAAATTCTAACAGCTTTATTTAGTGTTGTTTAATTTCAGATAAAAATTTTAAAAGCGCAAGAAGTCCTATTCACCCCCCCTCTAGGATATCACTAGTGCCATTTCGATCCAACAAGTGGTATCAGAGCAAAGTCTTCTCAGAAGAATCTAAAGATTTGAGAAGAAATGGTAGCTGAAGCTCACAACTATGAAGGCCAGTCTGTTACAAGGCCACCATTCTTTGATGGTGAAGATTATCAGTACTGGAAGATGCGGATGGTGTGCTTCATCAGAGGCACAAATTTTGATCTATGGCAGGTAATAGAACAAGGTGATTATAAAATCCTTGGTGAGTCCACTTCTGGTCTTTCCATAGCTGATAAAAGAAACACGTCATTAAATTATAAGGCTAAAAACTATCTTTGCTGTGCCCTCTCTAAAAGAGAATTTAATAGATTATCTGCTTGTAGAACTGCTAAAGAAATGTGGGATAAACTGCAAGTTACATATGAAGGAACTGTTAGAGTTAAACAAACTAGAATAGACATTCTTGTATCTCAATATGAACAATTTAAAATGCTTCTAAATGGAAACATAACTCAGATGTACAATCAATTTTCCATCATAATAGTAGGACTGAGTTCTCTAGGAAATGTTCTTACAAATGAAGAAACTGTAAGAAAAATCCTAAGATCATTAACTAATGTTTGGACTCCTAAGGTCACTGCCAATGAGGAAGCACATGATCTAACTCAGCTTTCCATTGATAAATTAATCGTATCCTTAATGGCTCATGAAATTAATATGGAAAGATTTTCTGAAAATTCTTCAAAAAAGAAAATGACAAATGCTTTGAAGGTTGCAGATTCCTCCTCCTCTGAAGATTCAAAGGAGAAATCAGACGATAGTGATGATGAAGCATGTTGTCAAGGAAACTACAAAGGATCCTTGCCAAGAAGAAGAAATTTGGCTCCAAAAGATTCTTCAAGAAGGACAAGAAGAAGGAACCAACCTGCTACGAGTGCAATCAACCAGGACATTACAAGTCTGAATGTCCTAAGCTGAAGAAGAAGGATCAAGCAGAAAGATCCGATAAGAAGAAAGGTAAAGAAAAGAAGTTCAAAAAATACAAGAAAAAGGCAATGGTAGCAGCATGGGATAATGAAGAAGCCACCAGTTCAGACTCTTCAGGTTCAGAATTCGAAGAAGAAGAAAAGACAAATCTAGCCCTCATGGCAGGACTAGATCAGGTAAATTCTGAAACAACCTTTACATCTTGTTCCGAATCTGATTCGGATAGTCTTGAAGATGCCTTCAATGAATTGTATGAAAAATATAAAACAGTAGTTAAACAAATGAAGATAGTTAAACTAAATTTGCTAAATAAAAAAAAGGCAACACCTTCCTGAAAAATGAAGCAAAAAGGTTAGGACAAAGTCTAAGTGAAACTAAAAGAGCAAATGAATTGTTGTGTGAAGACTTAAAAAATAAAAACAGTAAAATCATGGAAATAGAGTCAAACTTAAAAGAACTTAAGAATGAAGAAAAATTAAAAGAAGAAATTAACTACTTAAGAGCTACTATAGAGAAAATATCTAACTGTAAAACATCCTTGTTTGTTAGATTAAAAGGCTCTAGGACAGGTAAGAAAAAGTATGGAGTAGGATATACACCTCCACATAATGGAGAAAATGTTGTGTGTCCTGAAAAATATCTAACTCCTCAATTTGTAAAAGAAAAAGGAATAAAAAATCCTAAAAAGGTTAACCAGTATGCTTATAAACAAAAACAGAAATTTAATAACATGAAAAATGCTTTTGATTTATGCTGTACTCACTGTAATCAATTAGGACACACTGTCAGCACATGCACTACCAGACATTTGCGCTGGATTCCTAAGACTAACCACCAAGGACCCAATAAAATTTGGGTACCAAAAGTTACAACTTAAATTTATTTGCAGGGTTGCTTGAGAGCATCCAAATGGTACTTGGATAGTGGGTGCTCAAGGCATATGACAGGCGATAGGAAGTTGTTTACAAGCTTTAGAGATGAAAGTGGTCAAGTCACTTATGGAGATAATGGTAAAGGGAAAGTCTTAGGATGTGGGACAGTGGGAACAAGAGAAAAGAACTTGATAGAAGATGTCATGTATGTAGAAGGATTGAAGCACAATCTCATTAGCATCTGTCAATTATGTGATAAGGGTCATCTAGTAAAATTTTAGAATGACAAGTGCATTATTCAAAAAGATGGAAAAACAGTGTTTGAAGCCCAAAGAGTGAAAAATCTGTACACCTTACAGTTAGCAAAACTAAAAGAAGTAAATTTATGTCTTGCAACTACAAAGAGTGAAGAATCTGATTTATGGCATAGAAGATTGGGACATGCACGTACTTCAGTAATCAATAAATTGATTAAGCATGACCTAGTTGAAGATCTTCCAAAGATGAAGTTAAAGAAGACTGGAATATGTACAGCCTGTGCAAAGGGGAAGCAAACCAAGATATCATTTCAGTCCAAAACAGTGGTCATAACTTCCAAGCCTTTGGAACTCATTCATATGGATTTGTTTGGACCTATAAGAACAGTCAGTCTTGGAGGAAAAGTGTATGGCTATGTAATAGTGGATGACTACTCAAGATATACTTGAGTATCCTTCTTAGAAGCCAAATCAGAAACTTTTTAGCTTTTCTAAAGTTCAGCAAAGTAGTACAAAAGAATCAGAAATTTCAGATTATCAGATCTGATCATGGTGGAGAATTCAAGAATGAAGAGTTTATGATGTTTTGTGAAGAAAATGGAATTGAACACAACTTTTCTATAACAAGAACACCTCAACAGAATGGAGTAGCAGAAAGAAAGAACAGATCACTGGTAGACATGGCCAGAACTATGCTTACTGAATCTAATTTACCAAGATATTTCTGGGCAGAAGCATTCAACACAGCCTGCTACATCATTAACAGGTGCATGATTAGACCAATTCTAAAGAAGACCCCATATGAGCTTTACAAAGAAAAGAAGCCCAACATCAGTCATCTTCGACCTTTTGGTTGTAAGTGTTTCATTTTGAATAATGGTAAAGATAATTTGGGAAAGTTAGATGCTAAAAATGATGAAGAATTTTTGTTAGGATATATTTCAAAACCTAGAGGATACAAAGTATTTAATAGAAGAACTTTAACCATAGAACAAACAGTGCATATATTATTTGATGAGACTAACCCTTCTATTAAAAAAATAGAAGAAGAAGAAGACTGTAACACCCCGGAAATTTAGTGATTTAAAATTTTAGAAATAAAGGAGAATAAATAAATTCTGTATAAATTATTAACGCGGAAAAATAACCCGACCATAAATTAAGTAAACATGTTGGAGAGGCTTCCAACATCATGTATTAATAACCCATTAACAATATTGGGCCAATGGAGCACATTTAGCCCAAGGATAAAAAAATTGGGACAAGAAATTACCCAGAAATTCGTGTATGTAGTTATGCAATAATTAGAGAGGGTAATTTAGGGTTAAAATTAGGGTGATTAGTCATGCAAGGTAAGCCAAAACCGGATCCAACTCTAAGAGGTGGTTTCCTAAACCTTTGCTACCTCCTTTGGGTGAGAGAATCCCAGATTTCTTGGAAAGCAGGGAGCAGAATTCGCAGCCCCTTTCCTAGTCCCGTTAGGACTTATAACTACACCCTAAATCTATAAGAACTCATCCTTAAACTCTTGGGGAAGGTTTAGAAACAAGTTGGGGTCATTTGGAGGCGGGCTAGGGCATCAGAGAAGGAGGAGAAAGGCTGGGAACCGGAGCCTCATTCCCTTCATCCTCTGCTGCGCCCAGAACATCGACCGGTCTTAGATCTTCATAAACGTAGGTGTTCTCGGGCCAAGATTAAAGAAAACCAACACCATCATGTAGATTTTCGAGTCTAGGATCATTTGCACTTGATTTGACTCAATTTCATGGAGTACACATTGTGTATTCGTAGTTTTCCCTAAGTCATGCACAGTTAGGGTTTTTCATGTTCTTCTTATTTTTCACGTGATTTTATACCGAATTAGATCAAACTTCCTTCATGAAAGTTCTTCTACTTGTAGTCATGATCATCTTTTATGTTGAGAGTTTTGTCCAAAAGTCTATAATTAGAGAGTTATAAGTATGTTAAGAGAGTTGCTGCATGGTACTACGATTTCGGGATGCACTTAGCTTTATGTTCTGCATGTGTTTCTCAGGATTCACGATCGAATTAGATCAAACCCCCAACATCAAAGTTCTTCTACTAGTTGTCCTAGTCATCTTTCATGTTGAACATTTTGTCTAAATGTCATTCGTTAGAGAGTTACAAGAGGGGAAAGGGAATCACTACATGAGACGTGTTTTCTGGTTACACCTGACTTATATTTTTTTTTCTGGGAGGGCCACTAGTGTCGACACTACTTGATCTAGTGTCGACACACTGTCCCAAAACAGCCCAAAAGGTGTTCTGGGAAGGTCTCTAGTGTCGACACTACCTGATCTAATGTCGACACTACTTGACCATTATGCCTTGAATTTGAAGCACTGTGTCGACACTACTGGATCCTGTGTCGACACCACTTGATCATTTTGCCTTGTATTTAAAGCATTGTGTCGACACTACTTGATCTAGTGTCGACACTACTTGACCAGTTCTACATTATTTTGCTTTGAGTTTGAAGCATTGTGTCGACACCAGTAAGGGGTGTGTCGACACTACCCTTACAAAAAAATTACATATTTTGGGTCTGATCATTTCATGATGTCTACTAACATGTGCATGATGTTATATAGTATGCATGGACCTAAAATAAATCAACCCATTACAAAATAGTAATGATATGAATACGATTCTAATGTGTAATTGTGATTGATCTTATGTCCACTGGGTTATCTTGTGATCTTGCTTATTGTCAATTGATAAGATAAGAATATGATATGAATGTAAGGATGAATACATGTTAGTATGGACTTGTTAGTGGTGTTAATGTCATGATTTGCATATGAGTTTCAATAGTTACATGCTTTCCTGTGTTCAATTAATTATTTGTCAATTGCATACCGGGTCATGCAATGCACGGACCAGAACAAAGTACTACTGGCGACTTTCCAATTGGAAAAGGATGCCAGGGCATGGTGGGAGTCGGTTGAAGGAGGTATCGTGGAAGGTACACTCACTATTCTTTCCCGACCCGCATATGATCTATTTGATATGGGAGCTATGCATTCCTTTATATCTCAAACATTTGTTGATACCCTACCTGTGAAACCCGTCCCAATGAAATCCGGAATAGTTGTGTCAACCCTGATTGGTCCTGGCACCAATCTTACAAACCATATGCCATCCAGTGAAGTGTTGATTGAAACCCGAAACCTACCAGCAAATTTAATCTGTATGGATATGGAGGGGTATGATGTGATACTCGGAGCAGATTGGTTGTCTGAACATGGGGCTAGTATCAACTGCAGGAGAAGTCGGGTAACCTTTAGCCATTACCCAAAACTAGTGTTCACAGGGGATAGAAACCGTAGGAGATGGTCACTTATCTCTGCACTTCGGGTCAAAAGGATGATGAGGAAAGGTTGTATGGCCTTTCTTGCTGCTGTTGTCATCACAAAGAAGGAAGTCAAAGTTGAGGAGCATATGAGGATTTCATTATAGATTTTAAGGGAGAATAAATTATATGCCAAACTAAGTAAATGTGAATTCTGGATTGAGGAGGTATCCTTTTTAGGGCATGTGGTAACCAAGGATGGTATCGCTGTTGAACCATCAAAGGTTGAGGCTATGCTGAAATGGGAAAGACCGACAAGCATCACAGAGATCAGGAGCTTTCTAGGTCTAGCAGGATATTATCGAAGGTTTATAAAGGATTTCTCAAAGATTGTCGTGCCGTTAACCAAGTTGACCCGTAAGGAAAATCTGTTTGTGTGGACCGATGAATGTGAAGAAATCATTAACAACTTGAAGAAGTGTCTGACTACTGCTCCTGTCCTCGCCTTACCCACTGAAGAGGGATGTGGTCGATCATGTGTCATACTGTTTAACATGCATGAAAGTCAAGGCCGAGCATTTCCATACAGCTGGTGGACTGCTACCACTGGAAATCCCGGAGTGGAAGTGGGACAGCATCAGTATGGACTTTATCATGGGATTGCCCAAGACTAGGGGTGGTATGGATGTGATTTGGGTAGTAGTTGATCGATTGACTAAGTCGGCTCATTTCTTACCGATTAAGAGTACCTGGTCTGTGGATGTATTGGCTGCACTATATGTTAAGGAAGTAGTTAGATTGCATGGGGTTCCATCTAACATAATATCGGATCGGGACCCTAGATTTACTTCACACTTCTGGAAGGGTTTACAAGCAGCAATGGGTACTAAGTTGAACTTTAGTACTGCTTTCCATCCTCAGACCGATGGACAAACCGAAAGGACCAATCAAATTGTGGAAGATATGCTTCGTGCTCTGGTGCTAGATTTTAGAGGTCGATGGGATGATCAGTTGTACTTGATGGGGTTTGCATATAACAACAGCTATCAGGCAAGTATCAAGATGGCTCTGTTTGAAGCCTTATATGGCAGGAGTTGCAGATCACCCCTTTGTTGGGAAGAGGTTGGGGAGAACCAATGGGTTGGACCCGACTTAATTAAGGCGACTGTCAGAAAGGTTCAAATTGTCCGGGAACGTCTAAAGATAGCACAATCTAGGCAGAAGAGTTATGCAGACAAGAGAAGGAGAGAACTAGAATTTCAGGTTGGCGAACATGTTTTCTTGAAGGTCTCACCTTCAAGGGGAATACAAAGATTTGGGATCAAAGGGAAGTTGAGTCCCAGATTCATCGGACCATTTGAAATTCTAGAAAGGATTGGTCAGGTGGCGTATAGACTTGCACTACCTCCACAGCTGGCGAACGTGCATAACGTGTTCCACATATCCATGCTGAGGAAGTACTTATTCAATGTCGATCATGTAATCAACCATGATGACTTGGAGATTCGGGAGGACCTGACCTATGAAGAAAAGCCGATCAAATTGTTGGATCGGAAGATTCAACGACTCAGGAATCGTACCATACCTATGGTGAAGGTCCAATGGAGTCGAGACGGAGTTACTAACGCTACCTGGGAAACAGAGGAAAGAATGAAGAAAAACCACCCAGAACTATTCTCAGGTACGAACTACACCATTATGTGTAAATTTGGGGACCAAATTTCTTAAGTGGGGGAGGATGTAACACCTCGGAAATTTAGTGATTTAAAATTTTAGAAATAAAGGAGAATAAATAAATTCCGTATAAATTGTTAACGCGGAAAAATAACCCGACCATAAATTAAGTAAACATGTTGGAGAGGCTTTCCACATCATGTATTAATAACCCATTAACAATATTGGGCCAATGGAGCACATTTAGCCCAAGGATAAAAAAATTGGGACAAAAAATTACCCAGAAATTCGTGTATGTAATTATGCAATAATTAGAGAGGGCAATTTATGGTTAAAATTAGGGTGATTAGTCATGAAAGGTAAGCCAAAACCGGATCCAACTCTAAGAGGTGGTTTCCTAAACCTTTGCTACCTCCTTTGGGGGAGAGAATCCCAGATTTCTTGGAAAGTAGGGAGTAGAATTCGCAGCCCCTTTCCTAGTCCCGTTAGGACTTATAACTACACCCTAAATCTATAAGAACTCGTCCTTAAACTCTTGGGGAAGGTTTAGCAACAAGTTGGGGTCGTTTGGAGGCGGGCTAAGGCATCAGAGAAGGAGGAGAAAGGCTGGGAACCGGAGCTTCATTCCCTTCATCCTCTGCTGCGCCCAGAACGTCGACCGGTCTCAGATCTTCATAAAAGTAGGTGTTTTTGGGCCAAGATTAAAGAAAACCAACACCATCATGTAGATTTTTGAGTCTAGGATCATTTGCACTTGGTTTGACTCAATTTCATGGAGTATACATTGCGTATTCGTAGTTTTCCCTAAGTCGCGCATAGTTAGGGTTTTTCCCATTCTTCTTATTTTGTATGTGATTTTATATCAAATTAGCCCAAACTTCCTTCATAAAAGTTCTTCTACTTGTAGTCACGATCATCTTTTATGTTGAACATTTTGTCCAAAAGTTGATCGTTAGAGAGTTATAAGCATGTTAAGTGAGTCGCTGCATGATACTATGATTTCGGGATGCAGTTAGCTTTATGTTCTACATGTGTTTCTTGGGATTTGAGACCGAATTAGATCAAAACCCCAACATCCAAATTCTTATACTAGTTGTCCTTGTCATCTTTTGTGTTGAAAGTTTCATCTAAATGTCATTTGTTAGAGAGTTACAAGAGGGGAAAGTGAATCGCTGCACGAGACGTGTTTTCTGGTTACACCTGACTTATATATTTTTTTTTTCTGGGAGGGCCACTAGTGTCGACACTACTTGATCTAGTGTCGACACACTGTCCCAAAACAGCCCAAAAGGTGTTCTGGGAAGATCTCTAGTGTCGACACTACTTGATCTAGTGTCGACACATTGTCCTAGATTGGCCCAGAAGGTGTTCTGAGAAGGGTCTCTAGTGTCGACACTACCTGATCTAGTGTTGACACTACTTGACCATTATGCCTTGAATTTGAAGCACTGTGTCGACACTACTGGAACCTGTGTCGACACCACTTGATCATTTTGCCTTGTATTTGAAGCATTGTGTCGACACTACTTGATATAGTGTCGACACTACTTGACCAGTTCTGCATTATTTTGCTTTGAGTTTGAAGCATTGTGTCGACACCAGTAAGGGGTGTGTCGACACTACCCTTACAAAAAAATTGCATATTTTGGGTCTGATCATTTCATGATGTCTACTAGCATGTGCATGATGTTATATAGTATGCATGGACCTAAAATAAATCAACCCATTGCAAAATAGTAATGATATGAATACGATTCTAATGTGTAATTGTGATTGATCTTATGTCCATTGGGTTATCTTGTGATCTTGCTTATTGTCAATTGATAAGATAAGAATATGATATGAATGTGGGGATGAATACATGCGACGACCCTCATTATACCGGTACGGTTATACCAACCCACGTCGGTATAGCGAGCGTCATCACAGTGGGACATTTACCCAACAATGACATTCAGCTGAGATACACGTGAATATAAGAACAGAGTAGCGGAAGTAAAAAACCACTGTCTTCATTCATTCATCATCCACATTTAACATACATGATTCGATAACATTTAGAGAACTAAAAATCCACATAATTTAAATTGCTGAAAATCAAATACATAGATGTCCATGCTTATACATTCTTCCATGATAATGCTAGTACAATGTTCAATTTACATACTATGAAAATCACAAAATGTCACTAGTACTCCAACACTCTAATCTCCGCGCTCGGAGTCGGTCTCCAACGTCTCCTCCACAAGTGTCTCGTCACCAACTACACCTGTACGTTGAAGCAAGTAGTGAGTCTAAAAGACTCCGCAAGTAATTCTGCACATACCGTACATGCACATATCATAGTAGGTTCTACATACACATTCACAAGACACAACATGTAGCATGCTTGACATTAAATATTACAACCTATCATGGTGAATCTACAATTTAAACACATGGACTATGCTTTCAGATTTTCTAAATCAAAATCATCTATCACATGCTTTCTATTCATTCCTCACATAAACATCTACCTTCAACCAACTAAGACATGAAAGCCATTAACATGAATTCCCGAGCATGCATGAAAGGAAACATACCTAACATGGAATCTACACATTCCTAAGCATATACGTAACCATTTTACATGCTTTAAGCTTGCTGGTTTTACATACTTTAGCAACCATAATCTAACACATGAGAGCTACAACAACGATTAAATCACAACAAGTGAACAACCAAGTATGGAAGTTGTTTATATATGCTTAACAATTATCCCTAGCATGGATTTTAGGCGCTTTGCATACATAAACATGATCATAACATAGTAAAGCTACTGTTTAAGCATGATTTCAGATTGTCATAACATGGATTACAAACTCACATCCTCACATTTGGTTTCACATTTTTACACAATTTCAAACTCGCATATTTCACACTTTACACATGCACTTTTACACATTGTTCACATTCACATTTTTCACATAAACACATACACATTTACACATTCACATTTAGTGCCGTGACACATAGTCCAAACCACCAAAGAAGGACACAACACATCACATCACATAGACGCCATCTAGGCAATACAATGGCGACTCTTGGACTGTGCAGACCGGAGAACAAGTCTCCACCCTAACCAGTGGTACTTGTCCACCTCCAGGATTTCCCCCTAATGCCCTTAGGGTCACAACACATTGAACCTTCTCAGGGGGACTTTTCCCTGATACGGTTCCACTGCCCTCTGTGGAAGCAATGTCACACTTGGCACAATTTACACATTACACATTTTCCGATTTAAGCACTTAGTTTAGCACATGACACTCACATCTCACTCATTCAATCATTCACACACATAGTGCTCTGTTTTCCTGACATGACACTACAATTACAGAAATTTAGTGCTCAGGAAATTTCACTAATCAGGTTGCTATATACAAAATCAAATCATTTTACAACGGCATGCATTAGTTTCACATTTTTACATGGAAAATCCATATTGCATCATATACTGGTCCAAATGACCTGAAATTTTAACCACTAGCTGATTTCGGGTTTAGGATCCCACATGCAAATTTTCAGATTTTTCTAACCTAAAACGTAATGACATAAAATCTGACATCAAATTCACATGCTATTCACAATTCAAGTTAGCATGGAGTTGAATAACAATCACAAATTTAACAACTCACTGTCTGAACCCTAGCATGCATAGAGCCACATGATTTACTCCCGAATTTATTGGGCAATTCATGATTTACCGAAGATTTATCATGACCTACGCATGATTTCTATTTCCCAAACCACATTTTCACTAATTCACGCAAGCATGGGAAAAATCTCAGAATTTCAGAACAGAGACTGACTAACACATGCATGACCCATAAAATGTAGGACATTCAAACTCGTCCTAAATCATACAAACAAAGGGTTGACAAGGTTAGCAACTCATCATACATGTATTTCCATGGTAGAATAAACTCTATCATTTACCACCTTGCACAAAATCCATCCACACACCACATTCACTAGTATACATAGTATATCAGAGATTACATTATATCCTCATCGTGAAACATATCGAAATTAATCATATAGAAGGGCAGAACAGCTTGCTGTTCAAGCTGTTCTGCTCAGATGAACTTAGCGGCAAGCTGTGGCCGCTAATTAGTGTTAACGGCATAATCGCTGGACGCTAAGCATGATCTTAGCGGCAAGGGATATTGTCGTTAAGGTCAGGTCTGTGCAGAACACAGACCCGAGCTCCAAAGATGGGGTGAACTTGGGGGTCTAGGACACGAGGGAAAAATACATAAAAATAGTAAAACCATCCTAGACACATACATGAACACTATGGGTAGGGTACTTGCCTTTTAGATATACTCCAAAGGGATCAAAAGGCTTGGTGAAGCTCTCCTTGGGCTGTCCCAAGAAGTTCCCAACCAGCCTCCAAGATGGCCTTCCTCCGGGTTCTTGAGCAAGCTCCAGAGCAATCCGAGGTCGGGGATGCCTTCCTCGATGATCCAGCAAGCTCCTTGAAGCAGCAGGTGGCCAGATCAAGCTTCAGAAGTTCAGATTTTGGGTTGCAAAGAGGAGGGTTTCTCACAGTCCGAAAATAGGGTTTTCTCTCCTTTCTCTTCTTCCTCTCTTGAAAAGGGCAGAGAGAAGGCTTAGGGTTGTAAAAATGGGTGTGTATATAGGAGAGGGGGGTTCTCCTATCCCGCAGGGGTGACAAGATGGCCTTTCAGACCGTTGGGGACAGCTCCCCAATGGTTGGGGTGGCTTGCTTCCAGAAATTCTGGGCTCTGCAACGCATGCAGGTCAGAGAAGTTAGCGTCCACATCGCTGGACGCTGGTATTAGTGTTGGCGTCCATAGGGTTGACGCCTACACAACACAAGCGTCCATTGATATTGACGCCAATCTGGCCTTTGGCCAGAACTCCAAAACATGCAGAAACCATGCACATCTTATACCTATATATGTGCCATATGTATACGCTATCATGTACACACTACCATCATACCATTCATACATTATTTATACTAATTATACACATGCATACATAAGTATACTAATTAATACATACGTAGATACATACATACGTACATACACAACATGAATTATTCACATGCAATTCAATAATGTAACAAATTTCGAGGGCCTTACACCCTCTCCCCCTTAAAAGAAACTTCGTCCTCGAAGTTAGAACGACGCTACTGAAACAAAAGGGGATACTTCTTCTTCATCGCATCCTCAAGCTCCCAAGTAGCCTCCTCTCGTGAGAAGTTCCGCCAGAGAACTTTCACCGACGCAATACTCTTGTTCCGGAGATGCTGAACCTTCCGGTCAAGAATAGCTACTGGTTGCTCGACATACGACAGATCTGGCTGAATCTCCACTGGCTCATGACTAATCACATGAGACGGATCTCGGACATACTTCCTGAGCATCGAAACGTGGAACACAGGATGAACACTAGCCAAAGCTGGGGGTAAGGCTAGCTCATATGCCACGCTGCCCAAACGTCTGAGAATCTCATATGGGCCAATGAACCTAGGGCTCAACTTACTATGTCTGCCAAATCTGACGACACCACGAGTAGGCGATATCTTCAAGAAGACATGATCGCCAACTACGAACTCCAAATCCTTTCTCCTGTTGTCGGCATAACTCTTCTGCCTATCCTGAGCCGCAACAAGCCTCCTCCTGATAAGCTGGACCTTATCCGAAGTCTCCTGAACTAACTCCGGACCGATCAGCTGCCTATCACCAGTCTCCTCCCAACATAACGGAGATCTGCAGGGCCTACCATACAACGCCTCAAATGGAGCCATACCAATACTCGTATGAAAGCTGTTGTTGTATGCGAACTCCACTAGAGGTAGATGACGCTCCCAATCATCCTTCCAATCCAAAACACACGCTCTCAACATATCCTCGAGCGTCTGGATAGTCCTCTCGGACTGTCCATCAGTCTGGGGATGAAATGCCGAACTGAGCTTCAGCTCCGAACCTAAAGCATCCTGAAGACCCTTCCACAACCTCGAAGTAAATCTCAGATCTCGATCCGAAATGATCGACTTGGCACACCATGCAATCTAATGATACTACTAACATACAATCTAGCTAAACTCTCTACTGACTGCTTCTTCTTATAGGCAAGAAATGAGCAGTCTTCGAGAATCTATCTACAACTACCCAAATCGAGTCATTGCCCCTTCTAGATCGAGGCAAACCCGAAACGAAGTCCATAGTGACAGCTTCCCACTTCCACACTGGGATGTCCATCCTTTGCATAAGGTCGGATGGTCGCTGTCGCTCGGCCTTCACTTGCTGGCATACTAAACACTGGGATACATAATCCGCTACATCCCTCTTCATGCCAGACCACCAAAAAGATCTCTTCAAATCCTGGTACATCTTTGTGTTACCCGGATGAATAGAGAATCGCGATCTATGAGCCTCCGCTAACACATGCTCACGGACATCTACTAAATCGGGGACACAAGCACAGTGCTGAAATCTAATCACACCGTCCTCATCACGAGCAATGCCTGCCTTGCCCAGTAACTCTAAGAGTCTAGGGTCGGCTTCCTGTTGCTCGATCACCTCATCCAAAACCGAGGACCTAAGGATAACTAAGCTACAAAAGTCTGTCATAGCGATGGCTCTAACTCAGTCAATGCGCAAGCCGCATCTTCCAACATCTTCCAATCCTGCTGGAGAGATGGCCTCTTTCTACTAAGAGCATCCGCTACAACATTCGCTTTTCCAGGGTGATACTGAAGGTCGAAGTCATAGTCCTTCAAGAACTCAATCCATCTCCTCTGCCTCAGGTTTAATTCCTTTTGGGAGAAAAGATACTTCAAGCTCTTGTGGTCGGTAAACACCTCAAATCTGACACCATAAAGATAGTGCCTCAGATCTTTAGTGAATGAACCACTGCTGCGAGCTCCAAGTCATGGGTCGGATAGTTCTTCTCATGCTCCTTCAATTGACGAGAAGCATAAGCCACTACCCTTTCCTGCTGCATTAGCACACAGCCTAAACCAATCCGAGACGCATCTGTGTAGATAGCAAAACCCTCTACACCGCTCGGTAAGACTAACACCGGGGCTGTCGTGAGCTTAGTCTTCAATAATTGAAAACTACTCTCACACTTCTCGGACCAAACAAACTTCACTCCCTTTCTGGTAAGCTGAGTCAAAGGGGCAGCGATGGATGAAAATCCCTCAATAAATCGCCGATAGTAACCAGCTAAACCAATAAAACTACGAATCTCCGAAGGGGTCTTGGGAATCTCCCAATCCATAACTGCTTGGACCTTTGCTGGATCAACTGCAACACCAGCACCGGAGATAACATGCCCGAGGAAATGAACCTCGCGCAACCAAAAATCGCACTTGCTGAACTTAGCATACAGCTTGTGCTCACGAAGAACCTCTAACACTACCCTCAAATGCTGACGGTGCGTGGCCTCATCCGGAGAGTAGACCAACACATCATCAATAAACACCACGACAAAGCTATCTAAATAAGGCCTAAACACCTGTTCATGAGATCCATGAACGCTGCAGGGGCATTGGTCAATCCGAAAGGAAGGACCAAAAACTCATAATGTCCATAACGGGTTCTAAACGCCATCTTGGACACATCCTCACTCCGAATCCTCAACTGATGATAACCAGATCGCAAATCAATCTTAGAAAAGACTGATGCCTCCCGCAACTGGTCAAACAAATCATCAATATGAGGTAAGGGATACCTGTTCTTCACAGTCACTTGGTTCAACTTCCTATAGTCAATGCATAACCTAAGTGACCCGTCTTTCTTCTTGACGAACAATACAGGTGCGCCCCAAGGGGAAACACTAGGGCGAATAAATCCCTTATCAAGCAACTCTTGCAATTGCTTCCTCAACTCGGCTAACTCCGCAGGTGCCATCCGATATGGAGCCTTCGAGATAGGAGAGGTGCCCAGAAGCAACTCTATGGTAAACTCTATCTCTCTATCCGGTGGCAACCCAGTCAAGTCATCAGGAAAGACATCTGGAAAATCCTGCACTACCTGAATCTCTGCAAGAGTAGGTGACTCATCAGCCTCTGGCACTAACACCACGCTGGCAAGAAAAGCGTCACAACCCTTGTTTACCATGCGCATCGCCTTCATGGCAGAGATGACTAACTTTCCGCCAAGTTCCTCGGCAAGGGATGAGAGAACTCGTCCTCACCAGGAATGCGGAAAACAATCCTCTTCGACGACAATCTACTAATGCATAGTGCTCCTCTAGCCAATCCAGACCAAGAATAGCATCATAGTCCTTCATTTTACAAGAAGAAACACCCATCTAGGATTCTATCCTCAATGCACATAGGTAATGACGAATGCACTTCCTAGTCGATACCGTACTCGCAGGGGTGTGCACAGACAAAGGGACCTCTAAATCCTCAGACTCTATGCCTGACTCTAGGGCTAACTGCCTAGCGAACCGCTCGGAAATGAACGAGTGAGTAGCACCCGTATCAAACAAAACCCAAGCGTGCACACCTAAAAGCAAAACCGTACCTTCGGTGACATGCTCCGCCTGCTCGGCGTCCTCGCGAGCTAAAGTAAACACTCGAGCTGGCGCTCGAGGCCTTCCTGGTCTTCCTGTAGCTGGCGCCGCTGCCGCTACTGCTGCTGGGGCTGGCGCTCCGCGCTGGACTACCTGCTGAAGTCTTGGGCAATCCCTGATCTTGTGGTCGCTGCTTCCACACTTCAAGCACTTGCCCGTAATCATCCAACACTCGGAACCACCATGTGTCCTCCCACAGTGGGGACACTCCTTCTTCACACCAGGGGAACGTACAGAAGGTACCTGAGTACTGCCGACTGCTACTGGTCGCTGCGGTGTCTGGTACACCGCTTTCTTCTTGTCCTGCCGCTGGAACGTCATTGCTGGCCTCTTCTGCGAAGCTTTCTTTTCTTCCAGGTATTGCTCCATCTCTCCCTCCTGCCTACAAGCAGCACTGAGGGCCTCGTCCAACGTGCGGTGGTCAAATGCCACGAGTCTCGTCCGCAGTGATGGCTTGAGTCCCATCACGAACGTCTTTGTCTTTCTGCGCTCATCTGCCACGACATGAGGTGTATATTTAGAGAGTTCAGAAAATCTTGCCTCATATTCCAGCACGGTCATGGAGCCTTGAGTCAAAGATAGGAATTCTTGCTCCATCCGATCTTGCACGTGCTCGGGGACGAACTTGGCCCGAAAGAGCCTCACGAACTCATCCCACGCAACATCAACAGCTCCATCCTCAAACCAGGTACGCAGCAATGAAGCCCACCATACATCAGCTCTTTCCTGCAGTACACCGTTCATAAGCACCATCTAAACAAATCTTGCTTAACAAACATACAAGCATATAAACTAAAGCTTACCTGTAGCATGTAGGTGGCCAATGTTACCTTATCATCATCTGCACACCTAACGGCTCGGAAGATCTTTTCTATCTCCCTCATCCAGCTTTCAGCCAACAACAGATCGCTCTCCCCCTTAAAAGAGGGTGGCAGCATCCTCTTGAATCTTTCCATGGTAGAAGGTCCACCATGGTCCTGAGCTGGTACTTGAGCCTGCTACAGAGCACAGCAAACAATACACAATCAACATAATATCACATAAGCAAATAAAACAGACTATTAGTCATTTTATTAGTCTAACCTGGGCCTCCAACTGTGCTTGGAGTGCTGCCTGGGTATGAGCCTGCGTATGCATGGCTTGCACCAGACCTTGCATGAATACTCCATAATCCACAGGTGGCGGTGGGGGAAGTACAGGACCTTGCGGTGGCGGGGCCTGCTGCTCCGCTCGCTCATCACGTCTCGGCTCGTCCTCACGGGCCGGCGCTCCGCCACGTCTACCTCTCGAAGCCATGGCTGAAATAAACTTCAGCCACCATTAGAGCTAGGTTACTAAGTTTTCTAACCATTTTCTTATCTACTTTTCATTCATTATTAATCAATTTTACACATGTGGACATTCCTATGTAGACTTAGCATGTAATGGGGATGATGACTTAGGTATATTCATGTGCAATCTCAATCAGTTGCTCTGATACCAATCTCTGCGACGACCTTCATTATATCGATACGGTTATACCAACCCACGTCGGTATAGCGAGCGTCATCACAGTGGGACATTTACCCAACAATGACATTTAGCTGAGATACACGTGAATATAAGAACAGAGTAGCGGAAGTAAAATAACCACTGTCTTCATTCATTCATCATCCACATTTAACATACATGATTCGATAACATTTAGAGAACTAAAAATCCACATAATTTAAATTGCTGAAAATCAAATACATAGATGTCCATGCTTATACATTCTTCCATGATAATGCTAGTACAATGTTCAATTTACATACTATGAAAATCACAAAATGTCACTAGTACTCCAACACTCTAATCTCCGCGCTCGGAGTCGGTCTCCAACGTCTCCTCCACAAGTGTCTCGTCACCAACTACACCTGTACGCCGAAGCAAGTAGTGAGTCTAAAAGACTCCGCAAGTAATTCTACACATACCGTACATGCACATATCATAGTAGGTTCTACATACACATTCACAAGACACAACATGTAGCATGCTTGACATTAAATTTTACAACCTATCATGGTGAATCTACAATTTAAACACATGGACTATGCTTTCAGATTTTCTAAATCAAATCATCTATCACATGCTTTCTATTCATTCCTCACATAAACATCTACCTTCAACCAACTAAGACATGAAAGCCATTAACATGAATTCCCGAGCATGCATGAAAGGAAACATACCTAACATGGAATCTACACATTCCTAAGCATATACGTAACCATTTTACATGCTTTAAGCTTGCTGGTTTTACATACTTTAGCAACCATAATCTAACACATGAGAGCTACAACAACGATTAAATCACAACATGTGAACAACCAAGTATGGAAGTTGTTTATATATGCTTAACAATTATCCCTAGCATGGATTTTAGGCGCTTTGCATACATAAACATGATCATAACATAGTAAAGCTACTGTTTAAGCATGATTTCAGATTGTCATAACATGGATTACAAACTCACATCCTCACATTTTGGTTTCACATTTTTACACAATTTCAAACTCGCATATTTCACACTTTACACATGCACTTTTACACATTGTTCACATTCACATTTTTCACATAAACACATACACATTTACACATTCACATTTAGTGCCGTGACACATAGTCCAAACCACCAAAGAAGGACACAACACATCACATCACATAGACGCCATCTAGGCAATACAATGGCGACTCTTGGACTGCGCAGACCGGAGAACAAGTCTCCACCCTAACCAGTGGTCCTTGTCCACCTCCAGGATTTCCCCCTAATGCCCTTAGGGTCACAACACATTGAACCTTCTCAGGGGGACTTTTCCCTGATACGGTTCCACTGCCCTCTGTGGAAGCAATGTCACACTTGGCACAATTTACACATTACACATTTTCCGATTTAAGCACTTAGTTTAGCACATGACACTCACATCTCACTCATTCACTCATTCACACACATAGTGCTCTGTTTTCCTGACATGACACTACAATTACAGAAATTTAGTGCTCAGGAAATTTCACTAATCAGGTTGCTATATACAAAATCAAATCATTTTACAACGGCATGCATTAGTTTCACATTTTTACATGGAAAATCCATATTGCATCATATACTGGTCCAAATGACCTGAAATTTTAACCACTAGCTGATTTGGGTTTAGGATCCCACATGCAAATTTTCAGATTTTTCTAACCTAAAACGTAATTACATAAAATCTGACATCAAATTCACATGCTATTCACAATTCAAGTTAGCATGGAGTTGAATAACAATCATAAATTTAACAACTCACTGTCTGAACCCTAGCATGCATAGAGCCACATGATTTACTCCTGAATTTATTGGGCAATACATGATTTACCGAAGATTTATCATGACCTACGCATGATTTCTATTTCCCAAACCACATTTTCACTAATTCACGCAAGCATGCGAAAAATCTCAGAATTTCAGAACAGAGACTGACTAACACATGCATGACCCATAAAATGTAGGACATTCAAACTTGTCCTAAATCATACAAACAAAGGGTTGACAAGGTTAGCAACTCATCATACATGTATTTCCATGGGAGAATAAACTCTATCATTTACCACCTTGCACAAAATCCATCCACACACCACATTCACTAGTATACATAGTATATCAGAGATTACATTATATCCTCATCGTGAAACATATCGAAATTAATCATATAGAAGGGCAGAACAGCTTGCTGTTCTGCTCAGATGAACTTAGCGGCAAGCTGTGGCCGCTAATTAGTGTTAACGACATAATCGCTAGACGCTAAGCATGATCTTAGCGGCAAGGGATATTGTCGTTAAGGTCAGGTCTGTGCAGAACACAGACCCGAGCTCCAAAGATGGGGTGAACTTGGGGGTCTAGGACATGAGGGAAAATACATAAAAATAGTAAAACCATCCTAGACACATACATGAACACTATAGGTAGGGTACTTGCCTTTTAGATATACTCCAAAGGGATCAAAAGGCTTGGTGAAGCTCTCCTTGGGTTGTCCCAAGAAGTTCCCAACCAGCCTCCAAGATGGCCTTCCTCTGGGTTCTTGAGCAAGCTCCAGAGCAATCTGAGGTCGGAGATGCCTTCCTCGATGATCCAGCAATCTGCTTGAAGCAGCAGGTGGCCAGATCAAGCTTCAGAAGTTCAGATTTTGGGTTGCAAAGAGGAGGGTTTCTGACAGTCCGAAAATAGGGTTTTCTCTCCTTTCTCTTCTTCCTCTCTTGAAAAGGGCAGAGAGAAGGCTTAGGGTTGTAAAAATGGGTGTGTATATAGGAGAGGGGGGTTCTCCTATCCCGCAGGGGTGACAAGATGGCCTTTCAGACCGTTGAGGACAACTCCACAATGGTTGGGGTGGCTTGCTTCTGGAAATTCTGAGCTCTGCAACGCATGCAGGTCAGAGAAGTTAGCGTCCACATCGCTGGATGCTGGTATTAGTGTTGGCGTCCATAGGGTTGACGCCTACACAACACAAGCGTCCATTGATATTGACGCCAATCTGGCCTTTGGCCAGAACTCCAAAACATGCAGAAACCATGCACATCTTATACCTATATATGTGCCATATGTATACGCTATCATGTACACACTACCATCATACCATTCATACATTATTTATACTAATTATACACATGCATACATAAGTATACTAATTAATACATACGTAGATACATACATACATACATACACAACATGAATTATTCACATGCAATTCAATAATGTAACAAATTTCGAGGGCCTTACAATACATGTTAGTATGGACTTGTTAGTGTTGTTAATGTCATGATTTGCATATGAGTTTCAATAGTTACATGCTTTCCGGTGTTTAATTAATTATTTGTCAATTGCATACCTGTTAGGAAAGATCCGTGATTCATCACTTACACTTTTGCACGAATAGGCACACCCTTCTTGGGGAATTGAGAGCACATGTTCTGCATACGATATGTCCTTAGAAACATCCACATGTCAAGACATATGAATTATGAAACATAAGATACGTCGTATCCTGCCTTTTGTTCTCTTGAGCTATTTGTCATACCTTGACTCTATGAATGATCATGTTCCTTTTACTATGAGCTTGTTATTGAAACTTTGTGGCCATAATATGAATCTGTTTGTTCGGCACAACGTGGGACTCTGGTCCAAATTTGATCCAATTCCTGTGCAATAGGGGCCTGGTCCGGTCTTGGGGAGGAGCGCCCCAACGTACTTATTAACCGCGGGAGTATGGACTTCTGGTGCTTGGCATAGCACAAACAAATAAGCAAGATTAGTGTGAATGTGCCTTTGTTTGATATGATAAGTCTGATGTGATCTGATATGATATGATTTGATATGATACGTCTGATCATGTGAACACATGATATCTGTCGGAATATGGCCAATCTCCTTTGATACGATTCTACTCTTGAAATATCTGTTCATTGTATATGCAACTCGACATTTTTATCTGATATGATATCCGTTCTATTCTGCTATTCAATCTGTTAGTATTGCATACATTGTCATCATATTCATGTGCATATCTGTCTATTTAAAATGCTAATCATGTATATTAGTGCCCGCACAATATTGAGATGTAAATCCTACTGAGCTAGTTCGCTCACCCTATCATCCTGCCCCTTTTTCAGGTAGTGATGAGGAACCAGTGGAGTCCGAGGGGGTAGGGCAAGAGTGATGAGCACCCACCATATGAGGAGTTGATAGTTTAGAAATAGACATTTGAGTAGTTGATGTATTAGAGAAACATTGTTATTTGAATAATGAACCTTTTTTAGTGAAATCTTCCTATGTAAGGTTTTAACTAGTTGATAGAAATGAAATAAAGAGTACCTTTGATGATGTTATTATGATCTGAAATGTGTGGTTATGTGTAATTGCTACTCTGCGTTACTCAACTGTGATACGTCTGTTTGTATCGTTCACGTCCCCCGGTATTTATTCCGCTGCTAAATATCGGGGCGTGACAAAGACTATGTTGAAGATCTGTGCAGGGATCTAGAGAAAACATCTCTTGAAGAAGAAAAGGAAGATCCTTCACTAGAAGAACTTCAACAGCAAGAAGAACAACAAGAAGGACTGCCTAGAGAATTGAGGTATCACAAAGATCATCTAAGAGAAAACATTATAGGTGATCCTCAAGATAGGGTAAGAGCAAGAGGTATGAATATTCCTTGTGATTTTTCTACTTTTGTCTCACAAATTGAGCCTAGGACAATCAATGATGCACTGGCTGATGAATCTTGGATCCTTGCTATGCAAGAGGAACTTAATCAGTTCCAACGCAACCAGGTTTGGACTCTTGTCCCTAGACCTTCTGACCATCCAGTTATTGGGACCAGATGGGTCTTTAGAAACAAAATGGATGAATCAGGAGTAATCACCAGGAACAAGACCAGACTTGTAGCATAAGGGTATTCCCAAAAGGAAGACATTGATTTTGATGAAACTTATTCCCCAGTAGCTAGATTAGAGGCAATTAGAATTTTATTAGCATATGCATGCTCCCTTAATATCAATTTTTTTCAAATGGATGTTAAAAGTGCTTTTCTGAATGGTTTCATAAAAGAAGAAGTTTATGTTGAGCAACCACCAGGTTTTGAAGATACTAAATATTCAAATCATATTTTCCGCTTAAGAAAAACACTATATGATCTGAAACAAGCTCCAAGAGCTTGGTATGAAAGATTAAGTGCTTATCTTATATCACATGATTTCATAAGAGGTAAAGTAGATAGCACACTATTTTTTAAGAAATTTTCAGAAGGAATCTTATTAGTGCAAATATATGTTGATGATATTATTTTTAGTTCTACTAATGAATCACTTTGTAAATTCTTTGAGAATCTTATGCAAAGTGAGTTTGAAATGAGTATGATGGGTGAGTTTAATTACTTTCTTGGCTTGCAAATCAAGCAGACCAAGGAAGGCACTCACATTTGTCAAACCAAATATATTTCAGATTTACTTTCTAAATATAGTTTTGACAAGTGTAAGCCCTTAGGAACACCCATGAGCTCAGGAATAAAGTTAGATAGTGATCCACTTGGCAAAAAAGTAGATCAATAGGTCTATAGAGGCATGATAGGATCTTTACTCTATCTTACTGATAGTAGACCAGATATAATGTTCAGTGTATGTTTGTGTGCAAGATTTCAAGCTGATACTAAAGAATCTCATGTTCATGCTGTTAAAAGAATTTTTAGATATCTTATAAACACAAGTAAATTAGGTTTATGGTATCCCAGATGTTCTGATTTCAAATTAATTAGATATAGTGATGGTGACTATGCTGGATGCAAAATAGATAGAAAAAGCACCAGTGGTACTTGCCAAATACTTGCAGGATGCTTAATTTCTTGGTCTTCCAGAAAGCAGAATTTAGTGGCATTATCCACAATAGAAGCAGAATACATTGCAGTTGGAAGTTGCTGCACTCAACTGCTGTGGATCAAACACCAATTGGAAGACTATGGTCAAACACTTCAAGAAATTCCAATGCTGTGGGACAATACAAGCACAATCAACTTGACCAAAAATCCTATACAGCATTCAAGGACAAAACATATTGAGGTTAGACATCACTTCATCAGGGACCATGTAAGTAATGGTGACATTCTACTAGATTTTGTTTCTACAGAAAATCAACTTGTTGATATTTTTACTAAACCTCTTCCGGAAGATAGATTCACATCTATTAGAAGAGAAATATGTATGTGTAATCCTGATTAAATTGCTGTGATAAATTCATGATTGAATTATATGTTAAGAACTCACTGTGGAATTTTATAAGTCCCAGTACTGTGACTCATGAAGTCGGAGTGGAGACTGCAACTTTTAAAAATCGGAGTCTACCACGACTCATGATGAGAGAAGTGTGCTTTGCGACTCTTGAAAGTCGGATGAGTACTTCGACTCTTTATAGTCGGAGTCTGTATAAGTACTCTAATTAATTTAATATAATAAATGTTAATATTTTTTTAAAATGTAAGGGAGTATTTATTACGGTAACGGTACATCCCTTTAATCCCCACCGTTCATCTCCTCATCCTTGGTCCGTTACTTTCCAACTTCTATATTAGGACAACCCTTTTCCTTTTCCAAAGCACCCTTTCAAACTCTCTCTCCGACTCTCCTGTCATCTTCTTCCTCTTCCTGCTAAGTACTGTTCATCTTCTCCAGAAACCGTCTTCAGAGCAATTGCAAAACTCTCATCCCCTTTGAAGAAAGGTAGGATCTTTGATCTCTAAACTACATTTCTTTCACTCCTTTGATAGTCTCCCACGTCTTCTCCGTTGCTCTTTGTCCAGATGGCATCATCTAGGGCTCCTGAAGGAACTCCGTTCACCCCTGAACAGTTCCAGTTCCTTACTTTTGCCAAGGTAACCATTTGTTCTGGGAATGTTGTAGACTTCTCCCAGTTGCATGGTAGTCTAGGTTGGGTAGAAGAAACCCTAGCAGCAATGGGTTGGTCTAGACTGTGTCAGATTTCTAAACCCACCTTCGAGAGTGCCCTTAAGGCTTTCTTTGTTTCTCTTCAAGTCTCTTCAGAAAGTTCAGTTATAGGGTATGTGAAAGGCGCCAAAGTTACAGTTTCTGAAGACCTATTAGTGGAACTCTTGGACTGTCCCAACTCCGGGCACAAACTTAGTGAGATTGTCCCAATGGATAAGCAGAAGATGGGTATCATTGGAAGCCTGGGGACAGTAAGCAAGAAAGGTTTGTTAGTCAATGAGTTGTCTGCAGAGAAGAGGATCTTACATTCTGTCATCACCAACATCATTACCCCCAGGGCCGGGACCCATTCCTCCATAACTGCCAGAGATGGTAGTTTGCTATTTTGGGCTATTCAAAGACATAGGGCCAACCTGCCAGCAGTTATTCTGGAAAAGATGGTAGTATCCAGAAATTTGCAGGAGTCCCTTCCTTATGGACCTCTGCTTACCTTGATCTTTAAGAGATTTTCTGTAGACCTTAGTGGAGAAATCTCAGTGGGAGTAAAAGAAAAGATTGGTTTTTCTACACTGAGAAGAAGCCACTACACTTTGGAGAACAAAAGTCAAAATTTATGGGTTAAGGATTCTGTGCCCCAGTGCACCCATGAGACCTTTCTTAATGAAGCACTGGAGTCATCATCCATTCTAGTCAGTCAGTAAGAAGAAGAAGCTAGAGAAGAAAGAGCAGAAGCCCCCTCTCAAGAGCCAATCCAACAAGAACAACAACAGGAAGTAGAGCAACAAGGGATTCAGCAAGAACAAGAGCCAATCCAACAAGAGCAAGTTCTTGCCTTATCTCCAAGGCATGATACACCTGGAGAGACCATCAATCAGTAGCTTAGAGATTTAAGAGGCAAGGGAGTAGCACAAGAACAAGAAGATTTTGCCAGATCTACTCCAGTAATGCAAGAATTTGAAGATGTGCAGCATCATTCCTCCCCTTCTCATTTTGAGACCCAGCCATGGTCTCAGGGGGAGAGTAGCAACAACATAAATATGATGATGGATCTACTGACAAAGCAACAAGAGAGTCTGTCAGTTCTTCATATGCAAGTTGAATTTATTGATGCCAAGTTTGATGCTATGGATGAGGAGGTCCAGCAGATGAAGGACCTTTTGCTTCGGTTAGTGTGCCAATAGGGCACTAAGCAATCATCTGTTCCTCCCTCTACTCATCAAGAAGAGCAGCAACACCATGATGAACAAGAAGAACAAGTGCAGCAGCAGCCTGAGCAAGAGCAACAACCTAAGCAAGAGCAACACCAGCAGCAAGAGCCAGAGCCAGAGCCAGAGCCAGAGCAGCCCTCAGTGGTAATTATGGAAGATCAGCAGAGGTCTGAGCAGTAGCAGCAATCCTCAGTAGCAGTTGAGTCTGAGCAACAGCAGCAGCAGTAGGAGTCTAGGCTTAAGAGGCCACTAGAGTCTCTAGGTTTAGAGGAAGATACCAAGTCCAAGGTCAAGACCTTTAAGAGGAAGGTGAGAAGAAGACTCCATAAAAATGGTCATCCTGTGTCCTCCAACCCCTTAACCATTTCTTCTCCTCCTCCTCCTGGACCAACTTCTCCTGCTCCTACTATTTCCTCTGATCCTGCTCCTCCTAAACCAGAACAACCACCTACATCCTCATCTCAACCTACTGCCCCCACTGCTCCCACTCCTCCAGCTCCTTCTATTGATGAACAACAACAACAACCTCCACCTCCTACCTCATCTGATCCTCCTCCCTCTACATCTCTTCCAGTGGATCAGCCAATTGCCTTTGATAATGTCAAGTTTTCCATCTACCCTCTGAAATACTATTTCAAACCATCTCAGGCACACATACCCACTCTCTAAACCCAACCTCCTAATTTCTTTTCTTCTCTTCCTACTGCATCCACACCTCTAGCAGGTAGATCCACCCTTTCTCTGTCAGAAATAGTACCGACGCTAGAATAATAAAAAGCTTAACACCTCTTATTTTATAAAATATGAAAAAAATGAAAAATGCAAAGGTCATCTTATTCAAAACCCCAATTATGACATCTCTTCTCTCCCACTTCACACCTCGGAACACACTGTTCTTATAGAGAGAAAAGCGCTTTCACATCTTCTTAACCCGAAATGAAATGGCTGAGGAGAGAAAAGGTTCCTTTTTAAGGGGTACTCCTGGGAATAGATCCGGTGGAGACGGGGACTTTCATCTAAAGGTGGGCGCATACTAAAAGAGAACCCTGCCAAACTACTTCCTCCTTTTTGGTATACATTTATCTACCATTCAGAACATCACATGAACTTGTTCATGGAATTCCTGTCCATCAAGGTATTCCTTGAAGTCCATGAAATGCCAGATTTGACCTTTGAGGATTGGCTTCCTTCTCTCCTCCATTCATCACAAGTACTGTTGGCTGATATCCAGTTGATTTCTCAGAAAAGCCACAGTCTGAATACCAAAGAATTTCTTGAACTCTATCCTGGTGAAGCCACCAAATTCCAACAAACTCAATCCAGGAACCAATTCATGGATATTCATCTTCATCTGAATCTTAGGTTCTATGACATGTTTGACAACCTCATTAGAGACTCTCAGGCCAAGTACACTAAGTTGAAAGAATTCAATCTTGCCATGTTCAGATTGGGATTGCCTGATGTCAACAAAGGCCAATGGGAAAACATTATTAGAGGTTAGAAATAGATTTCCCCCTCCATGACTGTTGGATTATCTTCTGGCTTGTACCCAAGCTTAATTGGTGCCATTTCTATAAGCAAAGATTTTGCACCGCTTGTTTTCAACAGATACATCCGAATAGCTACAAGGTTCAGGATCAAGTATAATATGAAATTATCTTTTCATAGATTTTCCCTCAAGCAAGCACCTCAGAATTCCCAGCACTTGTTAGACTATCAGATTTGTTTTGATGAGTCTGAGAGATTCACAGAGGATCAAGGGGTAGCTGCATATCCTGAAGACCATTCTGATTGTGGAAAATTGAAGATCTCAGTTGCTGAGTATCTCTGCAAAGGATATGAGACTCTTTGGAAGTCTCTTGCTCATAAATGGAAGCAGAGGTACTTAATCTATTATCAAGCCAAGGAAGCTGCAATTCATCAAGGACTGCATTGGAATATTACTGTGCATGACTTTCTCCATTTAGCAGCCTCTAGGAAATTTGTTCCTCTCAAAGCCCTTCTGGGCCGTAGTCACTATTATAAGAGACTCACCTGGTTCCACAACCGTCATATAAAATCTTATAGGAAACTCCCTTCCATAGGCCCCACCTATAAGGTTGATGCCAGTCTCTCTAAAAATTTCTTCCCTGAAAATGAGAAGAAGCTATGGGCTCTTCTCTAGCCTTTCTTAGATCAAGTCCCTCGTTCCCTATACTTACCTAGCTCTTTATCCAAGTCTAGACACTCTTATGTAATTGAGTATTTCAGTTTATGAATACAATTTCTGTTTCCTATTTCTGTTTCTGGATATAGATTTATCTCCTTTTCTCCTTCATTATGTTACCTTTTCTGTTAATGCCACAAAGGGGGAGAAAGAAGTAAGAAACAAATAACTAAAATTCTCAGATCATATGTTTGGAAATTTAAAACTTGCTTTTCACTGATTATTTAAAAGTTTTTGTCATTAACAAAAAGGGGGAGAATTTTTGAGCAACTACCCCTAAGAAAATCATTTAATATTTTAAACATTGTGATTTTGCTATGACAAAACCTTTTAAATGACTCTTTACAAATTAAATACACTAATACATATTCCACAAAAAATATTTTGGACAACTTCATCTCGAAATTTTTCTAAGTCCACAGACTACTCTATGTATCACACTAACTTCGAATATGGACTCCAACTTTCAGAAGTCGAATTATAGTTTGCAAGTTAATCTCAAAATTTTTCTAAGTCCACAAACTACTCTATATGAATCATACTGAATCCGACTGTTGACTCCGACTTTATAAAGTCGAAGTGTTCTGAGTCTTGTGTTCTGAACTCCAACTCTCTGAAGTCGAATGCCACTCTCCGACTCCCAAAAGTCGAAGTATCTGTTTTGTTTCTGTCTAAGTCTATGGAAGTCGAATGAATATCTCCGACTTCTTTAAATCAAAGTATGTCTTTCTAATACTCATCTATCCGACTTCTCGAAGTCGAATCTTACTGTCTTACTGCAACTTCTGAGAATCGAATTTCTATGTGTGTCTTCATGATTATGACTCCGACTTCTAAAGTCGAAGTACACCTTCTTATGAATCCGACTTCTCTGACAGTTTGTGTACTTATACTTTTCTTGTGCTGATAGTATATTTTTTATTCATCTGTGTAAATGTAACCCTTGTCAGAAATCATTACTCCTATATGTTTCTTAAATATTAATAGTCCATTAGATTATCATTGATTAATTATTCTGACAAGATGAGACATATTATATTCAAAATAATCTTCTAAATTTATTTATGTTTATATCTGAAACATTTAATCAAATTGGTCTCTTGCTTCATGACAGAAGGCCAGATTTTCATTCCTTTCAGAAGATATCCTGCATTTATTGATTTTAGATGCACGGGTATCTGACAGAGGTTCACCTACCACTATCAGAACCACACCTTACCTTTTGGTGCAACTGTCTGTCCATCTTTTATTGTATGAAAGCTTGTCTGTCTGAGGTTTCCATACTTTATACATTTCTTTTGACTCACCTACCTCAGAAAGTATGGAGGTATCCTCTCTTTGTGTCTTGTCTTTACTGCAGAATATTTATTAGGCACATTTTCCACATAGAGTTTTCACAGAACATTTATTTGGAAGTTGACCTCTTGCTGTGAAACTACAAGCCTTGTCTGAAGCTGTTGGAAAGCTAAAAAGGCAGGAGGACTTATGGATAACAACCTCAATCAACATCCAAAGGATAAAAAGTCTCTCCTCAAATGGCCAGATCTCTAACGGACACTTTCAAATGGCTACATTCTTCTGAAGCTTATATAGAAGCCGAAGTTTGAAAGAAAGAAGATAGAACACCATATACAACACTTAGTGTCACGCCCCTCTAATTGAGCAGCGGAATAAATCAGAGGGAAACGTGAACAACGAGTATGGTAACGACAATTGCGCATACTTTCACAAACATCAGAGCATTTAATGAACAATAATTGAAATAAACTCTTGATTTCATTATAAAATCACTAAGACTATTACAACCACCAATTCAGAGCCATTACAGAGGGCTCAATGACATCATTACATAGAAAGAAATCTAAAGCAATAACTACTAGACTCCAATTGTGCTAGGGTAACTTCGTCATTTGACTCCGGGTCACTCATCACTCTGGTCCTATCCCATTGGTACGTATAACGTCATGGTCCGACTTACCTGAGACACAATAACAAATAACGAAGGGTGAGCGATGACGCCCAGTAGGACTTAAATCTCAATAGTCAAGCAGGCTTTAAGTAATTAACGCATTAAATGGCAGAGTAACTAATGATAGAGCGAGTCATGTAAAGTCTAGAAGTAATAGCACAAGTAGCATGGTGCAAATAGCAGATGAATCAAGTATAGCACGATGATTAAAGTCAAGTCACGCAATAGCAAGTAACGTCATTGTCAAGAAATAGCAAGTGACATGTATAGTAAGGAAAGAGATATTAGATGGTCATGTAAAGAGTAAGTTGCACTTTGATTGATTTTCATCAATCGAGATAGTATAGCACTTTTGATTAACTTTTGTCAATCGAAATAGTAATGGCACTTTGGTTATCTGTAGATAGCCGAGAGAGAGTACAACACTTTTATTGTCAAGAGACAACGAGAGAGTATAGCACTTTGAATGCGATCAAGTCGCGATAGCACGCAATAACTCAAGAGAGCGAGTATTAAGTAGAGCAAGTAGAGAGTACGACAGTAGTCGCTCAATAACAGTTCAGTTCAGTTAGTGGCAATACAGTAACAGTGCAGTATGTCTGAATTAACAGACTAACAGTAACAGTGTAACAGTCAGATGTCTAGCTAATTCAGAACAGTCAGTCAGAACCGGTGCAATGCAGAACACCGTCTATAGCCCCTGTAGGTATTTTCGGGTGGCTCTCTACCCCCAGGACTAGATTGGAGCCCCTCGGACACTCTCCGTGCCCTGAACAGTATGCATTTAAGTCAATAGAGTCACAAGACCCTTTTTAGTGCTAGACAATCATGAACAGTACAAAACAGTAGAAGCCACAACAACTCAAGGGTACCAAGAGAGTACGAGATAGACGATATAGTAGAGTGAACGAGAGTATAGAGATAGTAGATGAGATCTTATGGTCATTGCACATGAAACGTCGAGTAAGGAGCGATAGTAACAGTTGCACAACACACGCGTACAATGTTGGCAGTCAGGTGGAACTCACTACCTTTCCGCTGGCCATGTTACGCACAGATCCAGAGGTCCGGCGTCATTCAAGATAGAGAGAGAACAATCTGAGGCCATACGGATCTTACTGATCCCTAGAGAGTATCATAGGTGTTAGGGTACAACCAGCTCGTCGACCATGTGGGAATCCATGGACAGAGGAGACTTACAGAGGTCTTGAACAAAGACTCACTAGTCGACAGAAGGAGTATCCGACGGAGAGTTTGTCCAAGTCAAGAGAGAGTGTGTATATAGAAACAAGTGCCCGACGTTCTAGAGGAATTCTGGAACAGTGGAGCATCGGTAACGATATTCCCAAAATATCGTGAGAAAATGTAGACAAGTTCATTTAAAATAGGGCAATTAATATATATAATTGAAATAAATTACTGGAAGCACAGGTGACAATTTTTATGCCAAATTAAGCCATATTGGATGGTTCAAAGTGGGTGCAAGTGTAATAGAAAATCATGGACAAGATAGATCATGTGATTAACTTGAATTAATTGAAATATATTCAATATTTACAAACTTTGTTTTTCTGTGTACATGGCAGTTAATAAGACATGGGGTGACTGTATAACAATAGATCTTGCAAAGAGGTGGGTTTTCCTACAAAAATTGAGATCGCGACGTACCCTAACAAGGGTCGCAATGGGGTCAAGTGTTAACGCGACAGGGCCTTGTAAGGGTCGCGATGGGATTGTCTGAACTGGCAGGCAGATCGCGACAGGGTCTTATGAGGATCACGACGGGTCTATCAGGTCGGGCGCCAGAACGCGACAGGGTTCTCTGTCGCGATCAGATCGTGACAGGTGACTGTGTCGCGACGGCCCTGAGAACGCGGCCTATCGGGCCGTCGTGTTCTCAGGTTCTGAACCTGAGTTCGAGTGGAAAAGGGGCTAGCATGGGATTGCATGTCAACTGGCTATAGTTTGACACATGGTGCTTTAAAAGTTAAGAACAAATTGTACAGTGCATGAAAAATCTCGAAAATAGTTCTATACAGATCTAGACATGTAAGAGTAGTCCTATAAAATTGGAATTAGAAAATAGACAGGGTTTCGGCATGGTTTAACCAAGTTACTTTATAGAGATCATGGAACAGTGCACAGTTAGAGTAAAAGAATTAATTCGCGAAGTAAGGTGGATAGAAATTGGGGCTTTTAGGGGCAAAAGATCCCTAATAGCTGTCAGTATCTTCAGTAAAATTTTCGAAGCATGAAGTCAAGTGTACATGGAGAACAAGACTTAACAAGGGGGTTCCGGGACATACTAGTTGCAGAACATGAAAAATCAAGGAGAAAATATTGCCTCAATGATAAATCACGAAACTTGAGAGGTTTGTTCCTATCACATGGAACAATCTACAGTCAAAATCGCTTTAGTTTTGCTCGTGAGAATTCCTACCTTGACTCGATTTCCTCTTCTAGGGCTAGAACTTGAAGAACGGGGTTGAGAGCTTGAAAGGTTCTTCTCCCTATGAAATCTCCTCCTTCTTGGCCTCTCCTCATGGTCCAGCAATCCCTTGGCATGAGCTAGGGCAGGCCATGAGGGTTTTAGGAGGATATTTAAGCTTCTCCTCTTTCTATTTCCTATTTGGACTATAACTCCTATTATTTCCGAATTTCCTATTTTCTCTTCCCTTTCTAAGCATGAGAACTTCTATTTGGGTTGGGATGGGAGTTAAATTCATGGCCAACCTATTAGGGTAGGTTTAGGAATCCAATTACAACACAAATTAGCTATTTTACTTATTTAATAACCCCTTTTCTATTTAGGTAATATTTTAGTTACGAATTTAGAGTATTTTCCTATTATTCCTCTTTTAAAAATCCCTATTTTGGCCCAATAAATTTTATATGGTCCATTTAACAAAACCCAGTATTTATTGGAATTTATCTTATGGGATTACCCTATTTAATTAGTGTATAATAGAGTTACAGATTTTATTATATTTTTCTTGCTTGATTTTATTTATGGGCTATGAGAGGTCCATTGGTCCAATTCGATAATGGGTCATCAATACCCGATGTTGGAGGTCTCTCCGACATGTTTGTTTGATTTATGGGCCCGTTATATTTCCGTGTTAATAGTTTTCCGATTTAGTTCCCTAATTTGGATAATTAGTCACGTTGTGACGTATGCTTGGCCAATCGGATTTTTTGTTGTACAAATTTCTTCGTGGAACACTTAGGAATAATGTCTGGGGTTGATTTATAATTTTTAAGGAATTTTCTGATGTATTCTTGCACATATGATAATGGTACGTATGTTTCTATTATTTCGATTTAAAGAAATTATTATTTTGAATTTTTAGTATCAAAATTTTCGGGTTGCTACACTTAGAGTGTGAAACGAGCTAGCAACTTTTCTCAACTCTCTTCTGCCTTCTACTAGCAAGATCATCTACAAGCCTTCTCTTGAGCTGCAAGATTGAGAGCTTCCTCATTCAGAAAATTCTCTAAGCTCTCCTCTTCATAGAAGTCTTGTTGTTGGGTGGAATTTGTAATTGTGATTTCTTTCTGTCCACCCTTCCTCATTCAGAAAGGATTACAGTTGTAATTCTAATTGATTTTTCTCCTTTCTGAATTTGGATCTGTTTGCCTATTGTTAAGGCAAACACACGTGTTTTTACAATCTCAATTGTGCAACCTTGCAGAAATTTTGTTCCTACTGTACCCCTCCTGTGTAGGGAAGACCTTTTTGAAGGTAGGTTTGTACCTCTGTTGAGGGAAGACTTGCTTGGGAGCAAGTGGGCTGTAATTCCTCTCAAGGGTGAGAGAAGGCCAAGTTCTCTTGGCAATTAGTGAAATCTCAAGTGGTTTGCTTGAGAACTTGATGTATGACTTCTATGTAGGAAGGGCCGAACCAGGATAAAATTCTTTGTGCATTTGTGTGATTGTTGCCGCCAACTTACACTTGAATCACACACTACACTAAATTCTAACAGCTTTATTTAGTGTTGTTTAATTTCAGATAAAAATTTTAAAAGCGCAAGAAGTCCTATTCACCCCCCCTCTAGGACATCACTAGTGCCATTTCGATCCAACAGAAGTATGACCTATTGATGCCTATCACTCCGACTTCTTGAAGTCGAATTCTATGGTCTCACTGCAACTTTTGTAGAGTCAAATTTTAGTCTATTTCTCATGTTTCTGACTCCGACTTCCCTGACAACTTCTGTACTTCATTTTTTCCATGCAAATATTATTTTATAGTTTCATGAAATCTTAATTGTTTGGTATTTTATTTGTTTAATGAGATCTTCTACAGAACACATAGTACCTGTATATCATTCAGAATAATATCCTCTCATGTTACCATTATTTAATGTATTCTGACAGATAGGATATATCATAATCAAAACAACCACACAAAATTATATGTGAAAATATCTGAAATATTTATTCAAATGGGTCTCTTGCTTTATGTTAGAAGTTCAGGTTTTCTTTTTGTTCAACAGTTGTCTTGCAGTTAATGCCATCAGATGCATGGGGTATCTAATAGAGGCTCACCTACCACTGTCAGAACCTCACCTTACGTTCTGATGCAACTATCTATCTATCTTTAATTGCACTAAACTTGTGTCTGTCCGAGGTTTCCATACTTTACATATATTTCTGACTTACCTACCTCAGAAAGTATGGAGGTATCTTTTCTTTTGTATTGTCCTTGTTACAGAACATTTATTAGGCACGCTTTCAGCATGGAGCTTTCACAGAACATTAATTGAAGACTGACTTCTAAGCTGTGAAGCTACAAGCATGGTCTGAAGCCGTTGGAAAGCTAAAAAGATGAAGAACTAATGGATAACCAAAATCTCATCTGCATCCAAAGGATCAAAGGTCACTCCTCAAATGGCTAGATCTCCTACGGATTATTTCAAACGGAAACATCCTCTGAAGTATATATAGAAGCCGAAGTTTGAACAAGACAACAATACGAAGTGTGAAAATAGCTAGCAACTCATTCAACTCACTCCTGCCTTATGCTAGCAAGAGCCTCCACAAGCCTTCTACTGAGGTTCAAGATAGAGAGCTTCCACAGTCCGAAAATTTCCAAGCTTTCCTCTTCACGGAAGTCTTGTTTGTGTTGGGTGGAATTTGTGTAACTAGATATTCTTCTAGGCCACCCTCCTTGATTCAGAAAGGATTAGTGCTGTAATTTCTATTTGTATTCCTTTTTGAATTCCCTATGTTTGCTCACCCTTCAGAGCAAACACACAAGTGTTTTTCAATTATGTCTGTGTAACCCGCAGAAGGTTTGTTCATGCAGTGCCCCTCTTGTGAAGGGAAGACCTTGTTAAAGGTAGTTATTGCACCCTTGTTGAGGGAAGACTTGCTTGGGAGCAAGTGGGATTGTAATACCTCTCAAGGGTGAGAGAAGGCCAAGTATTCTTGGCAGTTAGTGAAATCTCAAGTGGTTTTCTTGAGGACTGGACGTAGGACTTCCATGTGGGAAGGGCCGAACCAGGATAAAATTTCTTGTGCAATTGTGTGATTGTTTCTGCCAATTTGCACTTGAATCACACACTACACTAAACACTAACAATTCTATTTTAGTGTTGTCTAATTTCAGATTTTTTTTAAAAAAAAGCTCAAGAAGTCCTATTCACCCCCCTCTAGGACATCATTAGTGCCATCTCGATCCAACAGATGTCACCTGCCGACTTAAAGGAACTAAAGGCACAACTTATGGAATTGTTAGAAAAAGGGTTCATTAGACCAAGTACTTCCCCATGGGGAGCACTTGTCTTATTTGTAAAGAAGAAAGATGGATTTATGAGGTTATGCATCGACTATCGACAACTTAATCAGCTGACCATCAAGAACAAGTATCCGTTACCTCGAGTCGATGAACTCTTCAACCAAATATCTGGAGCACAATATTTCTCCAAGATTGATCTCAGATCTGGCTATCATCAAATGAGGATCAAATATGACGACATCCACAAAATGGCTTTCAGGAGTAGGTATAGACACTACGAATTTATTATTATGCCTTTTGGTCTGACCAATTGTAACACCCCCCTCCGACCGCACACATACACATACGTATCACATATCACATAGCTCTTGATCGGAAGAGGGTTACACTAACAAATTTCATTATGGGCTATCAAATCTATGTAGTGCCCAAGACTAACAAACCATTCCACAAAAGCATCTTTAAAAATTTTATACCTCAACAAAATAACTTAGCAACAACACCCCTTATTTACATAAAGCCAAACTTTCTCTTCTAAACCTTTAATAGTACAACAAAACTCTAAAGAGTCACTAAAGCTATGCTCTTCTACTTCTCCTTCTTCATCAACAGTAGAGTTGTGAACAATCTGTAGCTGAGATTGATTTTTCCTTCAATCTGAAAGGGGTGGAGGAAACAAAAGCGTGAGTCGGAAGGACTCAGTAGGTGACAGTAAACATAAAGATAGGAGTTTCAAATTGCAGAACTTCAAGAGTATTCAGAAAGTGCATATATGGAACAAACATAATTGCTCATGAATCTTCATACTTAACATAAACATATAGCCCAAGTTAATTTCATAACGGGCTCATATGAATCTCAGAACAAAAGTCATATTTGTCTTTCAAAATTCATATCATAACTTGATTTTAGAACGAATTCGACAGGCATCACTGCTCTCAAGAGGTTACTATATAGTCGTAAATACATCCTCCGTGCCTAGGCGATTCCAGCACCTTGGATCCTGTTCATTGCGCAAGAACGGGGTATAATTTTTTTATTACCCACCATCGTCAGTCCATTGACTTGGATTTACATACGTACAAACTGTCACCCTCAGCTGATCACAAGTGGCTGGTGCTACCACAAGTGATCCTAAACCCTCTTTTGAAGAGAGCACTGTCTTCAGATCATAAATTTCTTCTCATGAGCATAACAGAAATGGGAAATCCAAAGGTAGTTTTGATTGAGAATTAATACAGATATCTTGGGACAAAGTAGCTTAGAGTTCAATATAAGAAAGACAATTGGTTGAGACAGGGTTATGACTCAAGCCAATAACTTCAGAAGATTTGAATCACATAAGAATCCAAGAAAATGAAGATCCATAATGGTCATCATAATTACACACATCCCATAAGGTATTCAAACATATGAACTCTCAAATGGTCAAGTTTTATAAACTCAGTTACCGAATACTAAAGAATAGACTCAATCGGAGTACTATTCATAATTGCCAACTTTAAGAATAACTTAAGGGAGGTTAATGTACATAATGTGGGTAAACTTTGCATTAGTATGACAGTAAATACTAAGGTAAATGAGAGGGTAACTTCCTTGACTTTTAGGGTGAAGTTTTAGCATGGATTTAGACATGAAAGGGTACAGAAATTCAGATCAGATTTGCACCTGTCGACAGCCAAGAAGGGGTTGTTGACAGACAACAAGAGACAGAGCTCAGGTTGCTGGTCTATGTGTATCTCTGACAGCAACAAGATGGTTGTCGACAGCTACACACAGTCCCAACATTCTACAGTTTAGAAAGGCTGGCCTGTCGACAGCTATGAGCTACCTGTCGACAGCCGCCAATTTTTCTTGCATAAGGGACTTTGTATTCATTCTAAAAACTCTAAACATGGAACTTATAAATCAAGGCATGATTTATATCAAATAGAAGAGTCTAATTGTAGATCTCACAGTGGTTTATAGGCTAAACAAGAGAGATGGAACAAGAGGGTTGCAATTCGAACTTGTCTAGCTAGAAGCTAACATAGTATAGTGTTGGAAGTGTGGTCTTGATAGCAATGGTTTAGTGGAAGATTCCTACAAGATGGACACTAAAACACAAGGTATTTAATGTTCCAAATCAAGGTTTGAGGTACAATCATCTAAATGGAAAGAAATCACAATGTTCTAAGATATCGAAATTTCTAGCAAAACTCTATATGAGCATATCTATTTCTTTATACAGTTCTTTCTCAAAGATGAACTAAATTCACACTAGGTACAAAATCTATACCTTATGACATGGATAATAACTAAACCCTCATAAAAACTCTCCTGATTCTCATGACAAGGAACTAAAATAGACACTCAAACACCAAAGTTCTAGTAAAAGAAGGAACAAGAAGTGGAGGATTTCTTACAGAACTGAGGACAAATGGGAAAACATAAGTTTTTAAGGATTAAGAGACTACAAGCATGGGTATAAAAGACCGAAAAGGAATTAGATCAAGAAGCCTACAGATCATGGAACAAACAGAAATAAGGGTTGTACAAGTAGATAGCATAAGAATAAAATAAGGAATGGAAGAAGAGTCGTAGGGGAACCTACTTTTCCGCAGGATAAACAAAATCCTTGAATACATCTAATCAAAAGTGAAACAAAGCAAGAAGAATTATGCAGGTCATGGCACAAACAGGAGACATGGTTCCTACGAATGAAGAAACCATGAGCATATACATAGGAAACTGAGAAGGATTTGAGGTATGACACCTACTTGACTTGAAAGGTAATGCTTCCACTCCGATGGCCCACAATTGATGAAAGGAAATGGAACCAAGGGTGCAACACAATAGTCCCCTGAATCAGCTCACAACACCTCCGATGGAAGCTATGGAAGCAACAGCTCAACAGCCAGTCTCCCACGCGAGGGTGCAAGCACAGCTACCACAAGAACAACTCCAGCAAAAATGGCTCCAATGCATATAGCCCCAACAGCGATTCTGTAAGGCCCTCGAATTTGTTTGTCATTTTATTCTATTTTATGTGAATTCATGTTTGTGTGTAACTTGTATATGCATATGTAGATATATATGTACAATACTAGCTAGTGATACTTATGTGTGCATGTGTGTAAATAGGTTATAAATATTGTATGTTTGCATGTGTGATGGTGTGTATACTATACCATATATATATACATTGTACGCATGGTTTCTGCATGTTTTTAAGTTCTGGCCGAAGGGCCAATTGGCGTCAACATGGTGGACGTCCATGATAGTCAACGTCCATATCGTTGGACGTTAATACTTAAATAAACGGCCGTCGATGTGGACGTTAATATCACTGACATGCATGCGCTGCAGACCCCAAAATTCCAGGGGCAAGCTACCTCAACCATTGGGGAGACATCCCCAACGGCTCTCAAGCCTTCACATCAACCCCTGCGTGAGTTGAGAGGTCTCTCTCCTATAAACAAACCACTCTTTGCAACCCAAAGACCTTCTCTTGGCTCCTTGCAAGGAGAAGGAGAGAAACCCTAAGCCCTGTGAGAAAACCTGAGCTTTGAGAGCTCAGATCCGGCGGTTTGGAGCTTCATCCGGCGATCTACAGCGACTAGAAGCTAGCTTGGACATAGGAGGAGGCTTCCCCGACCTCAAACTGGAAGCTACAACACCACAGAAGACGGAGAGAAGGTGTTTTGGAGGCATCTTGGGACTGCCCAAGGAGAGCTTCAACAGCAACTTTGATCCCTTTGGAGATTTTACAAGAGGCAAGTAACCCACCCACTTCGTCCATGTATGCGTCTAGGAGGTTTCTATCATTTTTATGAGATTTTATGGTGTCCTGGATTCCCCCATTTTTCTTGTATTTGGAGCTCGGTCTGTCTTTTTGCACAGACCGGAACTTGACGGCAAGATACCTTGCCGTCAAGCTCTTCGATTAGCGGCCAACGATATTGCCGTTAATCCCCTTTAACAGCCAGACTGTGCCGTTAAGTTCTTCAGGACAGAACAGTGAGCTGTTCTCTCCTCCTATATGATAAATTCCGATGTGTTTTCGCATGAGGATATATTGTAAACACTATATGTTATGTAATATGGTTAATGGAATGTGTTTGTGAGACTTTTATACTTTCTGTGATTTATCTAAGTTGTTAGAATTATGTGAAATGCATGTGAAATGAAGATCATGGGTATGGTAGCTTACTGTTTGCATGATCCAACTGTAATTTGACTTCCATAAAATTTTTAGATGATGTAAATGCATGACAGTCTATGTCCCGAAAATTTGGGAATTTTCCCATGATTATGAAACTTGTTATAATTTCTGTATTAGAAAATAGAGAGCATGCCTAAATTGTTTTAAAACTTCAGAAAATTGCATGTTGTGCAAAATTTTCGGGAAAATTTTTGTGACATTATGAATGATAGGTACAGACCTATGAACGGTCAAATCGAACATTCATGTTATGTTCCATGATAAATTGAATTATAAATGGTATGAGATTGAATGTTTTAATTTCTGTAAATGTAATACGACTCAGAAAAATATGAAAATTTGCATGTGTGATCATAAACTGAAATTAGTCTGTGGTTAAATTCTCATGTTATTTGGATAACTGTAGAGTGCTCTATGAAATTTCCATGCGAAAACGAGTGTTCAACGCATGCTAATATGAACACGGTTGATTATGTATGTTTCAACCTGATTAGTGTAAGGTACTGAATGTTTGATTTCTATCAGCAGTAGTATCATGAATAGAAAAATAGAGCCATGTGTATAAGTGAGAAAATGTAAAGACATGTGTAATATGTGTGTTAAAATCAGAATGTGTAATGTGTAAGAATGTGCCATGTGTGACACTGCTTCCATAGAGGGCCGTGGAACCGTACCATGGAAAAGTCCCCATGGGAAGGTTCATGTGTTAAGATCCTAAGGGCATTAGGATGAAATCCTGGAGGTGGACAAGTACCACTGGTTAGGGTGGAGACTTGTTCTCCCGGTCTGCGCAGTCTAAGAGTCGTCACTGTGTTGCCTAGGTGGCATCTATGTATATGTGTTATGTGATGTGTCTTCTAATGGTGGTTTGGACTATGTGTCACGGCACTAAATTGTGAAATGTGAATGTGAATATGTGTAAATTGTGTAGTGTGAATATGTGTAAACGTGCAATGTGTAAAAAGAGAACTATGTGAATGAGTAATTGTGCAAACATGTGAAACCAATGTGTTAGATTGTGAAATTGTGATCCATGATATGTTAATGTGAAATAATGTTATAACAGCAACCTTAAAGTGTATGAAATGATAGTGTGCATGTGCAAGAATGTGTAGAAACCATGATAGGAATGTTTCCTTTTATGCATGTGAGAATCCCATGTTAGTTGCTATCATGTTGTAGCTTAATGTGATTGAATGAGAGTAAGCATGTGATAGGATATTTATTTTGGAATGTCTTAAGTCATGTACCATATGTTTTAAATTTTGTAGAAATACCATGATAGGTTGTCTCTTATCAATGTTCAAGCATGCTATATGTTTTGCTTCGTGAATTGGAATGTAGAACCTACTGTGATGTATGCATGAATGATGTGTATGGAGTTATTTACTGAGTCTTTTAGACTCACTCCTTGCTTCAGCGTACAGGTTTAGTTGGTGACCCGACACCTTTGGAGGAGACAGTGGAGAGTGACTCCGAGCGTGGCGAGTAGCTTGGTGGAGTCGACGTTGTGACTTTTGCTTTCATAGTATGTAGTTGAGGCATTGTAATTGAAACATTATGTAATTGTGGACAAGCTATGTAATCTGATTTTAGTATTTTATTTATGTGGACTTTAGTTCTCTTAAAAATTGTTATTTGAACCATGTATGTTAAATGTGGATGATGAAATGAAATGACAAGTAGTTCTTTACTTCCGCTACTCTGTATCTATATTTATGAGCATCTCAGCCATGTGTACTAGTGTTGGGTAAATGTCCCACTGTGACGGGACTCACTATACCGACGTGGATTGATATAATCGTACCGGTATAAGGAGGGTCGTCGCAGAGATTGGTATCAGAGCGACCGGTTGAGATTGCACATGAATATATATATATATATATATATATATATATATAGTCATCATCCCCATTACATGCTAAGTCTACATAGGAATGTCCACATGTGTAGAAAACATTAATAATGAGTGGAAAATAGATAAGAAAAATGGTTAGGAAATTAAATAGCATAGCTCTAATGGTGGCTGAAATTTATTGCAGCCATGGCTTCGAGAGGTAGACGTGGTGGTGTGCCTGCTCGTGAGGGCGAGCAGAGGCATGAGGAGCAGGCGGAGCAGCAGGCCCCGGCTCCACAGGGTCCTGTACTTCCCCCACCGCCGCCTGTGATTATGGAGTGTTCATGCAAGGTTTGGTGCAGGCCATGCAGACGCAGGCCCACACCCAGGCTGCACTCCAGGCTCAGTTGGAGGCTCAGGTTAGCATAATCATCAAAGTGTAGTCTGTTTTATTTAATTGTATGATGTTATGTTGAATGTGTATTATTTGTTGTTTGATGTAGCAGGCTCAAGTTCCAGCTCAGGACCATGGTGGACCTTCCATCATGGAAAGATTCAAGAGGATGCTGCCACCCTCTTTTAAGGGGGAGAGCGATTCGTTACTAGCAGAAAGCTGGATGAGGGAGATCGAGAAGATCTTCCGGGCTATTAGGTGTGCGGACGATGATAAGGTTACGTTAGCCACCTATATGCTACAAGTATGTGCTAGTTTTATTTGTTTATGTCCCCTGTTAAGTTGAAGTTGTTTAGTTGGTGCTTATGAAGGTTATGTTACAGGAGAGAGCTGATGTGTGGTGGGCTTCATTACTGCGTACCCGGTTCGAGGACGGCTCTATTAAGGTTGCTTGGGACGAGTTCGTGAGGCTCTTTCGGGCCAAATTCATCCCCGATCATATCCAGGACAGGATGGAGCAGGAGTTCCTCTCCTTGACTCAAGGCCCCATGACTGTGCTCGAGTATGAGGCCAGGTTTGCAGAATTATCTAAATATGCACCTCATATCGTGACAGATGAGCGCAGGAAAGCAAAGAAGTTCGTGATGGGCCTGAAGCCATCACTGAGGACGAGACTAGTGGCGTTTGACCATCGTACCTTGGACGAGGCACTTAGTGCTGCTTGTAGACAGGAGGGCGAGATGCAGCAGTATCTCGAGGAGAAGAAGGCTTCGTAGAAGAGGCCTGCAACTACGTTCCAGCGGCAGGACAAGAAGAAAGTAGTGTACCAGGCACCGCAGCGTCTAGTAACAACCAACAGTGCACAGGTACCTTCTCAATGTTCCCCTGGTGTGAAGAAGGAGTGTCCCCATTGCGGGAAGACACATGGTGGTACGGAGTATTGGATGATTGCGGGGAAATGCTTGAAGTGCGGAAGCAGTGACCACAAGATCAAGGATTGTCCGAGACTTCAGCAGGGAGTCCAGCGCGGAGCGCCAGCCCCAGCAGCGATAGCAGCAGCAGCGCCAGCTACAGGAAGACCAGGAAGGCCTCGAGCCCCAGCTCGAGTGTTTGCTCTAGCACGAGAGGATGCCGAGCAGGCGGAGCATGTCACCGAAGGTACGGTTTTACTTCTAGGTGTGCACGCTCGGGTTTTGTTTGATACGGGTGCCACTCACTCGTTCATTTCCGAGCGGTTCGCTAGGCAGTTAGCTCTAGAGTCAGCCATAGAGTCTGAGGAGTTAGAGGTCCCTTTGTCTGTACACACACCTGCGGGTACGGTATCGACTAGGAAGTGCATTCCGTCGTTACCTGTGTGCATTGAAGGTAGAGTCCTAGAAGGGTGTTTCTTCTTGCTAAAGATGAAGGACTATGATGCTATTCTTGGTCTGGATTGGCTAGAGGAGCACTATGCGTTAGTAGATTGTCGTGGGAAGAGGTATGTTTTCCGCATTCCTGGCGAGGACGAGTTCTCTCATCCCTTGCCAAGGAACTTGGCAGGAAAGTTAGTCATCTCTGCCATAAAGGCGATGCGCATGGTAAACAAGGGTTGTGACGCTTTTCTTGCCAGCGTGGTGTTAGTACCTGAGGCTGATAAGTCACCTACTCTTGCAGAGATCGAGGTAGTGCAGGATTTTCCAGACATCTTTCCCGATGATTTGTCTGGATTGCCACCAGATAGAGAGATAGAGTTCACCATAGAGTTGCTTCCGGGCACCTCTCCTATCTCGAAGGCTCCATATCGGATGGCACCTGCAGAGTTAGCCGAGTTAAGGAGCAGTTGCAAGAGTTCTAGATAAGGGATTTATTGCCCTAGTGTTTCCCCTTGGGCGCACCTGTCTTATTCGTAAAGAAGAAGGATGGATCACTTAGGTTATGCATCGATTATAGAAAGCTAAACCAAGTGACAGTGAAGAACAGGTATCCCTTGCCTCGCATTGATGATTTGTTTGACCAGTTGCAAGATGCATCAGTCTTTTCTAAGATTGATTTGCGATCTGGTTATCATCAGTTGAGGATTAGGAGTGAGGATGTGTCCAAGACGGCATTCAGATCCGTTATGGACATTATGAGTTTTTGGTTCTTCCTTTCGGATTGACCAACGCCCCTGCAGCGTTCATGGATCTCATGAACAGGGTTTTTAGGCCGTATCTAGATAGCTTTGTTGTAGTGTTTATTGATGATGTGCTGGTCTACTCTCCGGATGAGGCCACACACAGTCAGCATTTGAGGGTAGTATTAGAGGTTCTTCGTGAGCATAATGTGATTTTTGGTTGCGTGAGGTTCATTACCTCGGGAATGTTATCTCCGGTGCTGGTGTAGTAGTTGATCCAGCAAAGGTCCAGGCAGTTATGGATTGGGAGACCCCCAAGACCCCTTCGGAGATTCGTAGTTTTCTGGGTTTGGCTGGTTACTATCGGCGATTCATTGAGGGATTTTCATCCATCGCCGCCCCATTGACACAGCTCACCAGAAAGGGAGTGAAGTTTGTCTGGTCCGAGAAGTGTGAGAGTAGTTTTCAATTGTTGAAGACTAAGCTCACGTCAGCTCCGGTGTTAGTCTTGCCGAGCGGTGTAGAGGGTTTTGCTATCTACACGGATGCGTCTCGGATTGGCTTAGGCTGTGTGCTAATGCAGCAAGGAAGGGTAGTGGCATATGCTTCTCGTCAGTTGAAGGAGCATGAGAAAACTATCCGACTCATGATTTGGAGCTTGCAGCAGTGGTTCATGCACTAAAGATCTGGAGGCACTATCTTTATGGTGTCAGATTTGAGGTGTTCACCGACCACAAGAGCTTGAAGTATCTTTTCTCCCAAAGGAATTAAACCTGAGGCAGAGAAGATGGATTGAGTTCTTGAAGGACTATGACTTCGACCTTCAGTATCATCCTGGAAAGGCAAACGTCGTAGCGGATGCTCTGAGCAGGAAGAGATCTTCGCTTCAGCAGGATTGGAAGATGTTGGAGGATGCGGCGTGCTCGATGACAGAGTTAGAGCCATTGTTGTGTCAGGCTTTTGTAGCTCAGCTATCCCTTAGATCCTCAGTATTGGATGAGGTGATTGAGCAGCAGAAAGTCGACCCTAGACTCCTAGAGTTAGTGGGCAAGGCAGGCATTGCTCGTGATGAGGATGACATGATTAGATTCCATCACCGAGTGTGTGTCCCTGACTTGGTAGATGTCCGTGAGCATGTGTTAGAAGAAGCTCACATATCACGATTCTCTATTCATCCGGGTAACACTAAGATGTACCAGGATTTGAAGAGGTCATTTTGGTGGTCTGGCATGAAGAGGGATGTGGCAGATTATGTATCCAGGTGTTTAGTATGCCAGCAAGTTAAGGCCGAGCGACAGCGACCATCCGGCCTTATGCAAAGGATGGAGATCCCAGTATGGAAGTAGGAAGCTGTCACTATGGACTTTGTTTCGGGTTTGCCTCGATCTAGAAGGGGCAATGACTCGATTTGGGTAGTTGTAGATAGATTCTCGAAGACTCCGCATTTCTTACCTATGAAGAAGAAGCAGTCGGTTGAGAGTTTAGCTAGATTGTATGTTAGTAGTGTGGTTAGATTGCATGGTGTGCCGAAGTCGATCATTTCGGATCGAGATCCGAGATTTACTTCGAGATTGTGGAAGGGTCTTCAGGATGCGTTAGGTTGGAGCTGAAGCTCAGTTCGGCGTTTCATCCCCAGACAGATGGACAGTCCGAGAGGACTATCCAGACGCTCGAGGATATGTTGAGAGCGTGTGTGCTGGATTGGAAGGATGATTGGGAGCGTCATCTACCTTTAGTGGAGTTCGCATACAACAACAGCTTTCATGCGAGTATTGGTATGGCTCCATTTGAGGCGTTGTATGGTAGGCCCTGTAGATCTCCCTTGTGTTGGGAGGAGACAGGCGATAGGCAGTTGATCGGTCCAGAGTTAGTTCAGGAGACTTCGGATAAGATTCAGTTGATTAGGAAGAGGCTTGTTGCGGCGCAGGATAGGCAGAAGAGCTACACCGACAACAGGAGGAAGGATCTAGAGTTCGAGGTAGGTGAGCATGTCTTCTTGAAGATATCACCTAATCGTGGTGTAGTCAGGTTTGGCAGGCATAGCAAGTTAAGCCCTAGATTCATTGGCCCATATGAGATTCTCAGACGATTGGGCAGCGTGGCATATGAGCTAGCTTTACCCCCAGCTTTAGCTAGTGTTCATCCTGTTTTCCACGTTTCTATGCTCAGGAAGTATGTCCGAGATCCATCTCATGTGATTAGTCACGAGCCAGTGGAGATTCAGCCAGATCTATCGTATGTGGAGCAACCAGTAGCTATTCTTGACCGGAAGGTTCAGCATCTCCGGAACAAGAGTATTGCGTCGGTGAAAGTTCTATGGCGGAACTTCTCGCGAGAGGAGGCTACTTGGGAGCTTGAGGATGCGATGAAGAAGAAGTATCCCCGTTTGTTTGAGTAGTTTGGTTTAAACTTCGAGGACGAAGTTTCCTTAAGGGGGAGAGGGTGTAAGGCCCTCGAATTTGTTTGTCATTTTATTCTATTTTATGTGAATTCATGTTTGTGTGTAACTTGTATATGCATATGTAGATATCTATGTACAATATTAGCTAGTGATACTTATGTGTGCATGTGTGTAAATAGGTTATAAATATTGTATGTTTGCATGTGTGATGGTGTGTATACTATACCATATATATATACATCGTACGCATGGTTTCTGCATATTTTTAAGTTCTGGCCGAAGGGCCAATTGGCGTCAACATGGTGGACGTCCATGATAGTCAACGTCCATATCGTTGGACGTTAATACTTAAATAAACGACCGTCGATGTGGACGTTAATATCACTGACATGCATGCGCTGCAGACCCCGAAATTCCGGGGGCAAGCTACCTCAACCATTGGGGAGACGTCCCCAACGGCTCTCAAGCCTTCACATCAACCCCTGCGTGAGTTGAGAGGTCTCTCTCCTATAAACAAACCACTCTTTGCAACCCAAAGACCTTCTCTTGGCTCTTTGCAAGGAGAAGGAGAGAAACCCTAAGCCCTGTGAGAAAACCTGAGCTTTGAGAGCTCAGATCCGGCGGTTTGGAGCTTCATCCGGCGATCTACAGCGACTAGAAGCTAGCTTGGACATAGGAGGAGGCTTCCCCGACCTCGGACTGGAAGCTACAACACCACAGAAGACGGAGAGAAGGTGTTTTGGAGGCTTCTTGGGACTGCCCAAGGAGAGCTTCAACAACAACTTTGATCCCTTTGGAGATTTTACAAGAGGCAAGTAACCCACCCACTTCGTCCATGTATGCATCTAGGAGGTTTCTATCATTTTTATGAGATTTTACCGTGTCCTGGATTCCCCCATTATTCTTGTATTTGGAGCTCGGTTTGTCTTTTTGCACAGACCGGAACTTGACGGCAAGATCCCTTTCCGTCAAGCTCTTCGATTAGCGGCCAACGATATTGCCGTTAATCCCCTTTAACGGCCAGACTGTGCCGTTAAGTTCTTCAGGACAGAACAGTGAGCTGTTCTCTCCTCCTATATGATAAATTCCGATGTGTTTTCGCATGAGGATATATTGTAAACACTATATGTTATGTAATATGGTTAATGGAATGTGTTTGTGAGACTTTTATACTTTCTGTGATTTATCTAAGTTGTTAGAATTATGTGAAATGCATGTGAAATGAAGATCATGGGTATGGTAGCTTACTGTTTGCATGATCCATGTGTAATTTGACTTCCATAAAATTTTCAAATGATGTAAATGCATGACAGTCCATGTCCCAAAAATTTGGGAATTTTCCCATGATTATGAAACTTGTTATAATTTATGTATTATAAAATAGAGAGCATGCCTAAATTGTTTTAAAACTTCAAAAAATTGCATGTTGTGCAAAAATTTCGGGAAAACTTTCTGTGACATTATGAATGATAGGTACAGACCTGCGAATGGTCAAATCGAACATTCATGTTATGTTCCATGATAAATTGAATTATAAATGGTATGAGATTGAATGTTTTAATTTCTGTAAATGTAATATGACTCAGAAAAATATGAAAATTTGCATGTGTGATCATAAACTGAAATTAGTCTGTGGTTAAATTCTCATGTTATTTGGATAACTGTAGAGTGCTCTATGAAATTTCCATGCGAAAACGAGTGTTCAACGCATGCTAATATGAACACGGTTGATTATGTATGTTTCAACCTGATTAGTGTAAGGTACTGAATGTTTGATTTCTGTCAGTAGTAGTATCATGAATAGGAAAACAGAGCCATGTGTATAAGTGAGATAATGTAAAGACATGTGTATATCATGTGTAATATGTGTGTTAAAATCGGAATGTGTAATGTGTAAGAATGTGCCATGTGTGACACTGCTTCCATAGAGGGCCGTGGAACCGTACCATGGAAAAGTCCCCATGGGAAGGTTTAGTGTGTTAAGATCCTAAGGGCATTAGGATGAAATCCTGGAGGTGGACAAGTACCACTGGTTAGGGTGGAGACTTGTTCTCCTGGTCTGCGCAGTCCAAGAGTCGTCACTGTGTTGCCTAGGTGGTGTCTATGTGTATGTGTTATGTGATGTGTCCCTCTAATGGTGGTTTGGACTATGTGTCATGGCACTAAATTGTGAAATGTGAATGTGAATGTGTAAATTGTGTAGTGTGAATATGTGTAAACGTGCAATGTGTAAAAAGAGAACTATGTGAATGAGTAATTGTGCAAACATTTGAAACCAATGTGTTAGATTGTGAAATTGTGATCCATGATATGTTAATGTGAAATAATGTTATAACAGCAACCTTAAAGTGTATGAAATGATAGTGTGCATGTGCAAGAATGTGTAGAAACCATGATAGGAATGTTTCCTTTTATGCATGTGAGAATCCCATGTTAGTTGCTATCATGTTGTAGCTTAATGTGATTGAATGAGTAGTAAGCATGTGATAGGATATTTATTTTGGAATGTCTTAAGTCATGTACCATATGTTTTAAATTTTGTAGAAATACCATGATAGGTTGTCTCTTATCAATGTTCAAGCATGCTATATGTTTTGCTTCTTGAATTGGAATGTAGAACCTACTGTGATGTATGCATGAATGATGTGTATGGAGTTATTTGCTGAGTCTTTTAGACTCACTCCTTGCTTCAGCGTACAGGTTTAGTTGGTGACCCGACACCTTTGGAGGAGACAGTGGAGAGTGACTCTGAGCGTGGCGAGTAGCTTGGTGGAGTCGACGTTGTGACTTTTGCTTTCATAGTATGTAGTTGAGGCATTGTAATTGAAACATTATGCAATTGTGGACAAGCTATGTAATCTGATTTTAGTATTTTATTTATATGGACTTTAGTTCTCTTAAAAATTGTTATTTGAACCATGTATGTTAAATGTGGATGATGAAATGAAATGACAAGTAGTTCTTTACTTCCGCTACTCTGTATCTATATTTATGAGCATCTCAGCCATGTGTACTAGTGTTGGGTAAATGTCCCACTGTGATGGGACTCACTATACCGACGTGGATTGGTATAATCGTACCGGTATAAGGAGGGTGTCGCAGATTCACCAACACCAGGTTTGTAACCACAACAATAGCAGGACTAGGAAGAACAAGAGTGTTGGAAAGATGCATACGATGGGTGTTGGGAAGCTTATATAAGCTCCCAAGTTCCCTTGCAAACTTGGCACATCGGCCATGGACGTGTCATGGTGTAAACCCCCCTTAAACCATGTGAGGCCACCTATCTCATGCAACTCTCTAAGCCTTACACCTAAGAGATGGTCGTGTAAGTTTCTCCCCCAGTAAGGTGGCTCACCCAGCCCCCAACACGTAGGCAAACTTAATTCCCATAAAATCATTCCCGTAATTAGCCCAAACTTCAGCTGGCCCAAAGATCCTTATGTAAACATACCAAAATGATGTCCATTTGAGTTGAAATTTCAACCATAGGCTAATGAAAAGGTTTTGCAAATTATGGTGATTTTAGTTTAATTTTTAGAATTTATTTTCCACTAGGTGAAAAATCACCCAGAAAATAGTTGCGTCAGCTTAATCTCAAAATCCGTACGCCAAAAAGTCCAGATATTTACATATTTGATATCACCACATTTTTCTAAAAATTATGGTGTTCTCGGATTTTTATTTTGTTATAGTTTTTTGGTGTCGCCCTGTGGGAGCGCACGCCTCTAAATACGTTACTAGAATATCATTTACTAATATAAATTAATCCTAAATTACTGTTAATTACATATCATGATAGTGGTTATATTTAATAATCCAATTATTCATAGTTTTCTAGTAAATAGAATTTTCAGAGTGTTACAATTCTCCCCCACTAAAAAGAGTTTGGTCCTCCAAACTCTCTGAGTAGTTTGGGATGGATCACAAAATTAAGTTTTCAACCTTTTAAATTTTTTTTATTCCAGATTAATCTTACCAATCTTGTCATGTCTATTATGTCATATGATGTATATTCCCTCTATATCATTTGTTATTATGACATCGTCAGTTGATGGGGATTTGAATATTAGCATTTCTAGTTATCAAAGAGCCATGTTGTGACCATAAGTTTAATTAAATGCAACCTTCACTATATTCTTTATTTATAGTAATAGGGTATTATGTATTGAGCAAATCTTTGTTAATAGCATTTTATACTTAAAGTCTCCCCCACTAAGGAATAACCTTAATCTTTAGAGAGTTATAAGAATACATATTCTCTTGGAAAGGGGTAATAAGGCATGACGAGAATGATGAGTATTGAGAGTATGATGATAATCAACAAAGATTTTATTTATCTCATAAAGTTTTTAGTACAGAATTCTATAATTCAACCGTACTAAATTACATGGGTTGGCAAAATTTACTAAGCTTTAATATGCTATAACAACTAAACTCAAGTATTTCTCACTATATTCTAGTCCTATTGACTTATGCATAAAATTTACTTCCAATAACTTCAATCAATTCTTCTTAGGCTTAAGATTTTCCTGAACTCTTGTCATGGTTTTGTGAGTGTATACAAGACATTCTGAGATTCAGTGTTTTAGACTTCCACACTTCCAATATGCTTTTAGTCTCTGCCAACAGTCTTCTTTGACTTGGCTCGGTTTGTGACAATATGCACAAGCTTTCTTAGGTTGTGCCTTGACATTCTCTTGCTTATTAGTCTTCTTGATCTTTTTGCTCTTCTTATTCCGCTTCACCATCTTTTTATCAGTTGTTTCTCTTTTATTGGAGGGAACTATCCTTTTCCGTATAGATATTGTAATACTCACTATTTCTTGGAGATTTGTACTTCTCAAATTTTAATATAGTTTCATTTTCCTTTGATTACCAACTGGAACTACTCACTCCAAGGACTGAACAAAGTTGTTCATTGCATCTTTCTCCAACGTGTTTCTTCTCCTATCACGCTGGGCTGAGCAAATGAATTTAAATTTGGTTAATCAATAATGTAATTTAAAACTCAGCTTTTCTAATTCATATTATTAATACAACTGTTATTGTGGGCACCTAGTTACTTGATACATTATCCTTCATGATTAAATGATTCATCTTAGTGGTATAATAATTTAGAATCCAAGAAAAATGGGAAAGTCAACGGAAGAATACATCATGAGGATAGTCATAAAATCTATATGAACGATTGAACCATTAATTTATTAATTCTTATTTAGAATTGGAGATAATAACATATTAATGTAAAGGTCATATTAATGTAAAATAAGAGATGAGCAGGTTTGACTTTTTCTTCAGTAGGAGAGGGCTCCCTTGGAGAAGTCATATGTGTGTGTATCAATTTTCACCGGACCTTGGATTTTTAGCATTCTACTAGGTTCATTTGAATTATGAAACTTTCAGATAGGCCAAATTATGAGAAATTAGAAAGACGCTATTTTGATGGAATTGCCAAAATCGTGTTTTTCTTCTTCGGTGGGAGAGTTGACTTTTTATTGGTAAGAGATATGATTTTTCTGACATTTTTATTGGATTCAAATGGGGGGTACTTCCTTATTTACATGTAATATCTTAAGTAAATGAAACATCAAATTATAACATTTACTTGAAACATCAAATTATAACATTTACTTAAATAAGGTATGAGTTCCAGTCTTACAAGGGTCCTGCTGACACTTCTGACTAAACCTGCTGACACTTCTGACTGAAGAAGAATCAGTTCATTTTTTGGGGTCTGACACTATCTGTTGACAGATCAGAGTCGACTGTCGACAGGTGAGGAACATCTATCGACAGGTGAAAGCCATCTGTCGACAACTACTATCAGTTTTACATTGACTGAGCTCTGGAAGCAGGGTACTTGTCGACAGCTGGATTTTGTCTGTCGACAGATATAGGTTGATCTTTCAGAAATGGTTTAATCATCAACTTAGGAGACTCTTCTAAGAGTTCCTATCATTCCATGAAGAATCAAACAACATCTAGTGGATCTTATAAACAATTCTTGACACATCTTTCATGGAGAAAAGGATGGAACAAAGAGAAAATCTTTACAACATGGATAGCATAGGAAAACTTATGCTAAGAAGGTCCTGTAGATATAACTTCTTTTTAAGAGTCTTCCTTGCATCTAGTGGAAAGTCTACGTGAAGTGCACATAAACATCAACCCTAGGCATAGGCATAAACTAAATGAAATATGATCACAATGGATAAGAAAGACATTTCTATTGGTTTTTTTTTAACACAAGATCATGATAACACTTGAACTCAAGGTTCTAACCGAAGGAGACAAGAAAGTGGAAATCCTACCTCTAGATATTCATTTCATACCCAATACAATCTATATCCGACTTTACTTATCTAGCTTAGCCTTAGGCTTTCTACCCATCCTCACATGTCACTATAAGATGTTGAAGATCAATAACTCTATAGTATTGGATCCTCAATTGACTTTTCCTTGATACCACCTCTGTAACACCCCCCTCTGACCGCACACATACACATACGTATCACATATCACATAGCTCTTGATCGGAAGAGGGGTTACACTAACAAACTTCGTTATGGGCTATCAAATCTATGTAGTGCCCAAGACTAACAAACCATTCCATAAAAGCATCTTTGAAAATTTTATACCTCAACAAAATAACTTAGCAACAACACCCCTTATTTACATAAAGCCAAACTTTCTCTTCTAAACCTTTAATAGTACAACAAAACTCTAAAGAGTCACTAAAGCTATGCTCTTCTACTTCTCCTTCTTCATCACCAGTAGAGTTGTGAACAATCTGTAGCTGAGATTGATTTTTCCTTTAATCTGAAAGGGGTGGAGGAAACAAAAGCGTGAGTCGGAAGGACTCAGTAGGTAACAGTAAACATAAAGATAGGAGTTTCAAATTGCAAAACTTCAAGAGTATTCAGAAAGTGCATATATGGAACAAACATAATTGCTCATGAATCTTCATACTTAACATAAAAATATAGCCCAAGTTAATTTCATAACGGGCTCAGATGAATCTCAGAACAAAAGTCATATTTGTCTTTCAAAATTCATATCATAACTTGATTTTAGAACGAATTCGACAGACATCACTGCTCTCAAGAGGTTACTATATAGTCGTAAATACATCCTCCGTGCCTAGGCGATTCCAGCACCTTGGATCTTGTTCATTGCCAAGAACGGGGTATAATTTTTTATTACCCACCATAGTCAGTCCATTGACTTGGATTTACATACGTACAAACTGTCGCCCTCAGCTGATCACAAGTGGCTGGTGCTACCACAAGTGATCCTAAACCCTCTTTTTAAGAGAGCACTGTCTTCAGATCATAACTTTCTTCTCATGAGCATAACAGAAATGGAAAATCCAAAGGTAGTTTTGATTGAGAATTAATACAGATATCTTGGTGACAAAGTAGCTCAGAGTTCAAGAGTATAAGAAAGACAATTGGTTGAGACAGGGTTATGACTCAAGCCAATAACTTCAGAAGATTTGAATCACATAAGAATCCAAGAAAATGAAGATCCATAATGGTCATCATAATTACACACATCCCATAAGGTATTCAAACATATGAACTCTCAAATGGTCAAGTTTTATAAACTCAGTTACCGAATACTAAAGAATAGACTCAATCGGAGTACTATTCGTAATTGCCAACTTTAAGAATAATTTAAGGGAGGTTAAGGTACATAATGTGGGTAAACTTTGCATTAGTATGACAGTAAATACTAAGGTAAATGAGAGGGTAACTTCCTTGATTTTTAGGGTGAAGTTTTAGCATGGATTTAGACATGAAAGGGTGCAGAAATTCAGATTAGATTTGCACCTGTCGACAGCCAAGAAGGGGCTGTCGACAGACAACAACAGACAGAGCTCAGGTTGCTGGTCTGTGTGTATCTCTCGACAGCAACAAGATGGCTGTCGATAGCTACACACAGTCCCAGACATTCTAGAGTTTATAAAGGCTGGCCTGTCGATAGCTATGAGCTACCTGTCGACAGCCGCCAATTTTTCTTGCATAAGAGACTTTGTATTCATTCTAAAAACTCTAAACATGGAACTTATAAATTAAGGCATGATTTGTATCAAATAGAAGAGTCTAATTGTAGATCTCACAGTGGTTTATAGGCTAAACAAGAGAGATGGAACAAGAGGGTTGCAATTCGAACTTGTCTAGCTAGAAGCTAACATAGTATAGTGTTGGAAGTGTGGTCTTGATAGCAATGGTTTAGTGGAAGATTCCTACAAGATGGACACTAAAACACAAGGTATTTAATGTTACAAATCAAGGTTTGAGGTACAATCATCTAAATGGAAAGAAATCACAATGTTCTAAGACATCGAAATTTCTAGCAAAAACTCTATATGAGCATATCTATTTCTTTATAAAGTTCTTTCTCAAAGATGAACTAAATTTACACTAGGTACAAAATCTATACCTTATGACATGGATAATAACTAAACCCTCATAAAAACTCTCCTGATTCTCATGACAAGGAACTAAAATAGACACTCAAACTCCGAAGTTCTAGTAAAAGAAGGAACAAGAAGTGGAGGATTTCTTTCAGAACTCAGGACAAATGGGAAAACATAAGTTTTTAAGGATTAAGAGACTACAAGCATGGGTATAAAAGACCGAAAAGGAATTAGAGCAAGAAGCCTACAGATCATGGAACAAACAGAAATAAGGGTTGTACAAGTAGATAGCATAAGAATAAAACAAGGAATGGAAGAAGAGTCATAGGGGAACCTACTTTTCCTCAAGATAAACAAAATCCTTGAATACATCTAATCAAAAGTGAAACAAAGCAAGAAGAATTATGCAGGTCATGGCACAAACAGGAGACATGGTTCCTACGAATGAAGAAACCATGAGCATATACATAGGAAACTGAGAAGGATTTGAGGTATGACACCTACTTGACTTGAAAGGTAATGCTTCCACTCCGATGGCCCACAATTGATGAAAGGAAATGGAACCAAGGGTGCAACACAATAGTCCCCTGAATCAGCTCATAACACCTCCGATGGAAGCTATGGAAGCAACAGCTCAACAGCCAGTCTCCCACGCGAGGGTGCAAGCACAGCTACCACAAGAACAACTCCAGCAAAAATGGCTCCAACGCATACAGCCCCAACAGTGATTCACCAACACCAGGTTTGTAACCACAACAACAGCAGGACTAGGAAGAACAAGAGTGTTGGAAAGATGCATATGATGGGTGTTGGGAAGCTTATATAAGCTCCCAAGTTCCCTTGCAAACTAGGCACGTCGGCCATGGACGTGTCATGGTGTAAACCCCCCTTAAACCATGTGAGTGCACCTATCTCATGCAACTCTCTAAGCCTTACACCTAAGAGATGGTCGTGTAAGTTTCTCCCCCAGTAAGGTGGCTCACCCAGCCCCCAACACGTAGGCAAACTTAATTCCCATAAAATCATTCCCGTAATTAGCCCAAAATTCAGCTGGCCCAAAGATCCTTATGTAAACATACCAAAATGATGTCCATTTGAGTTGAAATTTCAACCATAGGCTAATGAAAAGGTTTTGCAAATTATGATGATTTTAGTTTAATTTTTAGAATTTATTTTCCACTGGGTGAAAAATCACCCGGAAAATAGTTGCGTCAGCTTAATCTCAAAATCCGTACGCCAAAAAGTCCAGATATTTACATATTTGATATCACCATATTTTTCTAAAAATTATGGTGTTCTCAGATTTTTATTTCGTTATAGTTTTCCGGTGTCGCCCTGTGGGAGCGCGCACCTCTAAATACGTTACTAGAATAGCATTTACTAATATAAATTAATCCTAAATTATTGTTAATTACATATCATGATAGTGGTTATATTTAATAATCCAATTATTCATAGTTTTCTAGTAAATAAAATTTTGGGGTGTTACACTAATGCTCCTGCAGCTTTCATGCAACTCATGAACAACATATACCGGCCGCACCTTGATAAGTTCGTGGTCATCTTCATTGATGATATTCTCATATACTCCAAATCCAAGGAAGAACATGAAGAACATCTGAGGATAGCTCTGCAAGTTTTGCGAGACATCCAATTATATGCTAAGCTGAGCATGTGCGAGTTCTGGCTCGAAGAAGTGTCCTTCTTGGGCCATGTCATCTCCAAGGACGGTATTTTTGTTGATCCCTCCAAAGTTGAAGCTGTGCTAAATTGGGAGAGACCAACTAATGTCACAGAAATCAGGAGCTTTTTAGGACTGGCTGGTTACTACAGATGGTTCATAAAGGATTTCTCCAAGATCGTTGTCCCTTTCACTCGTCTTACACAGAAGGAGAATCCCTACTCTTGGAGTAAAGAGTGTGAGAAAAGTTTCCAAACTTTAAAAGAATGTTTGACCTCGGCCCCTGTTCTCGCTCTTCCAATAGAGGGAGAAGGTTTATCGGTCTATACTGATGCCTCAGGAATTGGTCTGGGCTGTGTACTGGTGCAGAAAGAGAAGGTCATCGCCTATTCTTCAAGACAATTAAAGACCCATGAAGTCAACTACCCCGTGCATGATTTAGAGCTGGCTGCTGTAGTCTTCGCATTAAAGATCTGAAGACATTATCTATATGGTGAGCAATTCACTGTCTATTAAGATCATAAAAGTTTGAAGTAATTATTTTCTAAAAAAGAACTCAATATGAGGCAAAGAAGATGGCTGGAATATTTAAATGATTTCGACTTCAACATCCAATATCATCCGGGCAAAGAGAATGTTGTGGCCGATGCTCTTAGTAGAAAGCCGATGGCATCCTTATCTAGTCTAGTTCTTGGCGAGATGCAACTACTAGAACAATTCACAAGGTTAGACTTGAATATTGAACATAGGGATGATCGAGTCATGGTTGCCAATATCAAGATTCAATCTGACTTGCTAGTGGAGATCAAAGCCCAACAAGATAACGATCCATTCTTGGTTTGTATTAAGGAAACCTTGGCAGAAAAATCAGACTTTGCTATGACCGAGGATGGAAGGTTAGTGTTCCAGGGGAGGACATGTGTCTCGGACAATGAAGAACTGAAGAGGAAGCTAATGGATGAAGCTCATAAAACCAAGTACACTATTCACCCGGGCGATACCAAGATGTATCAGGACATGAAAAGAACATTTTGGTGGCCCAATATGAAAAGGGAAGTAGCAGAGCATGCTGCTCATTGTCTTACTTGTCAACAAGTAAAGGTTGAACACCAACGCCCTGCTGGTGTACTTAGACCTTTAGAAGTGGGAAACTATAGGCATGGATTTCATCATGGGTTTACCCAAGACTCGTGGTGGACTCAATGCCATATGGGTCATCGTTGATTGACTAAGTTTGCACACTTCTTGCCCATCAAGAGTAAGTGGTCTGTGGACGTGTTAGCCGCCCTTTATGTAAAAGAGATAGTAAGACTGCATGGAGTGCCATCATCTATAGTCTTAGACTGAGATCCAAGATTTACCTCTCATTTCTGGAAAGGACTTCAAACTGCTAAACTCAATTTTAGTACTGCCTTTCATCCACAAACAGATGGACAGGCTGAGAGAACAAATCAAATTGTGGAAGACATGTTAAAAGCCTGCCCCATAGACTTTGAAGGCTACTGGAATGAGCAACTACCTTTAATCGAGTTCGCCTATAACAATAGTTACCAGGAGAGCATAAAAATGGCTCCATTTGAAGCACTCTATGGTAGGAATTGTAGATCCCCTACATGCTGGAATGAAGTTGGCGAACAGCAATGGTTAGGCCCAGACATGGTACAAGCCACAACCAAGGATATACAAGTCATTCGGGATAGACTCAAGATAGCGCAATCTAGACAGAAGAGCTATGCCGACAAGAGAAGGAGAGACTTGGAATTTCAAGTAGGAGATCATGTACTCTTGAAGGTATCTCCCACTCGTGGAATTCAGAGGTTTGGTGTCAAAGGATTCATCAGTCCTTTCAAAGTGCTTGCGAGGATTGGTGAAGTCGTATATCGACTGGCACTACCGCCACATCTAGCCTTCGTACATAATGTGTTCCATGTTTCCATGCTCAGGAAGTATGTGTACGATCCTACTCATATTATTCGCCATGAGGACTTAGTGCTGCATAAAGATATGACCTACGAAGAAAAGCCGATCAAGATACTGGATCGGAAAGTGCAACAACTCAGGAACCGGCCTATTCATGTGGTGAAAGTTCTATGGAATAATCGTGGAGTAGAAGAAGCCACATGGGAACCCGAAGGAATAATGTGGCGAACCTACCCCGACATATTCGGTAAGACATTCTCCCTGTTACGATCATGAGAATTTGGGGATCAAATTCTTTTAAGAGGGGGAGGATGTAGCAACCCGATATTTTACTAAATAAATAAATCGGGGAAAAATTAAAGAAAACTGATTTAATTAAAAACCCATTAAACAAAAATAAGTAATGGGCTAAGTTAAATAGTTCATATAAAAGTTATTGGGCCAAAATAGGAGTTCTGAAATATGGAATAAGAGAAAAATACCCTAAAATTCTTAACCATATTGTTTCCTAAATTGAAAAGAGCAAGTAAATCATTAATATAGCTAATATATATTGGAATTGGACTCCTAACCCTACTCTAATTAGCTAGGTACGAAATTAGAACCCAACCTAACCCAATTAGAAGGAGTAAAGCTAGGAAGGTTGGTGGAAGCAAGGAAATTCGGAGTTAATAGAAGTAAGAGTTGTAATAGGAATTAAACTTACTAGATGCTTAAAAATACCACCAAGCTCTTCATGGCCGACCCTATTGCATTGTTGAGACTTATTGGACGTGGAGAAGAGGCCAAAGGAGAAGGGAATCATGGGGAGAAGGCTTGCTTAAAGATCTACAAGTTGTTCTTCGAGTTCTAAGCCCTAGAAGCCAAATCAACCCAAAGGTAGGCATTCTCACAAGCAAAACTTAATTACTCCCATCTGTAGGTTGTTCTTGACACTAGGAACAAAAGCCCTCTATTTTCCCTAATTTCTATCGACCCTATCATGAGAATTTCTTGTTGGAAGTTTTGTTAAGAACATGCTCCCGAACCCTCATGTTTTCCTTGAATCTCTATGTACACTTGATCTCGAACTATGCAATTTTTACTGTACATACTACATGTTGTCAATAATTGTTTGCCATCTTTTTCCCCAATTTCTATTGAGTATCTAGCTCGAATTAATTCTTTTTCCATCACTGTATCATGTTCTGTGTTCATCATGAAAGAAATAGATCAAAGTCTAACAATACCATGATAAGTTTCTAATTCCTCTTTACTGTTTATGTCCTTGCAAGTCTAGTTTCATTTAAGACTTGTTTCATGATTTTTCATCAATTGTACACCAAGATTTTGATTTTTAAACAACCCTGTGTCAATCCTTGGAAAGCTTGGACCACAATCCAAGGCAAGGTCTTTTTCTTTTCGGGCTCAGGCACAAACCTTGAGAATGCGACGGCCCGATAGGTCGCGTTGTCAGGAGTGAATCGCGACCAGGAATCTATCGCGTTCTGAATGCGACAGACCTGTGCATCGTGTTCTGTCTGTCTATCCCAGACGGTCCTATCGCGATCTTTGACAGACCCCGTCATGTTCTGAATATACCCTGTCACGTTCCTTACAAGGGTACGTCGCCTTCTGAACATTTGTACATAAACCCTAAATTTTGGTGTTTCTTGTCTTTCTACAGTGACTATACCTCTTGTTAACTGTCTCAACGTAGTAGAAGAAGATGCTTGATCATGGATATATAATAGTTGATTTAAAAGCAATACACATGATCTTTTCATATCTATGATTCTCTTACCATGTGCACACACTTACAACCATCCATTATGACGTGACATGGTATCAAATATCTCATAATATATCTGGTAAATTACTTCAATCTTGTACATAATTGCCCTATTTTATAATGGACTTGTCTACGTTTCTCTCGTGGTTTTGGAATACCGTTACCGATGCTCCACTTTTCTAGAATTCCTCTAGAACGTCGAGCAACTTGTTTCTAGTTACACTTTCTCTTGAATTGGACAAACACTCTCCGTTGGATATTCCTTCTGCCGGACTAGTGAATCCTTGCTCAAGGCCTCTGTAAGTCTCCTCTATCTATGGATTCCCACATGGTCGACGAGCCAGTTGTACCCTCAATACCCATAACACCCTCTAGGGATCAGTATGATCTAAACAGCCTTAGAATGCTCTCTCTCTCACCATGAGATCACGGCGAACCTCTGGACTATATTCGTAGCATAGCCAATGGTTGGTTAGTGAATTCTACCTGACTGCCAGCACCAATCATGCGTGTTGTGCAACCGTTACTATCGCCTATTTAACGATGTTTCGTGCGCACCCCTAGTTCTCATCTATACTCTATTCGCTCATCTATTCACGTTCTCTACACTCTCATCTATTCATCAAATACTCTCATATATTCTTGGTACTCTTTATGGCCATTTGACTGATTGTCTAAAGATAAACAATATGACTAGTGCTTGACAATATAAAGGGCCCGGTCTGGTCCTGGGAGGTGCGCCCAAAAGTGCTAGTGCCCACGGGAGTTAATTGACCAGAGTGTTTGACATTACACTCAAGTGCTATCTATCTCGACTATCTATATGACAATCAAAGTGCTATTCTATACTCGACTCGTTGTGCTATCGTGAAATCCATTGTGCTATTTGTGCTATGGCCATCCTGCTCTTTGTGCTATACTTGACACTTGTGCTATATGAATCGTGCTATCGTGCTAGACAATACATGACTCTCGTCCTCTTTCATTCATTACTCTGCTCTTTTATATATTAATCATTTAAAGCATACCTGATCGTGAGATTTAAGTCCTACTGGGCGTTATCACTCAACCTGCATTATTTGACATGTCTTCTCCAGTGAAACTGAAGAAGATATCTACATTCATGAGGATGGGAGTGACCAGGAGTGATTCAAGAGTACCCTGGAACATTAGTGTTATGTTAGAGTCTTAGTTTAGTCTTTTACTTTCATTCAATGTAATGATGTCAATCAGGCCCTATCGAATGGCTTTGATATTAGTGGTTGTAATAGACATTGAGGAATTATCAATGAAATACATTTGATTTAGCATTATACCTTGTTCAATGGCTTGATGTCTATTATACGCTCTGTACTCGCTTACTTGCAACTGCCTGACATTTCGATATTCCATGTCGGGGCGTGACAATTCTGGTATGACATGCCCTGGTTTCCTACAATTGTAACAGACAATTCTGTTAGAACTTTTGTTAGCGAATTATCTCTATTTGGAAGAGTTGCCTACCTGAGATCTTCTTTTAAGAAATCCTTCACCTTCTTTTCTTAAAAACTTTCTGAATTTTCTTGTGAGCAAGATAGATTCACTTGAGTCATTTCCTGAGCTTGAAGATTTTTCTTCCTCAGTTGATTTTTTCACACTAGGACTTGCTTTAAGTGTTAGTGGCTTCTTTTTCTTCACATCATCATCTGTTCTTTTCAATTTCAATTCATATGTCATTAAGGAACCAATCAATTGATCAAAAGTTGTAGTAGACAAATTCCTGGACTCTTCAACTACAGTAGCCTTCGTATGTCAAATTGAAGTCAAGGATCTAAGAATTTGTCTAACAAGTTCATATTCAGTATATGTTTTTCCTAGACTCTTGAATCTATTTGTCAATAGAGTTAACCTACCATACATCTCTGAGATGGTTTCATCATTTTTCATTTTAAAAGCCTCATACTCAGAAATTAGCATGTTAGCTTTAGTTTCCATTACCTCAGAAGCACCTTCATAGATGACTATAAAACGATCCCATACTTCCTTGGCGGTGGCGCATGAGGAAACTCTTGCAAATTCCGTAGGATGAAGAGAGCATTACATGATGTTCATAGCGCTCTAGTTGGTATCTGACTTCTTGATTTGCTCTGAAGCCCATTTCTCATCATCTTCTAGGAGCTCATATGGTCCAGTACTGACCACTTTCTAAGTTTGTTGACTTTGGACTTTTAGGAAAACCTACATACGAGTTTCCAATAAGTGTTAGTTCCATCAAAATAAGGAGGTCTATAAACAGAATGTCCCTCTGGCATATATACCCTTATATCCATTTCACCTGAACTCTTCAGGCTGTTAAACCACAAGAATGGAGAACCTCCCTCTGATACCAATTGTTGGATCGAAGAAGCGATGATATGGGAAATAAAGAAGAGGGGGGGGGGGGGGTTGAATAGATTTGTAGCGGAAACTCAATCAATTAAAATTTCATCAAATTAAAATACATATTCAAATAGGAACTCACTAACTTGATTAACTTATAGGAAACTAAAGCAAATTAGATCATCTATCTATAAGTGTGTGAGTGCTTAGAAGGTGATCAAAATCCTATGCCAGCATTCTAGTAGAGAATCAACACAATAGACCATTGCACATGATATTTTTAAGGTGGTTCGGCTTCCAGAGAGAGACCTACGTCCACCCCTCACTTAAACAAAGTGAGGCTTCACTAAAATGCTGATTCACAGCTTCAAACAACTACTGACAAATAGCTTGAGTTCTGCTACCTCACAGCTTGATCCGTTGACACACAGCTTGACTGCTGACTCATAGCTTGACTGCTGACTCATAGCTTGCCAATTGTTGATTACACAGCTTATCTGCTGATTCACAGCTTCAATGTCAGATAGACCTCCTCAATCCACATACAAACACAGTATGGGATCAACACTCCTATCTCCAGTAGGAGCACCCAATGAGTTCTGAAGTAAATAAAGGAAAAATAAGTTGCTCAAAGGAATTTAAGTTCAGAGAAACAAATCCTCAAACATCTGTCTTTCGATCTTGCTTCTTCTTCTATGTATTGATCAATTTGGCCTCAAATTCCCCAAGTCTTGATAGCTTGGATCAAGCTTCAAATCATCTTGCATACCTTCATCATATTGATGTGTTTTTGAAGCAATTTGAACTGATCTTCTTCAAATCAGGCTTGATTGGCGATGCTCTGCTTTTGGCTTCAGTAGATCTGGCGATGGCGAGGCTTCATCTGGCGCATCATCATCGCGGCCTTCTTCTTCTTCTACTACTATGTTTTTCTTATCCTTCTTCTTTTGTTCTTTTTCTTCTTCTGCTACTTCCCTCTCTCCTTTTTCCTCTGGCGGCGCTAGGAATATCCTCTTCTCCTTTTTTCTAGGTGCTCCCTTTTTAGATGAGACAAAGGACATATTTATAGCCCTCATCATTTACCTCGTACCTGGGGATGCGAGCCACAATTAGGGTTGTTCGTACACCCTTAAGTGACATGTGCTTCTTGTCCCCTGACACGCGCTGCTGATCCTTGATCTCACAGTCAAAGTGTGTTTCTTGTGTCGACCTGATTTAGTGCTTGTGTCAACCTTCTGAGTGGTTTACCCAAGCAGCTTACTGGACTTGATACTAGTGTCGACCTGAATCATCATGTGCGTCGACACCCTTGACCTGCTGTAGCAACCTGAATTTTTTGAAAAATAAAAATTTAATAATATTAAAAAATTTAGTCAATTGGAAAATCAAAGAAAAGAGAATTAATTCAAACCCACTAAATGAAAAGAAGTGATGGGCTTTATTAAATGGATCACATAAAAGTTATTGGGCCAAAATATGGATTTTAAAAAGAAGAATAATAAGAAAATACCCTAAATTTGTATCTTAAAATATTACCTAAATAGAAAAGGGCTATTAAATTATTAAAATAGAGAATATGGGTTGGAATTGGACTCCTAACCCTACCCTAATTAGTTGGCCCACGAAATTACATCCCAACCTATCCCAAATAGGAGGTGGAAAGCTTGGAAGGTTGAGAGAAATAAGAAAATCTTGGAATTAAAGGGGAATTAGAGTCCTATTAGGAAATAGAAACCCAAGGAGCTTAAATACTCTCTAATCCCTCCATGGCCGGCCCTAACTCGTTGCTCGGGCTTGCTGGACGTGGAGAGGAGGCCAAGGAGAAGAAGAACTCATGGAGAGAAGGCTAGATCGAGCTCAACCCTCTACACTTCGAGTTCTAAACCCTAGAAGACAAAACGAGTCAAAGGTAGGCATTCTCATAGGCTAAATGCAATAAAATTCGTCTGTAGGTTGTTCAAAACCTCAGGAACAAAAGCCCTCTTGTTTCATGTTTTTCATCAACCCAATCTTTTGTTCTATATTTTTGAAGTTCTGCAATCACCATGACCCCCAACCACCATGTTTAATTTATATCTCCATGTATACTTGACACCATGCTACGAAACTTTTATTGGAGATATTAATTGATGTCAGGAATCTTTTGCACCTGAAATCCCTAATTTTCATCCATCATATTGCTCGAATTAAATCTTTTATCTTCACAGTGCACTATCTCATGTTCTATGTAAATGAACTTGATTGAAACCTGTCGAGATCATGTCTGCTTTCAAATTCCTATTTACTGTGAGTACCCTCGCATGTCTAGATCAGTTTGCAAGTGGTTTTGCAATTTTTCATCGACTGTGCATCTAGTTCTTAATTTCTGAATGTGTCAAAATATAGAAACCTGGACCGCAATCCAATGCAAGGTCCTTTTCCCGCTCGGACTCAGGCACAGGACCTGAGAACGTGATTGCCCGATAGGCCGCGTTCTCAGGGCTGATCACAACAGAGACACCCGTAGCGTTCTGAACACGACAGGATCTGCCGTTGCGATGTGGCAACCTGTTCTGACTGACCTGTCGCGAACCTTGAATGACCCTCTCGCTTTCTGTATAGACCCTGTCGTGATCCTTACAGGGGGACATCGCGTTCTGACCATTTTCATAAAAACCCTGTACTTTCGTAAGACTTGATGTTCTACACTAACCATGTACATTATTAACTGTCTTAAACACAGTAATGAAACTGTTAAACATGGTTATTTAAAGTGTAATTTAAAAGACATTCACGTGATACTTCCATATCCACGATCGCTTTGTCACATGCACACACTTGTAACCCTCCGTTATGACTTAACTTGGCATGAAAATATTTCATAAGATATCTGGTAATTTATTTTAATAATGTATTTAAAATTGCCTTATTTTAAATGGACTTGTCTTCGTTTCTCGCGATGTGTGGAAATATCGTTACTGACGCTCCACTGTTCTAGAATTCCTCTGGAACTTCGAGCACTTGTTTCTATATACACACTTTCTCTTGACTTGGACAAACTCTCTGTCGGATATTCCTTCTGCCGGGCTAGTGAATCCTTGTTCAAGGCCTCCGTAAGTCTACTCTGTCCATGGATTCCCACATGGTCGACGTGTTGGTTGTACCCTAAAGCCTATGATACCCTTTAGGGATCAACATGATCCAAACGGCTATTAGAAGTTTTCTCTTATCTTGAATCACGCTGGACCTCTGGACCTGTGCAGAACATGGCCAGTGGAAGGGTAGTGAATTCCACCTATCTGCCAACACTAATTGCGTGTGTTGTGCATCTGTTACTATCGCCCGTTTACTCGACGTATTATGTGAAATGTCCCTTAGCTCTCATCTATACTCTACTCACTCATCTATTCACACTCTCTCTACTATCTCGTCTATTCATCTAGTGCTCTCATCTATTTCTTGGTACTCTCTATTGGCCAAAGACTGATTGTCTAAAGATAAACAATTTAACCAATGCTTGGCAATATATAAAGGGCCCGATCTGGTCCTGGGATGTGCGCCCAAAAGTGCTATTTATCCATGGAAGTTAAATGATCAGAGTGTTTGATATTACACTCGAGTGCTATCTATCTTGACTATCTAAATGACAATCAAAAGTGCTATGCTATGTACTTGACTCGTTGTGCTATCGTGAACTATTTCGTGCTGTTTGTGCTATGGCCATTCTGCTCTTTGTGCTATGCTCGAAACTTGTGCTATATTTGGAAACTTGTGCTATTTCTATCACTTATTATCATGCTATCTCTTACGTTACTTGACTCTCGCTCTCTATCATTAGTAACTCTGCCATTTAATACATTAATCATGTAAAGCATGCTTGACCTGAGATTTAAGTCCTACTAAGCGTTATCGCTCACCCTGCGTTATTGGTTATGTGTTCTCAGGTGAGAGCGAGTGTAAGGCCCTAGAATTTTACTCTCTTATATGGGTGTTTGATTGTGTGAGGAATTGTGCTAGTGTGTGTAGATGTAAAAATATTATTTGATGTATTGTTATAGATATATGTATATATAATTGTATTGTGCATATAATCTATTTACATTGCATGAATAGTATTATTTAATATATGTATTGTAAATTATATATATTTGTCTCGTTATATATATATATATATATGGTTTCTATAGTTTTAAGTTCTATACAGACGACCTGTTGGCGTCAACATGAGTTGACGTTAATAGTGAGTAAGCGGCCACATCGATGGACGCCAACTCCATATTGGTGGCCAGTGATGTTGACGTTAGTCTCTCAGATCTGTTGTGACTTCAGATCTGGAAATGCACCCAAAAATGTCGCCCCTGGTTTAGGAAACCGTTCCCTAACGGTAACCTAGCCTGCCCTAAACGCGTCTTCGACCCTAACTCTATAAAAAACTCAGTTTGGGGTGCTGTTGGGTCCTTTTGGCTCTTTTGTCAAAAACCATAACTTTCATGTGCGAAACCTGAACTTTGGACCCGTGGATCTAGCGATTGGAGGCTTCTTCCGGCATTCTTCTTCGATTGGGAGGAAGGCTGGACATTGAGGATCGTCTTCCCAACCCTGGTGGATCTTAAAGACCATCTCAAAACCTAGATTTGGAGGACTTTGCGGACTCCTTGGCTCAGGCTGAGGAGGGCTTCTCCGACTTGATTCACTGATTGTAGAATTGTTTGAAGGCAAGAAAACCCTCTACAATGCCCATACGTATGTCTAGTAGGTCCTAGGGAATTTTACAGATTTTATTTGTGTCCTAGAACCCCCTTTCTCTTCGTTTTTTGTGAGTTCTGTTTGTTTTTCTGCAGACAGGAACTTAACGGCAAGCTTTGATGCCGTTAAGATCCGAAGTTGGCGGCGGCCTTTGTTGCCGTTAACTGGTAGGCGGCCACCTGTGTACCGTTGAGTTCTTCAGGCAGGGATAGTATGTATGTCTGCCCTTTATAAATTATTTTCCAGATTTCTGCGCATGAGGATATACTATAAATTTTATATGCTATATAATACCTTAAGTGTATGATGCTGTGGAATTTTGTGGAATTTTCGTTAAACATTTTATTTATTATTTTTTTTTAAGTAACTGTCAGACAGGTTTTGATCTTGTAAATTTCTGTTTATGTGATCTATTTGAAATTTAAGTGTCATAGAATTTTGTGCGATGTTACTAGATGTCAGTACATGCCATAAAATTTTGGAAATTTTTTGCTGTCCGTGTAAATGAATATAATTTCTGAATTGTAAAGCAGTAAACATGTATTATTAGTGTAAATTCTTAAATAATTGCATGAAACCAGTTAAATTCCTAAAAATTTTGTATGAATACATGACTGTCATATATATATATATATACTAGTTGGCCACCCATGCGATGCACGGAAAATTTTAAATTTATACTTATTTTTAAATTAAGTAAAATAAATAGAAGAAAAATGTTTTAAAAAATAATAAAGAAGACCCACTAACATTAAATAATACATTACCTTAAGTTGAATTATTTTTAAAAAAAATATATGTTGATCTGTTTAGATAATATAAATATTTTCTTACCCGGATTTCATGTATAATATATATAATTCAATTAGAACTATCTCTATTTCTATTTTTAGGGGATTTTTAAGCAAAAATTAGAGTGTCCTTCCACGTGGCACAAGACTTACTTCATTCAAAAGTTTTAAGAGATTTAGATAGTATAGTAGAGAGATGGTATAGATAGTATAGATAGATGAGCTAGTCTTCTATCAGCCGTATACATTATCTTACTTCGGCAGCCCATCTTGCAGATATATTGGTTTTCAAAAAGGAAAAAAAATAGATATCTGGTATCATCATGTAGGTTTATTTAATATCTTAAGTCAGCTTGTGGCAGTCGTTGATAAATGTTAAAAGAAAATTTTAGAAAATCTTACTGGGCACCTATGTAGCGATTGGATAAAGATAAAAAAAAAAAAGATTAAAAAACATATGCAGGAGAAGAATAAACGGAAGTAGAAGATGGGTTGGAGACTCTGGAGTGCATGCAACTGATTTAGTTTTGAATGATCCTTACGACTTCAGACATGCTCTTCCACTTGGCACCTCCAGCTTTGCCAAACTGTTGTCATTCCAGGGAATCATATTAAAAAAAATTAGAACAATCTGAAAGCATCAAGAGAAAAAAAATGCAACCAAAAAAATATAACGCAATTTGTTGTTAAGGTTCTTCTCCTGGAACTGCTTCACAAATTCCTCCCTTCAAAAGCAAAACCAAAACACAACAGTCAAACATATACGTCAACAAAGTGGATTGGAGAAGAAACAACAGGCGTAGGGTGAAGTACAGAAGGAACATACTAAGGCAGAGAGAGGGAAATGTGATCATACATGAAGATGAAGAAGACACTTTGGCGGCCTCTTGGGGTTGTTGGACTCCTTCCCAGCCTTTGTCTATGCGTTCGCCTTGACTGACCATTCCTCATCAAATCCATCAACAACAAATGGTTCAAAACTACAAAAAAAGCCCAACAAATCAGACGAAGATCAGGAAGAACATAACTGATCCGACGAAGGCAGAGGTAGGGAAGCGAGAGATAAAGGTGCGGGGGGGGGGGGTGGTGGAGACAAATAAAAAGAGAGAAGCACTAGGAGTACCAGGTATTTAAAATTGTATTCATTTTTTTGCATTAAAGTAAACCACGGTAAGAGAACCACCGCATTTTATTTGAATTTGAATGACGTTGAAATTTAGCAAGTTTTTAAAGAAATTATGTGTAAGATTTAGCAAGATTTTTAAAAAATTAAAAGTTCAAGTTTTTTAAAAAATTATGTGCAAAAAATCAATTAAGGAAGGAGGAATCGCTGCATTCTATTTGAGTTTGAATGGTGGTGAGGTTTAGAAAGTTTTTTAAAAAATTGTGTAAGATTTAGCAAGATTACATGACGGTTTAGGAAGATTTCTTCACTTATTTAAGTGGAAGACTTATTTTTTTAATAGTTGTGTTAAATGAGTGAGGAAGAAGAGAAATTTGAGAGAGAAGAAGAGAAATTTATGAGATTTGGTAGGAAACAAAATGTTCTGGTACTGCCACATGGCCACCCTCAAATTGAGAAATGTTATATTAGTATAGATTTTTAAATATTTTTTGATAGGAGTAGAATTGTTCTGGTATTGCCACGTGACAGCACCAAGACTGAGAAATGAGGTGAGAGAAAGAATTTAGGCGGGAAACAAAACATTCTGGTGCTGCCAAGTGTACTTCTAAGACTGAGTTTTATTATAATAGTATAGATATGTAGGATGATTTATGTACCTGTGACAAGGTAAATCATGCAAATTTATTTGTTGATAAATTATGCAATATTACTGTTCTAATTTTCATAATTAGTGTGTACTTCCAAAAAAAATGAAATTTTACATGTAGGATGAATGATCTATAAACAGTCTACCATTAACATTTCAGGAGAATTGGACAATAGTAGGTACCGAATTCATTATTTCATCATGAAAAGGTCAATTAGAGCATGTTTAGTGTAATTAACGATAACCTAGTTAGTTGCAGCATGATTTGAATCAAATTGTGATTGTTTAACTCTGTAAACAGTAGTACCATGCTAGGTAAACCTAAAATATGTGATTTTGTGTGAGCATGGAACGTGTGTTTAAAACAGTGTATTATGTGTTTTAAAATGAGAAAAATGTGCCATGTGTGACACTGCTACCTTAGAGGGCTGAGGAGCTGTACCGTAGTAAAGTCTCTACGGGAAGGTTCATGTGAGTAAGTGAAATCCCATGGGCATTGGGATAAAATTCTGGAGGTGGACAAGTACCGCTGGTTAGGGTGGAGAGTGCTTCTCCCGGTTCTGTGCAGTAACTAAGATTTATCACTGTAATGCCTATGTGATAGATATGTGTGTGATGTGATAAGTGTGTGTCCTTCTAGAGGTGGTTCGGACTATGTGTCACGGCATTATGATAACAATGTGAATTTGTGTTTATATGAAAAGTGAATGCATAAATTGTGTAAATGAGTAAGTTAGCCTATGGATATGTGAGTTAGTGTGTTGACATGTGAAACTATAAATATGTTTATAAATGTGCTAAAATTTTGTCAAAACAGCAAGCCTATTGTGTTTATAAAAGTGATATGCATGTGGAAAAGTACATAGAGTCCATGTTAGGAACTTCCTCCTTTATGTGTAAAACTCCATGTTTAATTGCCATTATGATACAACATGAATGTGAATTTAGATAGCATGATAGAAAATGTGTAGAAAGCATGTGATAGGTTTATTATTGTGATATGAACATAAACCATGTATCATGAAATTGGTAGAAGTATCATGTTAGGCTTTTCTTAAAGATTGTTTAAATACATGTTCATGTACCTGTGAAATTGTTAAAGAGTAAAATGCCATGTGATGTATGTATGCTTAATGTATGGGAAATTACTTGCTGAGTCTTTGGACTCATTCTTGCTTCAGCATACAGGTGCAGGTGTCTCTACTTCATCTGAGGAGTTAGTTCGGAGTGACTCTGAGCAAGAGTAGGAGATTGCTTGCAGAGATTTACTTTATTGTATTTCCTTTTCATAGTATGTAATAAAGGAGGACTTGTACTACATTGAATTCATGTAATTTATTTAGCTGCAAGTTGTGGACAATGTACTTCATTTTAAAATTCTCAGTTATGAAATAGTTAGTTTCTTTTTGTACTATATAGACTGTGGATAAATGTGGATGATGGAATAAGATATTTATTTCCAGTTCTTTTATTCCGCTGTTATATGTTCATATTTATGTACATCTCGACCTAATAAATGTGATGGGTAAATGTCCCACTCTGGCAACACTCTCTATATCGATGTGGGTTGGTATAACCGTATGGTATAAGGAGGGTCGTCACAGAGATTGGTATCAGAGCAAGGTTGAGATAGTACATGAGTATGCATATACCATCATCTTCATTATATGCTACGTCTCTATACATTGTCCACATAGTTAAGTAAATAGTTAGAATAGATAGTCTAGTTCTAAAGTGTAATTAAAACATTTTGCAGATTATGGCTTCGCGTGGTAGGCGTGGTGTTCCTGCCCGTGAGGGTGAGCAGAGAAGAGAAGAGAGAGTTGAGCCTAGGCGTGAGGATCAGGGTGAGCAGCAGGCCCCAGCACCCCGGGTCCTGTGCTTCCCCCACCGCCACCAGTAGACTATGGAGTTTTCATGCAGGGTTTAGTGCAGGCCATGCAGATGCAGGCCCACACCCAGGCTGCACTCCAGGCTCAGTTGGAGGCTCAGTAGGCTCAGGTCTGAAGGATAGATAGAGTAGTCTGTTTTACTTGATGATATGTTTATTATGTTGCTATGCTATATATGTGTTGCTTATGTTGTTTGTCGTAGCAGGCTCAGGTGCCAATTCCCCAGGCTCAGGAGCATGGTGGACCCTCCATCATGGAATGGTTCAAGAGGATGTCGCCACCCTCTTTTAAGGGGGAGAGCGATCCACTATTAGCTGAGAGCTGGTTGAGGGAGATCGAGAAGATCTTCTGAGCTATTAGGTGTGCCGACGATGACAGAGTCACTTTAGCCACCTACATGCTACAGGTATGTGTTGTTTAAATTATGCATTTAGTTTCTCTGAGTTTAGAGTATTTGGATTAGTCCTTATGGGTGGTTTTGGCAGGAGCGAGCCGACGTGTGGTGGTCCTCGTTACTTCGTACTCGATTCAAGGGCAGTGCAGTAGAGGTGTTTTGGGACAAGTTTGTAAGGCTCTTTCGGGCCAAGTTCATTTCGGAGCACATCCAGAACAAGATGGAGCAGGAGTTCCTTTCCTTGACTCAGGGCTCCATGACCGTACTGGAGTACGAGGCCAAGTTTGCCGAGCTATCCAAATATGCACCCCATATTGTGACTGATGAGCGCAGGAAGGTGAAGAAGTTCGTGATGGGTCTGAGGCCATCACTGAGGACGAGGTTGGTGGCATTTGACCATCGTAACCTCAATGAGGCTCTCAGCGCTGCGTGTCGGCAGGAGGGAGAGATGGAGCAGTATCTTGAGAAGAAGAAGGCTTCGCAGAAGAGGCCTGCAGCTTCGTTTCAGAGGTAGGAGAAGAAGAAGGCAGCGCATCAGTCACCGCAACGTTCTGCGGCATCGGGAAGTCGTCAGGTATCTTCTCAGCATTCCCTCAGTGGCAAGAAGGAGTGTCCTCATTACGGGAGGGCACATGGTGGTACGGAATCTTGGAAGTTGGCGGGGAAGTGCTTGAAGTGTGGGAGCAGCAAGCATAGGATCAAGGATTGCACTAGGCTTCAGCAGGGAGCACAGCGTGGAGCGGCACCAGCCCCAGCAGTAGCATCAACAGCAGCACCAGCAACTGGACGACCGGAGAGACCTTGAGCCCCAGCTCAAGTGTTTGCGTTATCCCGTGAGGACGCCGAGCAGGCGGAGCATGTCACCGAAGGTACGGTTCTTTTCATGGGTGTGCACGCTCGTGTTTTGTTTGATACGGGTGCTACCCACTCATTCATTTCCGAGCATTTTGGTAGGCAGTTAGATTTAGAGTCAGCGTTAGAGTCTGAAGAGTTAGAAGTCCCTCTGTCTGTGCACATACCTGCGGGTACGGTATCGACTAGGAAGTGTATTCTGTCTTTACCGGTGTGTATTGAGGATAGAGTCCTAGAAGGGTGTTTCTTCTTGCTAACGATGAAGGACTACGATGCTATTCTTGGTTTGGATTGGCTAGAGGAGCATTATGCATTGGTAGATTATCGTGGAAAGAAGATTGTTTTCCGCATTCCTGGTGAGGATGAGTTTTCACATCCTTTGCCAAGGAACCTAGCGGGAAAGTTTGTCATCTCTGCCATGAAGGCGATGAGAATGGTGATCAAGGGTTGTGACGTTTTTCTTGCCAGCGTGGTACTAGTACCCAAGGCTGATGAGTCATCTACTCTTGAAGAGATTGATGTAGTGTAGGATTTTTCAGATGTCTTTCCCGACGATTTATTTGGATTGCCACCGGCTAGAGAGATAGAGTTTACTCTAGAGTTGCTTCCAGGCACCTCTCCTATCTCAAAGGCCCCTTATCGAATGGCACCTGCGGAGTTAGTAGAGCTAAGGAAGCAATTGCAAGATTTGTTAGATAAGGGATTTATACGCCCTAGCGTTTCTCCTTGGGGCGCACCTGTATTGTTTGTAAAGAAGAAGGATGGGTTACTTAGGTTATGCATTGATTATAGAAAGCTAAACTAAGTGACTGTGAAGAACAGGTATCCCTTACCTCGGATTGATGATTTGTTTGACCAGCTATAAAATGCATCGATCTTTTCTAAGATTGATTTGTGGTCTGGTTATCATCAGTTGAGGATTAGGAGTGAGGATTGTTGGGTTGAGTGTATATTCATATCATTTCCCTCCTATTTTGATGATGACAAGAGGTGTTTTTAAAAGCAATTTAAATGAAACATGTCAAAAACATCATACCTAAAGTTAATGTTCAAAAAGCATGTTTCAAATCACATTTATCATTTATGTTCATGATAAATCATTTAACTAATGATATATGTGTTTAAATTTTCAGGTACAAACACTTTTTGCAAAAGAAGTGTCGACACACCCCTCAATGGTGTCGACACAACACCTCAGTTTCAAAGGAAAAAAGCTGAAGAATTGCCTAGACTGTGTCGACACTAGTCCAGAAGCAGGTCGACACGAGTTGCAGATTCCAGGATTTACACTACTCAGGTCGACGCACTCTCAGGGCAGGTCGACACTGGATCCTGCTCCCAGAACAGCTGTTTTCAGAACCAGGATAGCAGGTTGACACAATACCAAAGCAGGTCGACACTAGATCAATTCCCAGAACAGCCTGTTTCAAGATTTGGGCAGTGTGTCGACACCACCACCAGGGCAGGTCGACACACTACGGAAAGTTTGCAACTTAAATTGGATGTTTGCCACGTGTCAGTCTAGGGCGATGGGGTATCAACCTAGAATCGTGTGCCCTTGTACCTAAAGGGTATCTTTGGAATCTTTTGGGTATAAAAGGTCCCTAATTGGCCCCCCATCACATCAGAAGAGACCCAACTAACTTTTAGAGCCTCCTGAAAGTTTCCTGGCGGCTACAAGAGGTCGTCTCCCTCCTCTGCTCTCCAAGTGCTTCCAGAAGACCAATTCTCACCAATCCAAGTGTGAGAATTGGAGTGTGATCCCTGTAGAAACCTCTGAAGCATCCCAAGGAAGCAGATCCAGTAGAAGCCTTCGTTGGAGAAGAACTCAAGGAAGATCCAACAATTCCAAAGTGCAGAGCATCGGTTTTGGACTTCAAGATTGCAAGCCTCTTCCCAATCCAAGCTTCTACAAGGGAGTACACTTGAAGAACGAAGTTATTTAATACAATTCATTGTACTTCTGTTCTTCTGAGATATCTTTTGAGATTATGCAAGTGCTTCTGCATAGCTCTCATTAGTGCTCTCATTTTCGACTAGATCTGTTGCTAGAAGGTCTATGTCTTGAGTTGGTGTCTAGCAAGTCTTATGTGAGCATTGTGCTCAAGTTGTGTGAGCATTGTGCTCAGGTTGTTGTGAGCCGTTGTGCTCAGTTTGAGTTGTCTAACCAAGGTTTGTTGAGCAGTCTTGCTCAGTTGTTCTAGAGTAGTCTTGCTCTAGAAGTTGTGTGAGTTGTAAGCTCTCAAGTGTTGGAGTTGTCAGGCTCCAGTGGTGTGTTACCCAGTTGTTTTAGTGAATCCTCACGGGGGTGAGGGTGGATGTAGGAATCACTTGGGTGATTTCCGAACCACCTAAAAATCCTTGTGCATTTGTCTATTGTGGTTTGATCATTTCATCCGTTAGATGCTTGCATAGGATCGGTTATATTCACTTAATCATTTGTTTCACATCTATTTTACCAACTCACTCAAATCTCATCAGATCTGTGGTTTTCACTGATAAAATTGCCTCTGATTCAAAAGTGTTTTTAAATTGTATAAGCTTCCGCAAAAAGGGCTTAGATCTATTCATCCCCCCCTTCTAGATCTTTTCCACACCTTCACTTCGATCCTTCAATTGGTATCAGAGCGGGTTTACTTTGATCTGATTTGATCTGAGCAGTTTTTTTGTTCTGAGTGTTGTGTGTTTGAGTGTTTGCCTGTTTGTTTGCTAAGCATTTTCTTTCTGCTTTAGAGTCATGGATTCCAAAGGTTTCATAGCTGAGGGTCATTCCATAAATAGGCCACCATTCTTTAATGGGACGGACTATTCTTACTGGAAAAACAGAATGCAAGTATTCTTAAGGGCCCAGAACTATGAGATCTGGAAAGTAGTGGAAGTGGGTCCCTATGAAAACCAGGGAGAAGAAGACACCTGGACTAGGGAACAAATAAGGAAAGCTACATTGAATTATAGTGCCATGAACATGATTCAATGTGCTGTCCATCCCAAGGAGTATTCGAGAATCTCAATGTGCAAATCTGCCAAAGAGATGTGGGATAAACTCGAATTACTCTATGAGGGAACATCACAAGTAAAGGAGACTAAGGCAAATATTCTAGTTTCAGAATATGAACTTTTTATGATGAAGTCTAACGAAAATATTTCTGAAATGTTTGCCAGGTTCATGGTGATTGTGAATGGATTAAAGGCCTTGGGTAAGGAATATACAGATGCAGACTTGGTAAGAAAAATCTTACGTTCACTTTCTTCAATTTGGCATACAAAGGCCACTGTCATTGAAGATTCAAAAGATCTGTCCAAAATCTCTTTGGATGAATTGATTGGATCCTTAATGACATATGAAATCAACTTAAAAAGAAATGAAGAACACATAATTAAGACCAAGCCTATGGCACTTAAGGCCTCTTCAAGCAATAAAGATAAAAGTCAGGAAAGACAAGTTCTGAGGAGTCTGAGTCAAATGAGGATGAAATTGCCCTCATGACCAGGCAATTCAGAAAATTCTTGAAATACAGAAAAGGAAAATGTCTGGGAAAAAGAAGTTTTTCTCAGGTAAGAAAACACTTCCTCTTCTAATTTCAACAAGAATCACAAATCTGACGAAAATATTGTCTGTTACAGGTGCAACAAACCAGGACACATGAAGGGAGAGTGTCCTGAGAACAAGAAGGAAAAGCACAAGAAGTTCCAGAAATTTAAGAAGCCAAAGGCCATGGTAGCCACTTGGTCTGACGAAGACTCAAGTGAGGAAGAAGAAGAGAAGAAATCCTCAAGCTCTGAAAGTGAGGAATTTGCTTCATGGCCAACAATTCTGAAGAAAAGGTAAATACTTCTTTTGAAGATTTTACTGTTGAAGATTGGCAGGATGTGTATGCAGAACTAGTTGAAAAATATTCTGAAATGAGAAAGAAAACAAACACATCAAAAGAAAATTGAAAACCTTTACCATAACCAATCTTCAACCATAGAATTTGTGAACTGGAAACTGAAGTAACAGAATTGCATGAAGAAAAAGAAAATCTCCTGAACCTTATTGATGAACTAAAACTTGCCTCTCAAAAGGCCTCCCAAGAATTCAAAGACTTAACTGAAAAGCTGGAAATTGAAAAACAAGAAAAACAACAGAAGATTGAAGAAATTGAAACTCTTAAAAACCGCTAAAAGAAAGGGATGAAGTTATCCAAACCTTCACAAAAGGTAAAGATAACTTAGAGGCACTGCTAGGAACCACCATGACAACCACCTCTCATGGATTAGGATTCAACAAAAGAAACCCATGAAAGACAATCTGGTGAGAAAAAGGGCAAAGCACCACTAATTAAATTTGTCAAGGGTCCTAATCTTGAGAACACAGAAATTCAACAAACAGCAAACAAAACCTTAAACAAAACACAAAACAAGCAAAAACTCAAAAACAAAGAAGACAATCAGTCGACACAGTCCCCTGACAGGTCGACACCAGTCCACAAAACAAGGCTTCTGTGGCTGCTATGTCGACACCAGTACAGGAGAGGTCGACCTGCTCAACATCAAAAGCTGCAAACAACTCAACCAAAAATTCAAATAAAAATTTGAAAAATAAGAAAAAGTCAAAAGAAATAATTCATGAAAAACCTTGGACCTCCAAGACAACATTTCAAGATGATTGGACCAATCCTTGGAGCCAATGGTATGAAAACCCATGTTGGTATCATCCTCAATTCCTTTATCCAATTTCTTGATGTACCAACAAAATCCCTGGATTCCACCTCCTCATCTGAACTCCAATTTTCAAATGAAAAACTCCCCTCCTACCAAAAACAAAAATCTTGGTGCTTTCATTCCTAAAAGAAAGAACAAACAGAAAAAGGCTAAAACACCAATGTAACAAAACAAAAATAAAAACAGGTCAAATTTGGGTGAGAAAAGATTTACTGACAATGTTCAAACATTCTGATGGTCCCAACTCTGTTTGGGTACCAAAATCTTCTCTCCACTGATCTTTTTGCAGGAAGGTCGTGCACCCAACACCATGTATGGTTTCTTGACAGTGGGTGTTCACGACACATGACGGGAGACAGAGCCAAATTCTCATTCCTGCTTGAAAAGGAGGGAGGGTCAGTTACATTTGGAGGTAAAATAAAGGAAAGATCATTGGATCTGGAAAGGTTGGTCAAACTTCTTCAAACTCAGTAGATAATGTTTTATTAGTTGATGGTCTTGATTATAATTTGCTCAGTATCAGCCAACTATGTGACAAAGGTCACAAAGTTGTGTTTGAATCTGATTTTGTAAGATAATTGATTCATCAACTGATAAAATCAAATTCTTTGGAAAAGAGAAAACAATGTCTACATGATCAACCTCAATAAAAACTTTTCTGAAATCTTTGCTTTGTTGCAAATAAAGATGAATTGCATGGACTTGGCACAAAAGACTTGGCCATGCAAGTTTCAGAACATTGAATAAGTTGTTAAGACTGAACTTGGTTAAGGGTCTTCCTGAATCTTTTTCTAATGTTGAAAATCAAGTTTGTGGGATATGTGCTAAAGGAAAACAAACTAGGAAATCTTTAAAACCTTCAATGAGGTACTTACATCTAGGCCACTAGAACTTCTTCACATGGACCTTTTTGGGCCAACAAGAGTTCTAAGCTTAAGTGGCAAGAGATATGGGTTTGTAATCATTGATGACTTTACTAGATTTACTTGGGTTATCTTTCTATCCCAAAAGTGATACTTGCCTTGAATTCAGGAATTTCTGTACCACTATCTTAACAACTTATCCATATAAAATCAAAAACATTTTAACTGATCATGGGGGTGAATTTGATAACACATCTTTTTCTGATCTATGTGCTGAATTTCAAATTTTCACAAGTTTTCTTCACCTAGAACTCCAGAACAAAATGGAGTTGTGGAAAGAAAGAATAGAACTCTTGTGGAAATGGCTAGATCCATGCTCTTAGGAAGTAATCTGCCCAAATCCTTCTGGGCTGAAGCTGTTAACACAGCCAATCATATCCTAAATAGAGCTTTGATCAGACCAAAGATCAGAAAAACCCCCTATGAATTGTTGAAAAACAAAAAGCCACTGTCTCTTATTTCAAAACTTTTGGGTGCAAATGCTTTGTACACAATAATAACAAAGAAAACCTTGACAAGTTTGATGCTAAGAGTCAGGAAGCTATCTTCCTTGGCTATTCTGAAGTGTCAAGGGCTTTCAAAGTGTACATTCTAAAAACCAAAACTGTTGAAGAATCTCCACATGTTATTTTTGATGAAAATTCCTTTTCCACTAATGATTCTAAATCTTGCAGGGAAAGACAAGACAATGAAGAGGATGACCTCATTGTGGATTCTTCACCAACTGTTGAGGAGCTTGTCAATAATGAAGAGAACCTGAACAACAACTCACCATCTTCAAGTGGGTCAGGTAACATTGCTCCAGAAGTGGGTACTTCTCAACAGGTAATTTCTGAACCTCGATATCTGAGAGATCACCCATTAGACAGTGTAGTTGGCAATTTGAATGATAGAGTAAGGACCAGATCATCCTTCTTGCAAAATATTGAAGAAGACCCACTAGCTCTAATTTCCCAATTGAACCCAAGTCAATTGATGAAGCCTTATCCAGTTCTGATTGGATTAATGCCATGCATGATGAGCTTCATCAATTCGAAAGAAATCAAGTATGAGAATTAGTACCTAGACCTAGTGACCAAGCAGTGATTGGTACTAGATGGGTTTTCAGAAATAAGTTAAATGAAACTGGTCAAGTAATAAGAAACAAAGCTAGGCTAGTTGCAAAGGGGTATAACCAAGAATTTGGAATTGACTTTGAAGAATCATATGCCCCTGTAGCTAGACTAGAAGCTGTCAGAATTTTCCTTGCTTTTGCATCCTCCATGAAATTCAAAGTCTATCAAATGGATGTCAAAAGTGCATTCTTAAATGGATATATAAAGAAAATGTTTTTGTTGAACAACCTCCTGGATATGAAAATGAAAAATATCCTAACCATGTTTTCAAGCTTAATAAGGCTCTCTATGGTCTTAAGCAAGCTCCAAGAGCTTGGTATGACCGTTGAGTTCCTTTTTACTTGAAAAAGGATATTCTAGAGGTAATGTTGATCAAACATTGTTCACAAAAAGTTAAAAATCAAATAATTGTAGTCCAAATTTATGTTGATGACATAATATTTGGATCAACCAATAAAGGCCTTTGCACTGAATTTTCAAATCAAATGAAAATGAATTTGAAATGAGCTTAATGGAGATTTAACATTCTTTTGGGATTGCAGGTTAACCAAACACATGAAGGAATCTTCATCAGTCAAACCAAATATGTCAAGGAGCTATTAAAGAGGTTTGACTTTCAGAACCTTAAGCACTCAAGCACACCAATTGCAATTAATGCTAAACTAGAAGAAGATCCATCTGGTAAGTCAGTAGATCCAAAGACCTACAGAGGTATGATTGGCTCTCTGCTCTATCTTACAACTTCTAGACCTGATATTCAGTTTTGTGTGTTTATGTGCTAGATTCCAATCTAATCCTAAAGAAAGTCACATGCTTGCTGTTAAACGAATCTTCAAATATCTTGTTGGAACATGTGACTTAGGCATTTGGTATCCTGCTGGTTGCAAGTTAGATCTGTTTGCCTATTGTGATGCTGATTATGCTGGGTGCAAATTAGATAGAAAGCACAAGTGGCTTGTGTCTATTTCTAGGTGGGTGCCTTATCTCTTGGGCTTCTAAGAAGCAACATTCAGTTGCTCTGTCAACTGCAGAAGCTGAATATGTTGCAGCAGGTAGATGTGGAACTCAGATTCTCTGGGTGAAACATCAACTTCTTGATTACAACCAAGATTTAGGGTGTGTACCCATCCTATGTGATAACACTAGTGCCATAAATTTGTCTAAAAACCCATCAGCACGAACAAACATTAGAATATTAATTATTCATTTCTTGAGAGATTTTTGCCAACTCCTCTTTGAACTCCACTTTCATTGAAACTGAAAAACAATTGCAGACATATTCACTAACCCCTTCCTGAAAACAGATTTCATCTTTAAGGAGAGAACTTGGTCTTTGTAAATGTCCACCTTCATGATCTCTCTCAAGGTTTGGGTTGAGTGTTATGCATTGTCTAAGGGGGAGTCTTTCTTTGCATCTCATAATTCTTGCTTCAGTTAGATTGTTTTCATCTCTCTCACTTTCAATTCTATTCCCTTTTTACATAAATTCCCAACTCTTATTGTGTTGAAATTTCTTGGTATATCAAATGATTTTTGGAGAAGGACAGTTGCCTGTCTGGACACTTTCACTATGCGAGAGTATATTCTCCGCCAAGTACTAAGAAATTGATATGCAATTGTTGAGGGGGAGCTTCTATTGTTCAAAGAGGATACTTTTTCTGATTTTTCAATCTTGCTTATTTTCACTTCCATTTCTTTTTGATAATGATTCTTCAACTCTTATTGTATTGAAATTTCTTGGTATATCAAATAGTGTTTGGAGAAGGACAAGTTAGGCTTGTCTGGAAACCTTTCATTATGCGTGATATATGACTCCGCCAAGTACCAAGAAATGGATATGCAATTGTTGAGGGGGAGTCTTTGTTGTCCAAGAAGAAACTTTTTTGATTTCCAAATTTTATATCTTTATTTTGATGAAAAGTGATTGAAATCATCATCTCAGGGGGAGCTAGAAAATTCACAAGTCATGACTTTGCAAAATTCAAACTTTTCTTGAATCTCATCAATTCCTTGCATGATGTCATCATTTAGAAGTCTAGAGTCTCAAAATGAAATTGAGTGATCTATTATATTTTTTTTACTAATCAACTTTCAACTATATCTCTCAACCCACAGAAATTCAGATCTCTTCCTAGACTAAACATCAACTTGTGTCTTGAATTTAAAACATTTCCTTGTTTGCAACTGATGAATGGATGTATTTGATTTCTATCTCACAAAATCTCCAAATTTTAAAAAACCAACAGAGCAATGGCACTTGTGCTGAGAAACTGCACACCTTCACAATGAATGAAGTGCCATGTATGTCATGAGGCACTATTGCTAACTCTGTTCAAGGGGGATCAAAATAAAAATAAATTCAAAACAAAAGCAAAATGTGCTATTTTTTTTGATGATGACTGAGTAACTGGAAATATTGGCGTCTACAAAACGTATATTTTCATGTCAAAAGGCCATCATTTACCCCTTTGAGACTTGACAATGACTAAATCTTAAGTATCCAGGGACTATGGTGTGTAAAAAGCACTAGTACTTGAGTGAAAGAGATTTATATCATTTGATAGTTTGTTAAAAGAACAAAATGTGAACATTATTGGAGATGTGTCTAGAAAGAATCATCTTCATTCCTCATCCAGTTGTTCTTTGAGATTGTGTTTTATTTTCAACACAATTGTATTTAGTCTAGATGACATCTTAATTCTTTAAGTTGAGAAATATGGTAGTTTATAGTTGATTGTTAGATATATTATATCCCTCAATTTCTCATTTTGTTGATTCAAGTCTTGGAATGCTAATATCCTGTTGGAAATGTTTGAAAACTTGAATTGTGATGAATTTTTGCAAAAAATAACAAATGAATTTTAAGCCTCTTAAAAATCCTTGAAATGATAATTCCCCTCATTGTTATCATTCTAAAGATGTCCCAAAATTTCTCAATTTTTTTCCTCTCAAAAATTCAAATTTTCTTCAAAGGCCAGGTCGACACCATCCTATCTCGTGTCGACACACTTCCTAGGTCAGGTCGACACTACCTTCTTCCTGTGTCGACACTGCCTCTTGCCAGAACCTTTTTAAACCGTTCGGGTTCATGATAAGCCCTTTTGTTCCTGCGGGGCAGTGCACCACTGCACCCTTTTAGGCATCAGGTCGACCCGACGGCCCCATTCTCATCATTTCCGGCAAGAAATCTTCACCATTTCTCTCTAAATCTCATCCTTTTTCCATCACCTCTCCACTCTTCCATCCTCTACGAATTCCACTCCTTCCTTGCACCATGGTCAGGAAGTTGGGTCCCCGCCGTGGCGCAAGGTCCAGGGCCTCTTCAAGGCCGATTCCGGCAGACAGTGCCGTTGCCCAATCCGAAAGAAGATCTAAGAGAAGGAATGATCCTGCTGAGCAACCAGGATCCTCTTCAGCACCTCAAAGGGCAGCCAAGAGAGGTAGACCATCCTCTTCAGGCAGAGGTAGTAGTCCTCCAAACCCTAGACCGAGATTCCGGGCGAATCTTCTGAAAAACCTGAGAATCATCTCCTCTTCTTTGAGTCTTCTGAGTCAAGAGGATATTCCCTCAGAGTCAGTCAGTGCAGCCAAGTTATTTGAAGCCACGAATCTAGACCTATCAGACATTCAGCTAGCAGACTCTTTTCCAGAAATTCAAACCTATTTCTCCTTTCAATCTTGGTTACCTTTATCTCTGAGTTTCAAGTCAGTTATCCAAGACTTGTTAGGGAATTCTACAAGAACCTCACATGCACAGATGAAGGGTATGAATCCAAAGTTAAGGGAATAGCCATTGATATGCCAACTGATATAGCTGCCTCTATTTTCAAAGTACCAGATGAAGGGGCAGATTATCATCAATTTGAATTTGATCTTCATGAAGCCTATTCCATCTTGACAGGCCTACCTTCTGATGCATCTGATCCCAAACAAACCCATGTTACCAGATTCAACACAAATACCTTTTCCCTGTGTTGAGAGTCCTCCACCACATATTGACCACCATTATCACTCCTCAAGGTGGTGGAAGGGACAGGTTGACAGACATCAGAGGTTCATTATCTATTGCATGGTGAAAGACATCAAAATCAACCTCCATGTGATTACTCTATCAAATCATATCTGAAACAACAAGGAAAGACCTAAAGAGATCACTGCCTTATGCAGCACACTTGACCTCAGTATCCAGCACTTTGGTGTGCCCTTGGAGAATGAGAAGTCCCAGTCTATTCCCAAGTCCAACATCTCTACCTTAAGAATATTCAGAAGTTCATGGGATTTAGACTTGAGGGCAATCAAGTAGGAGAGGGCCAGTTGTGGTTGAGGCCCCTCAAGCTCAGGAGGATCAGCCTCAGGATCAAGGGGACCAGCCCCAAGCACAAGAGGAACAGCCTCCAGCTGAAGGGGACCAGCCCCAAGGTCAAGAGGATCAGCCTCCTGTAAATGAGGATCAGCCTCAAGTCCAACTGAAGGTGAATCCCAGTTCATGCCCCTCTCTCACCTCAGTTTCAACCTCCTTCATTCACTCTGAATCTCCACAACCCTCATTCCAACCATCCACATCCTCTGGTGGGCCTTCTGTTCCACCAGAGTTGTTCTCCTTCCTCAATGAAAAATTTGAAACCTTGAACTCCTCCATTCAAACCATGTCCACATCATTTGAGTTGAGGATTCAAAGACTGGAGAACACAGTATCTGCCAAGTTCATAGAACAGAAAGCTGCTTCAGACTATGCAGCTCAAAGGTTCAATAGATGATTGGAACAATGGCAGATGCCTCACTACAGCTGAAGGAGCACCAGCAGAAGCTAGAGACAGTACTTCAGGGAATTTTGGCAAATTCCCAAAAGATGTCTTCAACACACTCAGACATTGCATGAGATATCCAGCACAAGACTGTCATTTGCTCATTTTGTGGATGATTTGGAAAGCATGAGGAACTTCAATGAGCACATTGACAAGCAGATAACAGATTTGACCAAGAATTCAAGATAATGCAAAGACCTGGTTGGTCAGCTGGTTCATCATCATCCTCACAACCCATTGCAGCTGATCTAGCCAGAATTCAAGCCACCTTGATAGAGAATTCAGATAGAATGGAACACTTTTGCTCACAAAAATGACAACCATTCAAGATCAAATCAAGACTAGCTTGAATTTATGGAGAAAAGACTATCTGACATAGAGACCATTCTTCTTCCCATTCCTCCTCCTCCTCCATCTTCTACTTAATGTAATTTCTCTTTTGATGATGTCAAAGGGGAGAAGAAAGAAAGAAAATGTTTGTAATCTTTTGGAATGATTGTAATGGTTCTCTAGTGAATGAAATGAAATTTTTGCTTAGCTTGAATGAAATCTTCAATGTGACTTCAATGTGAATGAAAATCTTTATGTGAATGTGATTGTTTGAATACTTGTCAAGTTGCTTGACTTCTGTGTACAAAAATTCTCATTTCAAGTAACATTGTGTTCCACAAATACATCATCAACTGTTACTGAAAAATATCAAAAGGTCTTTGACAAGTTTAAACAAAAAGAAAATAAAAATGTGAATAACAAAAATTGCTTAAAATCACACTTCATCAAAACCACATTGTAATATGGATTTATTGTTGCCATCATCAAAAAGGGGGAGATTGGGTTGAGTGTATATCATATCATTTCCCTCCTATTTGATGATGACAAGAGGTGTTTTTTAAAGCAATTTAAATGAAACATGTCAAAAACATCATACCTGAAGTTAATGTTCAAAAAGCATGTTTCAAATCACATTTATCATTATGTTCATGATAAATCATTTAACTAATGATATATGTGTTTAATTTTCAGGTACAAACACTTTTTGCAAAAGAAGTGTCGACACACCCCTCAATGGTGTCGACACAAACCTCAGTTCAAAGGCAAAAAGCTGAAGAATTGCCTAGACTGTGTCGACACTAGTCCAGAAGCAGGTCGACACGAGTTGCAGATTCCAGGATTTACACTACTCAGGTCGACGCACTCTCAGGCAGGTCGACACTGGATCCTGCTCCCAGAACAGCTGTTTCAGAACCAGGATAGCAGGTCGACACAATACCAAAGCAGGTCGACACTGGATCAATTCCCAGAACAGCCTGTTTCAAGATTGGGCAGTGTGTCGACACCACCACCAGGGCAGGTCGACACACTACGGAAAGTTTGCAACTTAAATTGGATGTTTGCCACGTGTCAGCTAGGGCGATGGGGTATCAACCTAGAATCGTGTGCCCTTGTACCTAAAGGGTATCTTTGGAATCTTTTGGGTATAAAAGGTCCCTAATCGGCCCCCCATCACATCAGAAGAGACCCAACTAACTCTTAGAGCCTCCTGAAAGTTTCCTGGCGGCTACAAGAGGTCGTCTCCCTCCTCTGCTCTCCAAGTGCTTCCAGAAGACCAATTCTCACCAATCCAAGTGTGAGAATTGGAGTGTGATCCCTGTAGAAACCTCTGAAGCATCCAAGGAAGCAGATCCAGTAGAAGCCTTCGTTGGAGAAGAACTCAAGGAAGATCCAACAATTCCAAAGTGCAGAGCATCGGTTTGGACTTCAAGATTGCAAGCCTCTTCCCAATCCAAGCTTCTACAAGGGAGTACACTTGAAGAACGAAGTTATTTAATACAATTCATTGTACTTCTGTTCTTCTGAGATATCTTTTGAGATTATGCAAGTGCTTCTGCATAGCTCTCATTAGTGCTCTCATTTTCGACTAGATCTGTTGCTAGAAGGTCTATGTCTTGAGTTGGTGTCTAGCAAGTCTTATGTGAGCATTGTGCTCAAGTTGTGTGAGCATTGTGCTCAGGTTGTTGTGAGCCGTGTGCTCAGTTTGAGTTGTCTAACTCAGGTTGTGTTGAGCAGTCTTGCTCAGTTGTTCTAGAGTAGTCTTGCTCTAGAAGTTGTGTGAGTTGTAAGCTCTCAAGTGTTGGAGTTGTCAAGCTCCAGTGGGTGTGTTACCAGTTGTTTTAGTGAATCCTCACGGGGTGTGAGGGGTGGATGTAGGAATCACTTGGGTGATTTCCGAACCACCTAAAAATCCTTGTGCATTTGTCTAATTGTGGTTTGATCATTTCATCCGTTAGATGCTTGCATAGGATCGGTTAATATTCACTTAATCAATTTGTTTCACATCTATTTTACCAACTCACTCAAATCTCATCAGATCTGTGGTTTTTCACTGATAAAATTGCCTCTGATTCAAAAGTGTTTTTAAATTGTATAAGCTTCCGCAAAAAGTGGCTTAGATCTATTCATCCCCCCTTCTAGATCTTTTCCACACCTTCACTTCGATCCTTCCTCCAAGGATGTGTCCAGATGGCTTTAGAACCCGTTATGGACACTATGAGTTTTTGGTTCTTCCGTTTGGTCTGACCAACGCCCTGCAGCATTCATGGATCTATGAACAGGGTGTTTAGACCTTATCTAGATAGTTTCATTGTAGTTTTCTCGATGAATGTGGTTGGTCTACTATCGGATGAGGCCACACACGCAGCATTTGAGTGTAGTGTTGGAAGTTGTCCATGAGCACAAGCTGTATGCAAAGTTCAGAAGTGCGATTTTCTGGATGCGCGAGGTTCAATTTCCTTGGGCATGTTATCTCCGGTGCTGGTGTAGCAGTTGATCCAGCAAAAGTTCAGGATATTTGGATTGGGAGATCCAAGACCTTCGGAGATTCGCAGTTCCTTGTTTGGCAGGTTATTATCGGTGATTATGGGGGATTTTCATCCATCGCCGCCCCATTGACCAAATTAACCAGGAAGGATGAGAAGTTTGTTTGGTCCGAGGAATGTGAGAGTAGCTTTCAATTATTGAAGGCTAAGCTTACTTCCGCTCCGGTATTGGTATTACCTAGTGGTGATGAAGGTTTTGCCATTTATATGGATGCGTCTCAGATTGGCCTTGGCTATGTATTGATGCAACAAGGAAGGGTAGTAGCGTATGCTTCTCGCCAATTGAAGGAGCATGAACGTAACTATCCGACTCATGATTTGGAGCTTGAGGCAGTGGTGAATGCACTAAAGATCTGGAGACACTATCTTTATGGTGTCAGATTTGAGGTGTTCACTGACCACAAGAGTCTAAAGTATCTTTTCTCCCAAAAGGAATTAAACCTGAGGCAGAGAAGATGGATTGAGTTTCTAAAGGACTATGACTTCGACCTCCAGTATCATCCTGGAGAGGCGAATTATGTGGCGGATGCCCTTAGTAGGAAGAGGTCATCGCTCCAGCAGGATTGGAAGATGTTGGAGGATGCGGTGTGTGCGATGACTGAGTTAGAACCATCTTTGTGTCAGGCTTTTATAGCTCAGTTGTCCATTAGGTCTTCGGTGTTGGATGAGGTGATTGAGCAACAGAAGGCCGACCCTAGACTCCAAGAGTTAGTGGGTAAGGCGGGCATTGCTCGTGATGAGGATGGTGTGATTAGATTCCATCACCGTGTTTGTGTTCCCGACATAGTAGATGTCCGTGGGCATGTTTTAGCGGAGGCTCATAGGTCTAGATTCTCTATTCATCCAGATAACACTAAGATGTACTAGGATTTGAAGAGATCATTTTGGTGGTCTGGCATGAAGAAGGATGTAGCGGAGTATGTGTCTAGATGTCTTGTATGCCAGCAAGTGAAGGTTGAGCGGCAGCGACCATCTGGTCTTATGCAGAAGATGGAGATCCCAGTATGGAAGTGGGAAGCTGTCACTATAGATTTTGTTTCGGATTTGCCTCGATCTAGACGGGGTAATGACTCGATTTGGGTAGTGGTAGATAGATTCTCGAAGACTGCTCATTTCTTACCCATGAAGAAGAAGCAGTTAGTAGAGAGTTTAACTAGGTTGTATATTAGTAGTATTATTAGATTGCATGGTGCGCCAAAGTTGACCATTTCGGATCGAGATCTGAGATTTACTTCGAGGCTGTGGCAGGTCTTCAGGATGCGTTAGGTTAGGAGCTAAAGCTCAGTTCGGTGTTTCATCCCCAGACAGATGGACTGTCCGAGAGGACTATCCAGACGCTCAAGGATATGTTGAGGGCATGTATTCTGGATTGGAAGGATGATTAGGAGCGCCATTTGCCTCTTGTGGAGTTCGCATACAACAACAGTTTCCATGCGAGCATTGGTATGGCTCCATTTGAGGTGTTGTATGGTAGGCCTTGTAGATCTCCTTTATGTTGAGAGGAGACCGGTGATAGGCAGTTGATCGGCTCGGAGCTAGTTCAGGAGACTTCGGATAAGGTCCAGTTGATTAGGAAGAGGCTTGTTGCAGCACAGGATAGGCAGAAGAGCTATGCCGACAACAGGAGGAAGGATTTGGAGTTTGAAGTAGGTGAGCATGTCTTCTTGAAGATTTTGCCTACTCGTGGTGTAGTTAGATTTGACAGGCATGGTAAGTTAAGCCCTAGATTCGTTGGCCCGTATGAGATTCTCAGACGATTGGGCAACGTGGCATATGAGCTAGCTTTACCCCCAGCGTTAGCTAGTGTTCATTCTGTTTTCCACGTATTAATGCTCAGGAGGTTTTTCAGAGATCCATCTCATGTTATTAGCCACGAGCCAGTGGAGATCCAGCCAGATCTTTCTTATGTGGAGCAACCAGTAGCTATTCTTGACCGGAAGGTTCAACATCTCCGGAACAAGAGCATTGCGTCGGTGAAGGTATTATGGCGCAACTTCTCGTGAGAGGAGGCTACTTGGGATCTTGATGATGCAATGAAGAAGAAATATCCTCAGTTGTTTGAGTAGTGTCGGTCTAACTTCGAGGTCGAAGTTTCTTTAAGGGAGAGAGGGTGTAAGGCCCTAGAATTTTACTCTCTTTTATATGGGTGTTTGATTGTGTGAGGAATTGTGCTTGTGTGTGTAGATGTAAAAATATTATTTGATGTATTGTTATAGATATATGTATATATAATTGTATTGTGCATATAATCTATTACATTGCATGAATAGTATTATTTAATATATGTATTGTAAATTATATATATATATATATATATTATATATATATATATATTATATATATATATATATATATATATGGTTTTTGTAGTTTTAAGTTCTGTGCAGACAACCTGTTGGCGTCAACATGAGTTGACGTTAATAGTGAGTCAGCGGCCACATCGATGGACGCTAACTCCATATTGGCGGCCAGTGATGTTGACGTTAGTCTCTCAGATCTGTTGCGACTTCAGATCCGAAAACGCCCCCGAAAACGTCGCCCTTAGTTTAGGAAACTGTTCCCCAACGGTAACCTAGCCTGACCTAAACACGTCTTCAACCCTAACTCTATAAAAGACTCAGTTTGGGGTGTTGTTGGGTCCTTTTGGCTCTTTTGTCAAAAACCCTAACTTTCATGTGCGAAACCTGAACTTTGGACCCATGGATCTAGCAATTGGAGGCTTCTTCCGGCGTTCTTCTTTGACTGGGAGGAAGGCTGGACTTTGAGGATCGTCTTCCGAACCCCGGCGGATCTTAAAGACCATCTCAAAACCCGGATTTGGAGGACTTCGGGGACTCTTTGGCTCAGGCCGAGGAGGGCTTCTCCGACTTGATTCGCTGATTGTAGAATTGTTTGAAGGCAAGTAAACCCTCTACATTGCCCATACGTATGTCTAGTAGGTCCTAGGGAATTTTACGGATTTTATTCGTGTTCTGGAACCCCCTTTCTCTTTGATTTTTGTGAGTTCTGCCTATTTTTCTGCAGACGGGAACTTAACAGCAAGCTTTGATGCCATTAAGATCCGAAGTTGGCGGCGGCCTTTGTTGCCGTTAACTGGTAGGCGGCCACTTATGTGTCGTTGAGTTCTTCAGGCAAGGACAGTATGTCTGTCCGCTCTTTATAAATTATTTTCCAGATTTCTGCATATGAAGATATACTATAAATTTTATATGCTATGTAATACCTTAAGTGTATGATGTTGTGGAATTTTGTGGAATTTTCATTAAGCATTTTATTTATTAATTTTTTTTAAAGTAATTGTCAGACAGGTTTTGATCTTGTAAATTTCTGTTTATGTGATCTATGTGGAATTTAAGTTTCACAGAATTTATGTGCGATCTTACTAGATGTCAGTACATGCCATAAAATTTTGGAAATTTTTTGCTGTTCGTGTAAATGAATATAATTTCTGAATTGTAAAATAGTAAACATGTATTATTAATGTAAATTCTCAAATAATTGCATGAAACCAGTTAAATTCCCAGAAATTTTGTATGAATACATGACTGTCATATATATATGTGTAGGATGATTTATGTACCTGTGACAAGGTAAATCATGCAAATTTATTTGTTGATAAATTATGCAGTATTACTGTTCTAATTTTCATAATTAGTGTGTATTCTAAAAAATATGAAAATTTACATGTAGGATGAATGATCTATAAACAGTCTACCATTAAAATTTCAGGCAAATTGGACAACAATAGGTACTAAAATCATTATTTCATCATGAAAAGGTCAATTAGAGCATGTTTAAAGTAATTAACGATAACCTAGTTAGCTGCAGCATGATTTGAATCAAATTGTGATTGTTTAACACTGTAAACAGTAGTACCATGCTAGGTAAACCTGAAATATGTGATTTTGTGTGAGCATGAAACATGTGTTTAAAACAGTGTATTAAGTGTGTGTTTTAAAATGAGAAAAATGTGTAAATGTGCCATGGGTGACACTGCTACCTTAGAGGGCTGAGGAGCTGTACCATAGTAAAGTCCCTACAGGAAGGTTCATATGAGTAAGTGAAATCCCATGGGCATTGGGATAAAATCCTGGAGGCGGACAAGTACCGCTGGTTAGGGTGGAGAGTGCTTCTCCCAGTTCTGCGCAGTAACTAAGATTTATCACTGTAATGCCTAGGTGATAGATATGTGTGTGATGTGATAAGTGTGTGTCCTTCTAGAGGTGGTTCAGACTATGTGTCACGGCATATAATGATAACAATGTGAATTTGTGTTTATGTGAAAAGTGAATGCATAAATTGTGTAAATGAGTAAGTAAGCCTATGGATATGTGAGTTAGTGTGTTGACATGTGAAACTGCAAATATGTTTATAAATGTGCTAAAATTTTGTCAAAACAGCAAGCCTATTGTGTTTATAAAAGTGATATGCATGTGGAAAAGTACATAGAGTCCATGTTAGAAACATTCTTCCTTTATGTGTAAAACTCCATGTTTAATTGCCATTATGATACAACATGAATGTGAATTTAGATAGCATGATAGAAAATGTGTAGAAAGCATGTGATAGGTTTATTATTGTGATATGAACATAAACCATGTATCATGAAATTGGTAGAAGTATCATGTTAGGCTTTTCTTAAAGATTGTTTAAATACATGTTCATGTACCTGTGAAATTGTTAAAGAGTAAAATGCCATGTGATGTATGTATGCTTAATGTATGGGAAATTACTTGCTGAGTCTTTCGACTCATTCTTGCTTCGGCGTACAGGTGCAGGTGTCTCTACTTCATCCGAGGAGTTAGTTCAGAGTGACTCTGAGCGAGAGTAGGAGATTGCTTGCGGAGATTTACTTTATTGTATTTCCTTTTCATAGTATGTAATAAAGGAGGACTTGTACTACATTGAATTCATGTAATTTATTTAGCTGCATGTTGTGGACAATGTACTTCATTTTAAAATTATCAGTTATGAAATAGTTAGTTTCTTTTTGTACTATATAGACTGTGGATAAATGTGGATGATGGAATAAGATATTTATTTCCAGTTCTTTTTATCTGCTATTATGTGTTCATATTTATGTACATCTCGACCTAATAAATGTGATGGGTAAATGTCCCACTGTGGCAACGCTCTCTATATCGATGTGGGTTGGTCTAACCGTACCAGTATAAGGAGGGTCGTCACACCGAGGACGACACCTACACTCAAGAGGATGGGAACGACCAAGAGTGAAGTCAAGAGTACCCTAGCGTCATAGTATTATGTTAGAGTTGAAGTTTAGTGTTTTACTTTATTCAATGTAATTGGGCCCTATAGAATGGCTCTGATATTAGTGGTTGTAACTAGACATTTGAAGAATTATTAATGAGATGCATTTGCTTTAATATTTATTCATGTCCAATGGTTTGATATCTAGTACTCGCTCTGTACCCGTTTACTTGCAACTGCCTTGCGTTCTGATATTCCACGTCGGGGCGTGAGAGCTTTGTGGTATCAGACCTATGTCGAGATGGTGAAAAAGGCTCAACTGCTGGAAGATGCTACGGACTTCACCGATCACATCAAGGGAAAGTTCGTAAAGAAGGAACTGACACCTGGCATGACATCTGCTAAGCCAACTGATGGCAAGAAGCGTCCTTTCAACATCACAGAAGGACCCAGCCAAGAAAGGAAATCCAAGATCCCTGTCCTCAACACTCCAGAAAAAAGCAACTGCAAGCACTGTGACAAGCCTGGTCACACTGTTGACGAATGCTGGAGGAAGGTCGATGCATGTCTGCACTGTAGAAGCCGTGAGCACCGTATTCCCGATTGCCCGCTACTGAAGGAGCATGAAAGGCGCACTAATGTGCCTAAGAAATAGGGAAGACTGCAAGCCCTACTTGATGAAGAGCCCACTGAGGAAGGTGGCATGGTAGAAGGTACCTTACAAGTTTTCTCCTTATCAGCATTTATTTTATTCGATACTGGAGCAACTTATTCATTCATGTATCAAAACATTGCTGTTACTCTGAATGCTAAACCTATATCCATGGGATGTGAATTTTCTGTCATAACACTATTGAGAGAGAAGGAGAAATTAAACAAATACTTTCCATCTGCTGATGTAATGATCGGAGAGCATAACCTAAAAGCTGACCTGGTGTGTATGCCCATGGAAGGCTATGACGTAATTTTGGGAGCCTACTGGCTGTCCACTTATGGGGCAAGTGTCAACTGTAAGAAAGGGAAAGTTACCTTTAGTGATTTCCCTAAGTTGTCCTCCACTGGGATTAGACATAAGAGACGGATGTCTCTAGTCTCTGCCATAAAGGCCCACAACATGATAAGGAAAGGTTGCTTTGCTTTCCTTGCGGCTGTAATAGTCGAAAAGAAGGGTTCTAAGATAGAAGACATCCACATAGTATAGGATTACCCAGATGTGTTCCCTGAAGACCTGCCAGGGATTCCCCCAGAATGTGATGTCAACTTCGCCATTGAGTTGATCCCTGGAGCTGCCCCGGTATCGCGGCAACCGTACCGGATGTCACTTGCCGAGCTAAAGGAATTGAAGGCACAGCTGATGGAGCTGTTAGAGAAGGGGTTTATCAGACCTAGTACGTCCCCATGGGGAGCACCTATGCTGTTCGTTAAGAAGAAGGATGGATCGATGAGGTTATGTGTCGACTGTCATCAACTCAATCAGCTAACCATCAAGCATTACCCCGGGTCGATGAACATTTCGACCAGATATCTAGAGCTCAATATTTCTCCAAGATCGACCTTCGATCTGGCTATCATCAAATGAGGATCAAGGATGATGATGTTTTCAAAACAGCTTTCAGAAGCAGGTATGGACACTATGAATTTGTCATTATGCCTTTTGGTCAAACCAATGCTCCTACAGCCTTTATGCAACTCATGAACAGCATATATTGGCCATACCTTGACAAGTTCGTGGTCATCTTCATCGATGATATCCTCATATACTCCAAGACCAAAGAAGATCATGAAGAACACATGAAGATTTCGCTACAAGTCTTGCAAGACAACAAACTGTACGCAAAGCTGAGCAAGTGCGAATTCTGTCTCGAAGAAGTGTCCTTCTTGGGCCATGTCATCTCCAAGGACGGCATCTCCGTTGATCCCTCCAAAGTAGAAGCTGTACTCAAATGGGAGAGACCAACCAACATCACAGAAATTAGAAGCTTCTTAGGACTGGCTGGATACTACAGGCGGTTCATAAAGGACTTCTTCAAGATCGCTGTTTCTCTCACACGTCTAACACGAAAGGAGAATCCCTACTCCTGGAGTAAGGAGTGTAAGAAGAGTTTTAAAACTCTAAAAGACTGTCTTACCTCAGCACCTGTTCTCGCTCTACCCATAGAGGGAGAAGGTTTCTCTGTCTACACCGATGCCTCAGGGATTGGGCTAGGCTACGTATTGATGCAAAAGGAGAAAGTCATCGCCTACTCTTCCCGCCAATTGAAGACGCATGAAGTCAACTACCCGGTGCATGATCTGGAGTTGGCTGCCGTGGTCTTCGCTTTGAAAATTTGGAGACATTATTTATATGGTGAGCAGTTCACTGTCTACTCAGATCATAAGAGCTTAAAGTATTTATTCTCCCAGAAGGAACTTAACGTGAGGCAAAGGAGATGGCTGGAATACTTGAAGGATTTCAACTTCAACATCCAGTACCATCCAGGCAAGGGAAATGTTGTGGCTGATGCTCTTAGTAAGAAGCCGATGGCATTTGTATCAAGTCTTGTTCTTGGCGAGATGCAATTACTAGAACAATTCACAAGATTAGATTTGAACATTGGACATAGGGATGTTTGAGTTTTGGTTGCCAATATGAAGATTCAATCTGACATGTTGGGAGAAATCAAAGCACAACAGGATAGTGATCCATTCTTGGTACAAATCAAGAAAACCTTAGCCGAAAGACCAGACTTTGCTATGGCCGAAGATGGAAGGCTTGTATTCCAAGGAATAACATGTGTCCCAGATAATGAAGAATTGAAGAGGAAGTTAATGGATGAAGAGACTAAGTATACTATTCATCCTGGAGGTACCAAAATGTATCAAGACATGAAAAGAACATTTTGGTGGACGAACATGAAGAGAGAAGTAGTCGAGCATGCCGCTCACTGCCTTACTTGCCAACAGGTAAAGGCCGAACACATGCGCCCTGCTGGCGTACTCAGACCATTAGATATTCAAGAATGGAAATGGGAAAGCATTGGCATAGACTTCATCATGGGTTTACCCAAGACGCGTGGTGGACTTGACACCATATGGGTCATTGTCGACCGATTAACCAAATCCGCTCACTTCCTACCTATAAAGAGTAAGTGGTTGGTGGAGGTACTAGCTGCTCTATATGTCAAGGAGATCGTAAGACTGCATGGATTTCCATCATCTATTGTCTCGGATCGAGATTCGAGACTCACCTCTCATTTTTGGAAGGGACTACAGACTGCACTTGGTACTAAGCTCAGCTTTAGTACCGCATGTCACCCACAAACTGATGGGCAGACTGAGAGAACCAACCAAATTGTTGAAGACATGTTGAGAGCCTGCACTATAGATTTCCAAGGTTACTAGAATGAGCACCTATCCCTAATTGAGTTCGCCTATAACAACAGTTACCTGGCGAGTATTAAGATGGCACCGTTCGAAGCACTATATGGCAGAAACTGTAGATCTCCTGCATGCTGGAATGAGGATGGAGAACAGCAATGGCTAGGCCCGGACATAGTACAAAATACAACCATGGATATACAAGTGATTCGAGATCGGCTCAAGGTTGCTCAGTCTAGACAGAAGAGCTATGCTGACAAGAGAAGGAGAGATCTAGAATTTCAGGTAGGTGACCATGTACTCTTAAAGGTATCACCTACACGTGGCATCCAAAGATTTGGTGTTAAAGGGAAGCTCAGTCCTAGATTCATCGGCCCTTTTGAAGTACTCGAAAGGGTTGGCGAGGTTGCGTACTGACTGGAATTGCCACTGAACTTGGCTTGCGTACACAATGTGTTCCATGTCTCCATGCTTAGGAAATATGTATATGCTCCTACACACATCATTCGCCATGAGAAGTTGGTGCTGAACAAGGACATGACCTATGAAGAGAAGCCAATCAAGATACTGGAATGGAAGGTGCAGCAACTTAGGAACCGTCCTATCCATGTAGTTAAAGTTCTGTGGAATAACCGTGGAGTGGAAGAAGCCAACTGGGAACCTGAAGGGATCATCAGGCAAAATTACCCCGATCTTTTCGGTAAGACATTCTCTCCATTATGGTCATATGAATTTGGGGACCAAATTCTTTTAAGAGGGGGAGGATGTAGCAACCTGAATTTTTCAAAAAATAAAAATTTAACAATATTAAAAATTTAGTCAATTGGAAAATCAAATAAAAGAGAATTAATTCAAACCCACTAAATGAAAAGAAGTGATGGGCTTTATTAAATGGATCACATAAAAGTTATTGGGCCAAAATAGGGATTTTTAAAAGAGGAATAATAGGAAAATACCCTAAATTCATATCTTAAAATATTACCTAAATAGAAAAGGGCTATTAAATTATTAAAATAGAGAATATGGGTTGGAATTGGACTCCTAACCCTACCCTAATTAGTTGGCTACGAAATTGCATCCCAACCTAACCCAAATAGGAGGTGGAAAGCATGGAAGGTTGAGAGAAATAAGGAAATCTTAGAATTAAAGGGGAATTAGAGTCCTATTAGGAAATGGAAACCCAAGGAGCTTAAGTACTCTCTAATCCCTCCATGGCCGGCCATAACTCATTGCTGGGGCTTGCTGGACGTAGAGAGGAGGTCAAGGAGAAGAAGAGCTCATAGTGAGAAGGCTGGACCGAGCTCAACCCTCTGCACTTCGAGTTCTAAACCCTAGAAGACAAAATGAGTCAAAGGTAGGCATTCTCACAGGCTAAATGCAATAAAATTCGTCTGTAGGTTGTTCCAGACCCCAGGAACAAAAGTCCTCTTGTTTCATGATTTTTCGTCAACCCAATCTTTTGTTCTATATTTTTGAAGTTCTGCAATCACCATGACCTCGAACCACCATGTTTAATTTATATCTCCATGTATACTTGACACCATGCTACGAAACTTTTACTGGAGATACTGATTGATGTTAGAAATCTTTTGCCCCAAAAATCCCTAATTTTCATCCATCATATTGCTCAAATTAAATCTTTTAACTTCACTGTGCACTGTCCCATGTTCTATGTAAATGAACTTGATTGAAACCTGTCGAGATCATGTCTGCTTTCAAATTCCTATTTACTGTAAGTACCCTCGCATGTCTAGATCAGTTTGCAAGTGGTTTCGTAATTTTTTATCGACTGTGCACCTAGTTCTTAATTTCTAAACGACCCTGTGTCAAAATATAGAAACCTGGACCGTAATCCAATGCAAGGTCCTTTTCCCGCTCGTACTCAAGCGCAGGACCTAAGAACGTGACGGCCCGATAGGCCGCGTTCTTAGGGCTGATCGCGACAGAGACACCCGTCCCGTTCTGAATGCGACAGGATCTGCCATCGCGATCTGGCAACCTGTTCTGACCGACCTGTCGTGAACCTTGAATGACCCTGCCGCGTTCTGTACAGACCCTGTGACGATCCTTATAGGGGGGACGTCGCGTTCTGACCTTTTTCATAAAAACCCTGTACTTTTGTAAGACTTGATGTTCTACAGTGACTATGTACATTATTAACTGTCTTAAACACAGTAATGAAACTGTTAAACATGGTTATGTAAAGTGTTAAATTAAAAGACATTCACATGATACTTCCATATCCACGATTGCTTTGTCACATGCACACACTTGTAACCCTCCGTTATGACTTAACTTGGCATGCAAATATTTCATAAGATATCTGGTAATTTATTTCAATAATGTATTTAAAATTGCCTTATTTTAAATGGACTTGTCTTCGTTTCTCGCGATGTGTGGAAATACCGTTACCGACGCTCCACTGTTCTAGAATTCCTTTGGAATGTCGAGCACTTGTTTCTATATACACACTTTCTCTTGACTTGGACGTACTCTCCGTCGGATATTCCTTCTACCGGACTAGTGAATCCTTGTTCAAGGCCTTCATAAGTCTCCTCTGTCCATGGATTCCCACATGGTCGACGAGCTGGTTGTACCCTAAAGCCTATGATACCCTTTAGGGATCAACATGATCCAAACGACTATTAGAAGTTCGCTCTTATCTTGAATCACGCCGGACCTCTGGACCTGTGCATTACATGGCCAGTGGAAGAGTAGTGAATTCTGCCTGTCTGCCAACACCAATTGCGCGTATTGTGCAACTGTTACTATCGCCCGTGTACTCGACGTATTATGTGAAATGTCCCTTAGCTCTCATCTATACTCTACTCGCTCATCTATTCACACTCTCTCTACTATCTCATCTATTCATCTAGTGCTCTCATCTATTTCTTGGTACTCTCTATTGGCCAGGGACTGATTGTCTAAAGATAAACAATATAACCAATGCCTAGCAATATATAAAGGGCCCGATCTGGTCTTGGGATGTATGCCCAAAAGTGCTATTTGCCCGCGGGAGTTAAATGATCAGAGTGTTTGGCATTACACTCGAGTGCTATCTATCTCGACTATCTAAATGACAATCAAAAGTGCTATGCTATGTACTTGACTCGTTGTGCTATCGTGAACTATTTCGTGCTATTTGTGCTATGGCCATCCTGCTCTTTGTGCTATGCTCGACACTTGTGCTAGATTTGGAAACTTGTGCTATTTCTATCACTTGTTATCGTGCTATCCTTACATTACTTGACTCTCACTCTCTATCATTAGTTACTCTGCCATTTAATACATTAATCATGTAAAGCATGCTTGACCCTGAGATTTAAGTCCTACTGGGTGTTATCGCTCACCTTGCGTTATTGGTTATGTGTTCTCAGGTGAGACCGAGGACGACACCTACAGTCAAGAGGACGGGAATGACCAAGAGTGAAGTCAAGAGTACCCTAGCGTCATAGTATTATGTTAGAGTTGAAGTTTAGTCTTTTGCTTTATTCAATGTAATTGGGCCCTATAGAATGGCTCTGATATTAGTGGTTGTAACTAGACATTTGAAGAATTATTAATGAGATGCATTTGCTTCATTATTTAATCTTATCCAATGGTTTGATGTCTAGTACTCGCTCTGTACCCGTTTACTTGCAACTGCCTCGCGTTCCGATATTCCGCGTCGGGACGTGACACCTGCTCTTCTTGACATGCTCACAGGAGAGCACACATGTGTCGACACACTTCTTAGATGGTGTCGACACACTTGGCCTGTTCTTCTTGAGACTTTACAGGAGCTTGATCTGTGTCGATACATGATCAAGTTGTGTCGACACCCTAGCTTAAATGTTCTGTCCCTGCACATGGAGATTACCCAATTTAATAAGCATTTATAAAAGAGCATTTAATTGGTGCAATTCAGGCTTATCTTTAAGTATGACATGTGTCATGCCACTGTGGCACAAAGTGCAATAAAGCATTCAATAAAGACACATGTCACATCATCACTATTGCTTTGATTGGCCAAAAGTGAATGTGAACATCCGAAGTCATAGTGACAAACTTGTCTAGATCAGTCGAAATGACTTTGTCATATATGAAGTTTAGCTTCGTCATAAACGAAGTCCAGCTTCGTCATATGCGAAGTTACTTCATCATACACTAAGTCTAGCTTCATCATATGCAAAGTCTAGCTTCGTCATATGTGAAGTCTTTCTTCGACTAACTACGACCAAATCTAGACATCCAAAGTTCTGTGCTTCGACTGACAAAGAACAAATATGAACATCTGAAGCTGTTCAGATGTCCATTTTTGCAAGTTATCAGTATGGCCAGTCAGTCCATGCTTTGCAACCATTATTTAAGGGTTATCCAACATGAAGGCATTAAAGTGCATCAACCAAACAAGGATCTGAAGTTATCTTCATGATTTACAAAGATTATGCCATCATATGTCATCATCAAAACAAATTAAAACAATGATGGTTATTTACAAAACCATAACTCTACATTTTCTTAACTTGATCCATGGACTCTCGAGGTTTTGTAGCTGAGACTCACTCTATCAATAGACCACCGTAAAGGGTCCTTATGAAAACAATGAGAATGAAGAGAATTGTACTAGAGAGCAAATTAGAAGAGCAACTCTTAACTATAATGCCATGAATATGCTTCAATTTGTTGATCACCATAAGGAGTATTCAAGAATATCCATGTGCAAATCTGCTAAGGAAATGTGGGATAAACTTGAATTAAGGTATGAAGGAACATCTCAAGTTAGGGAAACCAAAGCAAACATACTTGTTTCTGAAATATGAACTATTTATGATGAAAACTGATGAATCAATTTCTGAAATGTTTGCTAGGTTTGTGATAATTGTTAATGGACTGAAGGCACTAAGTAAGGAGTATACTGATTTGGTAAGAAAAATTTTGCGCTCTTTATCATCATTTTGGCACACAAAAGCTACTATGATTAAAGACTCTAAGAATTTATCCAAAATGTCATTGGATGAACTTATAAGATCTTTAATGACATATGAAATAAACCTAAAAAGGACTGAAGAACACATGCTTAAAGCTAAACCAATAGCACTTAAGGCTTCATCAAGTCACAAAGAGAAAATCCAAGAGAAATCTAATTCTGAAGAGTCTGAATATGATGAGATGAGATTGCCCTCATAACGAGACATTTCAAAAAATTCTTAAAATCAAGAAGAGAAAAATTCAATGGAAAGAATGAATACTTTTCTGGCAAAAAGAATTCTTCTTCTTCAAATAATAACTTCGGCAAAAAATGAAAAGACTGATGATGTTGTTATTTGTTACAGGTGCAACAAGCCAGGACATATGAAAGGTGAGTGTCCTGAGCTCAAGAGGGAAATGCACAAGAAACACAAAATGAATATCATGAAGAAGAATCCAAAAGCAATGTTGGCAACATGGTCTTGTGAAGACCAGAGTGAAGAAAAAGGAGATACCTCCTCAAGTTCTGAAGATGAGCCAATGTGTTTTATGGCCAACAACAATGATAGCAAGGTAAGCTCTTTTCTTTTGAGCAATACACTGTTGATGATTGACAATATACATATGCTACCTTAGTTGAGAAATACTCTAAAATAAGAAAAGAAAATAAATATTTGAAGAAGAAAACTGATAATGTCATGCATGATACTTCTCTAACTAGAAGAATATCTGAACTTGAAAAAGAAATTTATGAACTCAATGATAAAAAGGAATAACTTTTGAATGAATTGGATGAGTTCAAGATTACATCTCAAAAGGCTAACAGTGAGTTGGTAAAGTTCTCTAAGAAAATAGAAATGCAACAAAAAGAAAAACAACAAGCAATTGATGAAATTAAAAAAGTTAATAAATTGCTAACTGAAAAGGATCATGTGATAAAAAAGTTCAAAATGACAAAGAAAATCTTAATGTCTTGTTAGGACTGAAAATGAATGCTAAAAAGCATGGTTTTCAGTTTTACCACAGAAGGAACAATGAAAAATAAAACAACTGAAAAAATAGAAAAATCTTCAAAATTTCCCTTGATTAAATTTGCCAAAATTTAAAATTTGAAAAAAATATCATAAAAACATCTCCTCAGTTAAATTGATTACCTAAAATAAAACTAGTCAAAGAATTCATCTGAAACAATCAACAATAAAAATAAAAATAATGTGTTTCAAAAGAAGAGACCAATCAGGTCGACACATGTTGTAGAGACATCATCACAGGTTAACCATAAGTTAAAAATTGTGGTCACTATGTTGACGTATGTTCAACATAGGTCGACCTATCTATCCCTAAAAAATAAACAGATGTTAGAGAAAAATTCAAACAAAAATATAAAAAAATATAAAAAAATATAAAAAACATTTTCATGATGTTGATTGGAGGCCCAAAGTATCACATCAATCTAATTGGATCAATTCTTGTAATCAATAGGTGTTGAACCACTCTTATATTTTTACCCTTATATTTTGGTGATGACAAAACTTATGATTAATTAAATATTATAAATATATTGAATATCATGTTTTCCTAATAAATATAAATTTATGGCACTATCGCTGTGTGACTTGCACTGATAAGAAAAATCGATGTCTATTCAATATACATCGATTTCAGTTCACAAAGTGCCACATCGATTTCAACTTAAACATTGACTCCGTGTAAACATCGATTTTGGTAGAACATCGACTTCATATGAAACAACGACTTCGTTTCTACAACGATTTCACTTGAACATGGATTCTGTTGAAAACATGGATTTCACTTAAACATCGATTCTATTTAAACATCGATTTCACTTAAACATCGATTCTGTTGAAAATATCGATTTCACTTAAACATCGATTCTGTTGAAAACATCGATTCTTTTGAAAACATAGATTTCAACTTAAACATCGACTCCGTTGAAACATGGATTTCATTAGAACATGGATTCTATTCAAACATCAATTTCAACTTAAACATCGATTTCCTTTATATTCAGATATTTCAAAATATTTATGGCACCTAATGAAAAGTCAAATATATTTCATTTGCGTAATCTTCTATCTTTCTGACAGAAGATCTTTTTGCTTATCTCATAGGATCTCTTCTTTCCTGTCAGACAAAAAGGGCTTACCTACCACTTCTAGGTGACTGTAGGAAACACAGAAGTACGGGCCTTTTTGACAGAAACACTCTTTGATCTAAACACTTTCTTCTATGCTTGCAGATCTCGAAAACCACCAAGTGGCTGACAGTCAGAAGAAGAAGAATAGAAAGATCAACAACGACTAAAAGAGTTCCAACGGATCTCTTCAACGGATCTATTCAAAGCTGCTCATATAAAAGATGAAGCAAGGTTGTAGAACAAGTAAAGAGAGCTTTCCTGAAGATCTTTAAAAGAGTGTACATACTGTGAGGAACCTCAACTCCACATACACTCAAAGAAAGAGAGAAGAGCTCAAGCCCAATCAAGAGAAGCTTTTCATAGCAGAAGTTTTTGAAGCTTTCAAGCCTTCTTTTCTTCACTCTCTCTGTGGTCATTGTAATTCCTGGGGAGTGTCCTTTGCTGAGAGTTTCTGGGTTAGAGTCCATTATTGTAAAACTCTCAGCTTTGTTCTTTCTTTTCTATGAAAGATTTTAGTCCAGCTGTAGGACTGTATACAGTGAGTCTCTTCCTGTGTGAAGAGTTGGACAATGTAGTTGCTGGTGTTTTCTGTCCAGCTGAGGGACTGTACTCAGTGTAGAATCTAGCTGGAGGTTTAAGTCTAGCAGAACCACACTGGGGTTTGTACTAGGAGGTTGGCTTCTTGACCTGTAAGAGAAGTGGGCTGCCTTCTTTCCCGGGAAAGAGAAGAAGACCAGCTGGGGTGCTGGGTGTTGTATTGTCCTTGAGGGGGGCTGTACCCTTGGTTAGTTTAATCCCAAGAGATTGCTTGGGGACTGGACGTAGGACTTCCATGTGGGAAGGGCTAAACCAAGATAAATCCCTTGTGTTCTTTGTGTGATTGTTTACTTGCTTCCGTACTGCTACTCTCTATCATACTCAACTAACCAAATTTCAAGTGATAATTTTTTGTGTTTAAGTTTCTGTTTCAGATTTCAGAAAACCTATTCACCCCCCTCTAGGTTAGCTTGCTGCCACACCAAAAGGGCCAACGCTATGGTCCTCATAGACTTAACTCTCATTCATTCTATTCAAGTCCTTAAAGACGTCAACAGAACTTTTGGTCTATATTTCAACAAATGAATAAACATGGTAAACTGCACAATTTCCCAATTTCAAAAATAAAAAACCCTAGTGTTAACATTCCAAATCATGATGTTATATTATAAAAAAGGGAAATAATTCTATAAATAAAACACAAATAAAAAATGATTCAAATGTAGATTAGAAGAGATTTACTCTCTCTAGTAATTAATCTGATGGTCCCAACAATGTTTGGGTACCAAAATCTTTCCTTCTTTGATTTGAAATGTGCAGAAATGTCGTACACTAAACTCAAATGTATGGTATCTTGACAGTGGATGTTTATGGAACATGACTAGAGATAGGACCAAGTTTTCATGTCTGATTGAAAAGGAAGGAGGATCAGTCACTTTTGGAGGACTCTACAAAATGATGAAGAAGATGACTTCATTGTTGAGTCTTCACCAACTATTAAGGAGTATGAAGATGCATTTAAAAATTTGGACAATCAAGCACCAAACGTAAATGGACAAAGTAACATTGCTCCTGAATTGCCTGAATCAAGTGAGGCAACATCTAAATTTCACTTTTTAAAAGATCATCCAGTTGGAAGTGTCATTGGTGATTTACATGATAGAGTTAGAACTATATCTTCTTTTCAGAATGTAATAAATGAAGACCTCTTGGCACTAATTTCCCAGATTGAACCTACGTCTATTGATGAAGCTCTAACCAGTGAAGATTGGATCAATGCAATACATGATGAACTTCATCAATTTGACAGAAATAAAGTATGAAAATTAGTACCTAGACCTAGTGACCAATCTATGATTGACACTAGATGGTGTTCAAAAATAAACCGAACGAAAATAGACAGGTTATTAGGAATAAAGCTAGACTAGTTTCTAAGGGATACAATCAAGAGTTTGGTATTTACTTTGAAAAATCATATGCCCCTGTAGCTAGACTAGAAGCTGTGAGAATCTTTCTTACTTTTGCCTCATCCTTGAAATTTAAAGTTTATCAAATGGATGTAAAAAGTGCCTTCTTGAATGGTTACATCAAAGAAAATATTTTTGTGGAACAACCTCCTGGATTTGAAAATGAGAAATATCATGATCATGTTTTTAAACTCAATAAGGCTCTTTACGGTCTTATGCAAGCTCCAAGAGCTTGGTATGACTGCTTCAGTTTTTTTTTTTTTTTTGAATAAAGGATACATAAGAGGTAATGTAGACCAAACCCTATTTACAAAAATTGTCAATAATCAAATCATTGTTGTTCAAATTTATGTTGATGACATATTTTTTAGGTCAACAAATAAAGAGTTGTGCATTGAATTTGCTAATCATATGCGAACTAAATTTGAAATGAGTTTGATGGGCGACTGACAATTCTTTTTGGGATTATAGATATATCAAACCAATGAAGGGATATTCATAAGTCAAACAAAGTATGTGAAATAACTTCTGAAGAGATTTGACTTTCAGCACCTCAAACATTCAAGCACACCAATGACAATAAATGTAAGATTAGAGGAAGATTCATCTGGTAAGTCTGTAGATTCAAAGACCTATAGAGGTATGATTGGCTCTCTACTTTACCTCACAGCCTCTAGACCAGATATTCAATTTAGTGTGTGCATGTGTGTAAGATCTCAAGTCAATCCTAAGGAAAGTCACATGTTAGCCGTCAAAAGAATTTTTAAATATCTTGTTAGAATATGTGAACTTGGCATTCAGTATCCTGCTAGTTGCAAATTAAATTTAATTGCTTACTGTGATGCTGATTATGCTGGTTGCAAGCTTGATAGAAAAAGTACTAGTGGCTTGTGTTTATATCTAGGTGGATGCCTAATCTCTTGGGCTTCTAAAAAGCAACATTCAGTAGCTCTATCCACTGTAAAGGCTGAATAAGTTGCAGTTGGTTATTGTGGCACGCAAGTTCTTTGGGTGAAACACCAACTCCTAGACTATAATCACAAATTAGGTTGTATTTCTATTTTATGTAATAACACTAGTACAATCAATTTGCCTAAAAACCCAATTCAGCATTCGCGAACAAAACACATTGAAATAAGGTACCATTTTTTAAGAGATGAGGTTGCTAAGAAATCATTTGAGCTTCACTTTATTGAAACTGAAAAGCAAATTGCAGACATTTTCACTAAGCCTCTCTCAGAAAATAGATTTTCATTCTTAAGGAGAGAACTTGGTTTGTGCAAATTTCCACATCCTTGATATCTTCCATATTATTTTTGCAAATAAAAGCCCTCTTGTTCTTGCTAATAAATTCTTGCTTCTCACATTGCATTGACATTTTTGGTATATCAAATAGTGATTTGAAGAAAGACAAGTGAGGCTTGTCTAGACACTTTCACTATGCATGGGTATATGTCTCAACCAAGTATCAAGAGCCTTTTATGCAATTATTGAGGGGGAGCCTTGTCATTCAATAAAACATTCTTGATGGTTCTACTTTCACTTCATTCAATTCTTCCTTCATCATCAACCTTCATATTCATCCTGTGAGGGGGTGTTACATAAAATAGGGAGTCATTGTCAACTCTTCACTCAATTTCTTTGACAATGTTTGTCTAACTTGAACCCCAATATCAGGATTTTTTGAGTCCTTATGATATTTTTATATGAGAGATTTAAGACATGCAAACAAAACTAATTGTGCATCTAGTTTAATTTCAAAGATTCAATCTAAAACCATGATTGTGCAATTTTTAATGCTAAATGTCTTTAAAATGATTTGTAAAACACTTGTAGGCACATGAGTGGCTTTAATGTTTAACATGTGCATGTTTAAGCTTCATCTTTAACATATGACAAGAATACTATCTCTACATTCATAGACATAATTTTTCTGGTCAATGCATTTAAGGCCCTAGAATTTCCTCTCCTGTGTACGTGCTTAATTGTGTGAAAATGGATGCTTGTGTGTACAGATATATATATATATATATATATATATATATATATATATATATATAACTAATTGGTGTATTGTTGTAAATATATGAATGTATATCTATTATATATATGTATATTTTATTTGTATGGTATGAGTAGTATTGCATTTAAGGTATACATTATATGTAAGATGTATATTGATCATGTATGGTGTGAGAATGTGTATAAGTGTGCCTGTTTGAGCAGTTTTAAGTTCTGTGCAGACGACCTGTTGGCGTCAACATGAGTTGACGTCTATAGGGAGTCAGCGGCCACATCGATGGATGCCAAGTCAGAATAGGCGGCCCATGATGTTGACGTTAACCTCCCAGATCTGTTGAGGTTTCAGATCCGGAAATGTCCCCGAGATTTTCGCCCCCTGTTTAGGAAACCGTCCCTCAATGGTAACCTAGATCCGAAACGCATCCCTAAACGCCCCAACCCTATAAAAGAGATGGATTAGGGCTCGGTTAGGTCTTTTTGGCTCTTGAGTCAAAAACCCTAATTTTGTGCAAAACCCTAATCTTTGAGCTCTAAAATCCGGCGATTGGAGGCTTCATCTGGTGATCTTCTGCGACTGGAAGGAAGGCTAGACATCAAGGATCATCTTCCCAACCCCGGTGGACCCTAAAGACCATCACAAAACTCGGATCGAGGGAGTTTTGAAGGCTCTTTAGCTCAGGCCGAGGAGGGCTTCGTCGACCCTAATCATCGATTGAGGAATTTTCTAAAGGCAAGTACCCCTTTCACATCACTCCTACATATGTCTAGTAGGTCCTAGGTATTTTTTGGATTTTTATTTGAGTCATGGAATCCCCAATTTCACCAAGTTCTTGCATTCTATCTGTGTTTTGCACAGACAAGAACTTAACGGTGGGATCCCTTGCCGTTAAGATCTTGAGTTAGCGGCGCCCTTTGTTGCCGTTAACTTGGTAGACGGCCACCCGCATGCCGTCAAGTTTACCAGACTGCCACAATGTTTATGTCTGATCTATATGACCTAATTTTTAAGATTTTTCGCATGAGGATATATGGTAAAATTTATAAGATATGTAAATACCTTTAAGGGAGTATGTTGTGAAATTTTATGAAATTTTGTGGAATGCTTTAATTATTAGAAATTTCTGAAATGTCTGGCCAACAGGTTTTTAATCTTGCAAAATTCCGTTGGTGCAATCGGTGTGGGATTTAACTGTTGTAAAAATTCTGTGCATTTATTGTGGGTTCAAATTCATGCTATAGGAATTTGGGATTTTTCTAATATCTGTACAATTAATTACGTTTTCTGAACTGTAGAACAGTAAACATGTTTTATTAGTGTCAAAATTTAATTAAATAGTATAAAAATAGTTAAATTCCTAGAAATTAGCATATGTTTAGGACTATTAGAGAACATGTGTAAAATAAGTTGTGGGTCTGAACAATGAAAATCCATGCCAAATTGACTATTTTTACCTTATATAATACCACTTTTTGAATTTCCTTAATTAGTATATATTTCATAAAAATATGAAATTTGGTATGCATGATGTATGACCCGTAAACAGTCAGTGGTTAAAATTTCATGTGAATTGGATAACCGTAGGCATTGATTTGTTACTTTATGAAGAATGACCAAATTAGTGCAAAATTTTTGTAAATATTTATTTAGTCAAATAATTACAGCATGATTAATGTTAGTTGTGACTGATTAGTTCTTGTAATAGTAGTGCCATGTTAGGGAACCTGAACCATGTGCATAAATGTGAATATGAGAATAATGTGTTAAAAGGGTGTGGAATTGTGTGTTTAATTAGAAAATGTGTAATTGTGCCAATGAGTGACACTGCTACCTTTGAGGGCTGAGGAACTGTGCTGTGGTAAAGTCCCCACGGGAAGGTTCATAGTGTGTGATATCCCATGGGCATTGGGATTAAATCCTAGAGGCGGACAAGTACCGTTGGTTAGGGTGGAGAGTGCTTCTCCCGGTTCTGCGTAGTAACTAAGGTCTATCATTGTGTTGCCTAGATGATAGATATGTGTGTGATGTGACAAGTGTGTGTCCTTCTAGAGGTGGTTTGGACTATGTGTCATGGCATATAATAAAGTGTGAACTTGTGTTTATGTGAAAAGTGAATGTGTAAATTGTGTAATTGTGTAAATGATCATGTGAGATTTTAATCAATGGAATAGCATGTAAAATGATAATTCCTTATATGAATGTGATATATCTATATCAAAACAGCAAGCTATTCATGTATATAGATGTGTTATCCATGTGAAAATGATCATAGAATCCATGCTAGGAGTGTCTTTTGAAAAATGTGTAAACTCCATGTATAAAATGGTTATAGTCTTAGAATATAAATGTGATTAAAAGAGACTTAGTTTAGTATATTGAAAAATATGTCGAAAGCATGTGATAGGCTTTAAATCATTGAAAAATTGTTATGAGTCATTTATCATGTGTGGTATGTGTAGAAATCATGTTTAGGTTCTTCTTGAAACTTTTATCAAGTCCATGCTTATGTGCTATCCGTGTAGCATGAGAATGTAAAAAGTCAGGTGATGTATGTATGTTTAGTGTGGTTGGAGTTACTTGTTGAGTTCTCTTGGACTCACTCTTGCTTCGGCATACAGGTGCAGAGATTTCTACTTCATCCGAGGAGATAGTCAGGAGTGACTCAGAGCGGGAGTAGGAGATCTTGTGGAGTTTCGGCATTGTACCTTTTATTTTTCATAGTATGTAATAAAGGAAAATTTTGTAATTCAGTTTAGACAATGTGGACAATGTATTTATTTTCATCTCTCAGTTATTAAATGTTTAGTTTTCTTTTCCTCTGTATGGACTGTGAATAGAATGTGGATGATGGAATAAGAAATTACATTTGGCTCCTTCTTTTCTGCTGTTATGTGTTATATTTGTGTACATTTCAGTCTATCGATTTTGTTGGGTAAATGTCCCACTGTAGCGACGTTCATTATACCGATGTGGGTTGGTGTAACTGTACCGGTATAAGGAGGGTCGTCACAATGCAACTATATTCCTACACAACATCAAAAGAAAAATGATCAACAATATGGAAAGACACAAATAGAGCAATGCAAATTCTTATACCACTGAGTAACTAGGCCATCTCACCTACTAAACAAGTAGTTTGTCTCGCGTCAAAAAGTGGAAAATAAAATTTTCATCTCTGTGTAAGATAATGAAAGTTAAACTACTGAGTAATCAAGGGGTCTTGCATCTGGTAAATGTGATCTCTTGCATTGAAAAGTGATATTGAACCAATTTATTCTTGCATTGTTTTAGTAAAAATGAAAGGAATTCAAAATACTCAGGACAGAAAGCACAAGACCTAAATAAAGTTCATGAACAATGAGTATAGACCTATTATTCTACATTGTTTTAAATATAAAGCTACTAACCTCCTATGTTAAACACTTTTGCTAACTCATATAGGTCACTTTGACTCACATTTGCATCATTATTTTAACTACATTCAGATCATTACATCTTGCTATACATTGTGTTATGTGTATCTTTGTAATTAAACTTTGTTGCACAATAGCAAAACACAATAATTTCTCTCATCTATTAATATCACTTTGACTCACTTCCTATAAATTCCTTTCCACAGCTTAATTCCTTGCTTTCATGCCACATTCTTCATTGATTCCTCATAAGAGAAAGGAAGTGATTTACCAAAAATGAACAACCCAAGAATTCTTGTCATTTATATTTCATGTCCATCTTTTTGATGTTGTCAAAAAGGGGGAGAAAAAGAATGAGCTTATGGGATTATTTATGGGGGAGAAAAAGAATGAGGAGAAATAGAATGAACATTTATTTTGTCATCATCAAAAAGTGGGAGAATGTTGTGTTGAGTGTGTATTCAATATTTTGATGATGAATTTAATGATGACTAACACTTTGATGTTGATGATGTCTAAACACTCATACTTGATTTTGATGATGACATATTGTACATATTATGATGATGACTAAACAACATGTTTTTGATACTTTATATTTCATATTTTGATGATAATGACATATTTTGATGGTTCACACTTCATATATATAGGCTTACACAACTTTGTCACAGTTGCATCGATGCAAGTTGAAAATCAAGTCGACGCACATAGTCTGTCCAATAAGCTTATGAAGAACAAAGTCACAATTGTGTCGACGCAAGCTGTCAATCAGGTCGACACACATTATCCATCTAGTGATCTATATCTAAAGAAAAACACAAGAGGTCGACATAAGCTGTTAATCAGGTCGACACACATGTCCTCCTAGTAAGCTAGAACTGATACTTAGTCAGTTGCATCGACGCAACTCGAGTGAAAAGTCAAAAATGAAAAGGGTATGATTTCCAAAGGGTGTGGCTTATCCTTGGAGATTATTGTAATCATGGGGTTGCACACCCCCTCGAATCACACAACATGGTCTATGTTCACAGCATGATATGAGGATGTGATCGCCACCTAACAAGTTGCCCTAAGATATAGATAAAGACTAAGGCTAATGTGCTAGGAAAAGGAACTGAGAAGCGGGCGCTTACTGATGTCGCAATGGGAAGACCCGTCGCGATATGATGACTATCGTGACGCACCGACCGGGCGCGTTCTCCTTATCGTAACACAGGATGCCGACGCCTTCTCAACAATGTGGGAGATGAGTGGAGGGACCTTATTCTTGCTCTCCAGCCTAGGGGTGTTCAAAAATCGGTCGAAACCGAAAAATCAAACCGAACCGACCGGTTCGATTTAGAGAGTGCCACAGTTCAGTTCGGTTTGGAACTGGAGAACCGAAATAAACCGAACATATGTATATATAATATAAATAATATATTATAATACAAAATAAACAACAGTGCAGTGGTTGGAGCGCTCATTGCCATGGGGGTGGTTGTGAGTTTGATGCTCACAACCCCCCCATTACATGCCTTTTTCTCATTTTTTCCCATTTCGGTTCAAACCGAACCGAACCGGTTCGGTTCGGTTCAGTTTGACTTTAAAATCGGTTCGATTCAATTTTCTCAGAAAAGAGGTCCAAACCGAACAGAATCGAACCGTGAACACCCCTACTCTAGCCGGCTAGAGAACAAGAGCTCCTCATCTATCCTTGCTTTAGTACTTGCCAAAACAACGAAACACCAAGAAGAAACCCTGTTAGACCTTATTTAAGTGAAGCATCTATTCAAAATGAAATGAAAAGGATGAAGCATGGGGGGAACGAACCTGGGGGGTGTTTTGAAACCCCTTGGGTTGCATAAAAATGTGGGATAGAAAAGATATGCCTCTTTCTAAGAGAAAATAACAACATGCATGAAGGGAAAATGAAGAAAGGAGGAGGAAAGGGCCCCAAAGGGGTGACTCCCTGGTTGTAGAAGGATGCTTTTGGTCGTGCAGCAGCCTCTGAAGAAGGTGGAAGTCGCCTCCTTAGCCACCAAGCTCCATACTTGAAGAAAGAAGCATGACTTGATGAAGAGAATAATGAGAAAATGGGTGGAAATGGGAGGGCTACACCTAAGGGGAAGCTCTGGGAAGATTTTGGCAGCACTTCGTGGTAGCTAGGGGTCCTCTCCTCCTTCTGAAAGGGTAGGGTCACTTATATAGAAAGGAGAGAGAAAATCCCGTCCATAAGTGACAATGACCCATGCAAATAATAAAAAGTCAAGTAAATCTGCAGGGGAAGAGTCTTAAGAGAGTTCCAAGGTAGGATGGAACCTCAAACCGCGACTGGGAGGTTGCTTGTGGATGAAGATAAGGCCAATGGAGGATAAAGTGGAGGTGGTTGCGGAGGCCAGCACATGCAGACCATGTCGTGACGGGTCGAAGGGACGCGACAAGGATTGTCGGGACGGCCACGGTGGTCGCGACCATAAATACACGTGAACAAATATGCATGGGTTATCGCGACGGCCAGGAAGGACGCGACCTGAGTCTAACGCGATGCCACGACCCGTCACGTTAAGTATGACCAATTATTTTGGAATTTTGATCGAATATTTAGGAAAATAATCGATTATTTAAGGAATTTAATCGGTTAAATGGCATGAACGTGACTATGAGACCCTCGAATTGTATCCATATTATATTCTATGCATGTGGTATTTACTTGTTTATGTACATAGTGTGTGTGTATTAATTTTGTGCATATTATAATTATTTGGTTACTTATATGCATAGATATGTATAAATATATATATGTGTTATTTCCGTGCATGTAATGTATTTATTTAAATGTGCATATGTCTATATTATTTCTGTGGATATAACTACTTAGCTAATTTTGTACATATTGTACTTATTTAAATCCTATGCATATTGTATTTAGATAATGTTGTGCATATAGTATCTAATTATTTATTCCATGTATATTGTATGCAATTATGCTGTGTACATATATATATATATATATTTATTTATTCTGTGCATATGATATCTATCTGCTTTCTCTGCACACATTAAATTGTTTATGATGTATTGGTATAGTTGTTTTGATGTATTTCTATGTTCTGGCCGAAATGCCAGTTGACGTCAACAAACATTGGCGTTAATTGCATGTTGACGGCAACCTGTGTGCCATTGACTGCATGGCCAGGAGAGGTTGACGTCCAGATCGATGGATGCTGACTCCCTATTAGCGGCAGCAATATGGGCGTCTATTTCCCAGTTTTATTGCAATTTCAGATCTGGAAACGGCTGTGTTTCTCCGGTTCTTGTTTAGGAAACCTATCGTTAATGGTAGGAACCCTAATGGAATGCGTACCCCGACCCCTCTAGCCTATAAAACACCCCGATTTGGGCGAGGTTAGGTCTTTTTGCTCTTGTGAAAACCCTAAGGATTTTGTGAGAAAAGTTGATCTTTCAAGAGCTAGATCTGACGATTGGAAGGGTCTTCTAGCGAGCTGCACCGACTGGAAGATACAGCAAACATTGAGGAAGCATCCCCAACTCCGAGGATCGATCTACATCAGTAGAAGGACTAGATCTGGCAAGAGTTTGTGCACCTTCTTGGCTTGGCCGAGGAAGGCTTCTTCGACAAGATTTGATCTCTGTAGATTTATTTTCAGGCAAGTGATCTAGGGATTACTGATGAACAGTCCATCCCCATGTACTTTTAAATTAATTACTTGCCTATTTTGGTGATAAACAAAACACTGTCAAAAGTTCTCTAACCTTGTTTATCTAGCCATAAGCACAGGAATTACCCAAGAAAGTCAGCATTTGTGGTAAGTCTTACATACATCTTTTTTCAGAAGAGCCATAATAATTCCTTCATTAACTATAACGATTTCCTCACTAGAACAACGATTTACTTGAAAGATTGAATACCTTGCTGTGTCAAACAAGTCGATATTTATACGACTCTGTAAGTTATCGTAACGACTTCTTCAGAATTATAACGACTTGCTTATTATAACGACTCTGTAAGTTATCGTAACGACTTCTTCAGAATATAACGACTTGCTCATTATAACGCTCTGTAAGTTATCGTAACGACTTCTTCAGAATTATAACGACTTGCTCATTATAACGACTCTGTAAGTTATCGTAACGACTTCTTCAGAATTATAACGACTTGCTCATTATAACGACTCTGTAAGTTATCGTAACGACTTCTTCAGATTTATAACGACTTGCTCATTATAACGACTCTGTAAGTTATCGTAACGATTTCTTTAGAGAATTATAACGACTTGCTCGTCATAACGATTCTGTAAGTCATCGTAACGATTTCTTTAGAGAGTTATAACGACTTGCTCGTCATAACATTCTGTAAGTCATCGTAACGATTTCTTCAGAGAGTCATAAGACTTGCTCGTCATAACGATTCTGTAAGTCATCACAACGATTTCTTTAGAGAGTTACAACGACTTGCATCTCATAACGATCTGTAAGTGTTTCATATCGATTTATTCAGAATCAGAACGACTTGCCATGTTTCATAACGATTTCTTATATCATCTGTTATAGAACGACTTGGTTGTGGTAACGTTTCATAAGTTATCATAACGACTTCTTATGAGTCTACAGCAACTTGATCATAACGATTCTATCAGATTTTCATAACGACTGCATAAGTCATGTTTCCTTTAATTAAATGTTTTCCTTGATTTAAGCTACGTTGAATAGTCAAAGTCGCATCACGTCTATTTGACTGCCATGCATTTAATAAAGACTGAACGTATCTCTGCACAGATACAGAACATATCTTCCATTCTCGTGTATCCTCTGCATGCATCTTCTAGAACGATAAACTGTCACTACCATATTTGTGTCTATCTGCTCTAACGTTGACTGACATCTGGAGATAGTATAGCTGTCTACCATTAAAGCTCAACCTTGCAGAACCTTAAGGATACACTGTCCTACAACATCTGACCAGAAAGACTTCAAGCCAGCTAAGAAGATCTCATCACTTTGCGTCTCCAAAGAACAAAAGACTGTCGACAGGAAGTTTCTATAGATCCTTCAGTCTAACGTACACCAAAGCTGTGGACAACGTCATCTCTTCATCCTCATTCAAATTGGAGATATAAATACAAGAGAAGGAAGCTTTATTGACATTCAAGAGAATCTAGAATTCTGCTTCTTTCAAGTCTTCAGAATCTCTAGAGCCAGAAATTCTCTCCTTTCGATCTTGGCTCCTAGCTTCTTGTGCTGTGAGAGAAAAATTAAGGAAGAGCTAGTTTAGTTCTGAGAGAGTGCACTTTGTGTAGATCTTCGACTCTCAGTGCTTGTAGCTTCAGATTGAGTTTTGTAAAAGCTTGATCTAGGGGCTAGTCTTTTTCTTTCAAGAATTTCCTGTGTTATTCCTTCTGTGTGAAGGAAGACCTGGTGGTTTCCAGGGTGTGTTTTTCCCTTCAGAGTAAAGGAAGACCTGGTGGTACCAGGGTGTTGTGTTCCCTTCAGGGGTGAAGGAGACCAGCTGACTGGGTGGTTGTTTTTGTCCATAGGGGACTGTACCCATTAGTGAAATCCTGAGGATTGCTCAGGGACTGGACGTAGGACTCCTAAGGAGAGGAGATCCGAACCAGGATAAATCTGTGTGTCGTGGGGATTGTCTTCTGTGTGTGATGTTGTTTTTTACTAACCATTACTAATCCCTTTCAAGAACTCTTTATGTTTGTTTGAGTTCAGGTTTTTTTAGATAAGATTAATTTAAAGACCCATTCACCCCCCTCTGGGTTAGCCCCGGGCAACATTACATCCCTACCCTTGTCCTTTAGGTCTTAGGCATTTTTCTGGATTTTTATTTGAGTCTTGGAACCCCAATTCTCATGTATCTTTACGTTTAGTCTGCACTTCTGTAGACAGGAGGTTGGCAGTCACTTGTGTGCCACCAAGTTCTTGTGTTAGCGGTAATGTTGTGTGCCATTAACCCCTGTTGGCGGCAACCCCTGTGCCGCCAAGTTCTTCAAGTTTTACAGAATGGCTGATTTGATCTCTGTGGTATGTTTGTCAGAATTTTGGGTGTATATGCATGCTGTAAAATTTATATATGGTTAGGTACCGCCTATAGGTCATGTCATGAGGATGTGTCGAATTATTGTAATTAGTTTTATTTATTAAAATTTCTATATTAGTACAATGTGCATGATCTGACCATGATTAATCTTGTATAAACAGATCCGTTGTGGATTAGGGTTTTATAAACATTCCATGTTTTTATGGTGACTATTTTTAGGTCTTGAAACTGTTAGACATGACTGTTTTACTGTGTACCATGCTTAAATGGATTTCTCCATAAATCTATATGAGATCTACTTTAATTATTAAAATTAGTTTTACAGATCCAAAAAATCTAAAAAATTCAGCATGTGACATGTTAACTATTTAGAGCTTGTGATAAAACATTCGTCCTGTTTTGATCGCAGTGGATACTACTATTATTTTAACAATGGAATTGATCATGATAAGCTTATTTATGTTTAATTGTGTGAAATTCAAGGATTAGCAGCATGATTAGGATTTTTGTTATAATTTATTATACTATGAAATAGAAGTATCATGTTCTATAAACTAAAATGTGAATGTTATTAAAGTGCATGTGAAAAGGACTAAGTTGTGTATAAACAAATGTGATAATGTGTAAAATTTGGCCGATATTGACACTGCTACCATAGAGGTCTGAGAGCCGTACTGTAGTAAAGTCCCTATGGGAAGGCTCAACGTGTATGTGTTATCCTAAGGCATTAGGATGAATCTTGGAGGTGGACAAGCACCACTGGTTAGGGTGGAGAGGGCTTCTCCCGGTTCTGCGCAGTTACCTAGATTCGTCACTGCATTGCCTAGGTGGCAGATATGTGTTATGTTGTTATGTGTGTTCCTCTAGATGGTAGTTAGGATTATGTGTCACGGCAAATTAAGTGTAAAATGTAAAATGTGAATAATGTGTAAAGTGACATGTGAATGTGGCACGTGGTAAGTGCAAGTGATGTGACATGTGAATGTGCAAGTGAAAACTATAAGAAGACTATGTGAAATCGTGTGTGAGTGAAGGTGAATGTGAGTAAGAGAGTAAATACATATATTCATGTTATACAAGTGTAACTTATGTTAATTGTGATCTCATGTTTAGTATTATGTTGTATAGTTTAATATAATCTGTGTGTTAATGTCATGTGAATATGAAAATTTTACATTAAAACAGCAAGCTAAAAGTGCGAAAAAGTGTTATAATTGCATGAGAAATTGATTAGATATCATGCTAGAATTGTTAATTACCTTGTATAAACTTCATGTTCTAAATTGGTAAAATTGTGCATGATATGATTAGTGCTTGAATCATGAATCACGTGATATGTTATGTTAGAAAACATGGTGTAGGTGTATGTTTATTATCCATGATTGAATGAGCATGTGTTAGTTTAAAGCATGTATAGGTTGTCATGTATATTTGTTTAAGTATCATAAAGCATATGCCATGCATCTCTTTTATTGTTTAAATGATAGTATGTGTTACCTCGTAGTTTAATAGTTCAACATATGTATGGGATATGTGTAAGGAGGTGATTTTAGATTGCTTGTTGGGTCTTTTAAAAGACTCATCCTTGCTTCGGCGTACAGGTGAGACAAGTGTCCCCGTACTTGAGGAGGACGTAGGGAGGAGCGACCCGAAGCGCGAGGAGTAGCTACTTGTGGAAGTTTTCTTTATAGTTATATTCTCTTTCCATAGTGTGTAAACGATGTAAATTATATGGACAATGTCATAATGTACTTCATTTGGAATTGTAATAATGTGGACTTTGTTATTTCCAATTACTATATAGACTGTGAAATGATGTGATGATGATGGAATAAGATGTGAGTTATTTCTTTTATTTCCGCTGTACTCATTTGTTATTCATGTACATGTCAGCCTATCGTTTAGTGTTGGGTAAATATCCCACTATAATGACGCCCTTTGTACCGACGGGGGTTGGTATAATCATACCGGTATAAAGTGGGTCGTTACAGCGACCCTCAAGGCCGTCACGTTAAGATCTAAGGGTTGAAACCCTAGCACAAGGACTCTAAAAGTGATAATTGTACAAGACAAGCTAAGAATTGGATTTTAATGGGCTCAAAATGTGGCTAACGAATGGGTTCAAGGTGAGTGACCAACTTGGGGCTCATTAAGAGAACAAGGAATATGGTTCAACTTATGAGCCAGAATCGGGTGCCTACAGATTGTCCCTCCTTGGCTTCCACTCTACAAGGGAGCGGAGCGGAAGTGTAGCGGAGATGTCGTGAAATGATGATGAAGCGAAGATGACGTGGAGTAGACTGAAAAGATGGGAGCCAAGGTAAAGAGACACCCGATCTAACCAACAAGGAATAGAAATCTTCTTGAAAGTCTCAAGTTAGCCACTCGAGTATAATGCAAGGAAAACACAAGTCTGGACGAAAAGGGGAGAAAAGGATGATCAACCCCTCGATTGAGAGGTACTCTAGCCGATTGGTCTGCAGGTTTCATTTCGGAAGGACATGTGCGTGCCAGGTAGGTAACTATGACTCAGACCTGGGAGAGGTTCGCAACCAAAACAGATCAAAAGGAATTTAGATGAAAATTAGATAGAGAATCCAAATAGGGAAATTCTTGACAAACTAGCAAGAGCAACTTGCTCGGAGACAAACCTTCTGATTCGGAGTGGAATGGGATTACTTGTTTTGAATATGAAGGACAGTTGGACATACAACAAGAGCTCATTATTAGTCAAGGATGAGTCATGACAGCTAAAAAAAAAACCTATATGATGCATCCTAGGCTAAAAAAAAGAAAAGAAAACATAAAATCGAATGCAAAGAAAAGAGAAAATAGAAAATATATCAAGGATAATATTGCTAAACCAAACAAGAATGGGTCGAGAATCTTCCTGTAACGCTGTGCAAGACAAAGTCCATCATCCCCGAACTCATCCAACTGAACGACCTGTCCAGCGATAACAATATGCACCTAGATCATCACTGTTTTTGATGAAGGGGAACTCAGATCCTAGAACACATTGAGAACCATCCGGTCCTTGAAATGATATAATAAGTAAGCTAACATATAGTAATGCAAGGGAGTAGGGATAAGAAGGTCATACCTGCACTTACCTGTGAAGCTCCATTTTTTTGTGATTTTTTGATTTTTTTTGTGATTTTCTGATAAATAGTCGAATAATAATTGACTGAAGAGAAAGAAAATATGCACAACCACTACATCAACACAAGCAAACTATTCATAGACACAAGAACACATAACAAGCATTAACGTGATACCTCTGGGGGTCGCGACACTGTTGCGACATCACAGAGGGTTGCGACCTTATCACGTCGGATTGGGGAGTCGCGACACTGTTCTGTGCTCTAAACCCCGAAACCGAGCCTTATCCCTATCCTAAGACCAATCCTATTACCTATTGAACTCCTAAACCCAAACCTCATGTAACTCTACCCCTAGGGATGAATTGGAGTGGGATTAACCCCTCCCAAGGATCTATAAATAGGGGTGCAGAGCTTCAAATTTGCAGCCCACCTTCTCTCTCTTCTACTCTCTTGGTTTTCTCTCTCCCTAAGCCATGAAGAGGTCTTTTTCTTCTCTCCAAGCCAGCTCCATCCCTTATGGCGGTCCAAAAGCAGCGAGGACGACTCATGAAGAGCTTCATCGCCTCTCCTCCATGCTCGGACACTTGAGCTCAAGACATGATGTTCAAGTAAGTTCTTTTTAGCTCACCTTCTAGTCTCTCTCTCTCTTCTTCTTCTTCTCCTTCTTCTTATTTCTTTCTTTCTCCTTTTTCTTCTCCTACCAACCTCCTCCTTTTCTTTCCTCTAGATTCTTCCGAGCGGGAGATACTATTCCAAAATCCCATGGTTGGAGCCCATGATAAAAGCGCTCCCCATAGCATCCATCAACATGCTACGTGAGTGGAAGCTAACGACCGTCCTGGTGTTAGCAAAGAATTACCATAAAATTGTGCATATCTAGGATAGCATCACTGCGCTTGTGGAGTTGTGGCATCCGCAGATGCACACCTTTATCTTCCCTTCTTTTGAAGCCACAATTCTATTGAGGAGCTGAAGATGTGCTGGGTCTCCCAAAAGACTAGAAAGGGGTGGAGCACCTCATCTCTCATACTGGGCCCCGGTCGACTCCTGGGCCATCCTTGGCGAGATCACTACCAGGACCTGGATTTGAGTACCATGACAAGCCCAGGCTATATCCATCTGATCCCCCTCTCTCACATGGATTGCCTCCCAGTGCAAGAGGAAGACTGGGAACTATATAGCGATTGCCATGGCCGCCACCATCTGCATATGTGGCGTCATCCTCTTCCCCACGCAGGATCATCTTTTGTCTGCAACCAACCTGAGTGTCATCAGCTGAGTGTGGGAAGGTATGTCTATCTCCCACGCCATCCTTGGTTATTTATATGCCAGACTATCTTCTGCAGCCACTGGCGGGCCCCTCTTTGGCTCCGTGATTACCCTCGAGTGCTGGATGGGCATGCACATTTGCCTCAAGGCGACAAATGACACCTCCGTCAAGTGTATGAGCATGGTCCATCACCCTCTCTCCTTCATCGGAGTTCCACTACACATGACCACCCAGGCGTGGTGTAAGACCGCTGCGGTCAAAGGACTCAAGGAGTGGAGGCTGTACTTGAACACACTACAGGTGGAGCAATTCGAGATGTGCCTGACCTTTCTCCATAACAAGATCATCTGCCTTCCTCAACGATAGACTTGAGATTGATCGGGAATGAAGCACTGGTCCTCTACAACCCTCATCGATGCTATCTTCAGCACGGTGTGGCACACATAGTTGTACCAACCCTCTCTCACTACCCGCCTATCCAGGCAAGGAAGATGGACAATGTACAAGACGAGCAGGATGTGAGGAGCACCATCGTCTACTGGGAGGGGTGTGCCACAGGCCTCATCTCAGTGGAGGCGACGGAGGATGACAATGTGTACCATGAGTATTTGGAGGCATTGTGGAGGATCCGACCATGTGGAGATTGCGCCGTGGCGGAGGGTGCACAGGGTTCAGGACATACTTGACAGTTAGGAATTGTACTGGGTGGTAGGTAGGGTAAGAAAGGATGATTAATCGATCATAGACATGATTGAAACTTGTATTTGATGAATTAGATCAATAAAATCAAATTTTTATTCACTGATTGCATGCTCAGGTAGTGTCGCGACAGCTACAGATGTTGCCTTCATGTCGTGATGGCTCGATAGGTAAGATGAGTAAATTCATTTCAACTTCAGATTGCATAAGATGGGTAAATTCATTGCACAAATTATTATCCATGATCCAAAAATGATATCATAAACTTGAACAACAATAAAATGATTTTTTGCAATTTTTGTAAACAAAGTTTGATCAATTTTTCCTCTTATGTAACCTTTATTTACAAGAAAGGAGCTCAACCGGTCATACCAAGCTCTTAGAGCTTGTTTGAGACCATACAAGCCTTATTGAGTTTAAAAACATGATGAAGAAATTTTTCATTTTCAAACCCAGGGGGTTGTTTGACAAAAATATTTTCTTTTATGTAACCATTCAAAAATACACTTTTGACATCCATTTGAAAAACTTCGAATTTCAAAGAAGCAGCAAATGCAAGAAATATTCAAACAGCTTTAAGTCTTGCTACAGGGGCATATGACTCTTCAAATCAATACCAAGTTCTTGGTTATACCCCTGAGCAACAAGTCTAGCTTTATTCCGAACAATTTGACCAGATTCATTCAATTTATTTCTAAAAATCCATCTTGTTCCAATGATGGAAGTTAGATCAAAGGGTTTTGGTACTAAATCCCAGACTTGATTTCTTTCAAATTGATGAAACTCTTCATGCATAGCATTTATCCAGTTTTCACAAGATAAAGCTTCATCAATATTTTTGGGCTCAATTTGGGATAGTAATGCCAAAGAATCCTCATCTATGACAGAATGAAAAGATGATCTGGTCCTTATTCCATCTTGCAAATTACCAACAATGCTTTCAAGTGGATGATCCTTTAAGAATCTGGGTTCAGAACTTACCACAGGGTTTGTAGGAATTTTAGGAACATGATTACCTGAAGTACTTGAAGTTGGCATTTCAATAACCTCACGTGCATTTGGTACTTCTTGCTCTTCAAGATTTGTAGATGGATGTTCAAGAAAATCATTCTCATCATCACATATTTGAGTTATGCACAAATTAGGAATGTCAATCTTTTGGAAATTTTCATCAAAAATGACATGTGGAGATTCTTCGACAGTCTTATTTTTTAAAATATAAACTCTGTAAGCTCTTGAAGTTTTAGAATAACCTATGAAGATTGATTCAAAACTTTTTGCATCAAAATTTTCAAGATTTTCTTAATTGTTATTATGAACAAAACATTTGCAACAAAAAATTTTGAAATATGACACACTTGGTTTTTTATCCTTTAACAACTCTTAGGGGGTTTTTCTAATCTTTGGTCTTAACAATGCTTTATTCAAAATGAAATTAGTTGTATTCATAGCTTCAACCCAAAAAGATTTGGAAAGCTTACTTTCTAAGAGCATAGTTTTGGCCATTTCCACAAGTGTTCTGTTTTTCCTTTCTACAACTCCATTTTGTTATGGAGTTCTAGGTGAAGAAAACTTATAGAGTATGTTCAGATCAGTACATAGATCAGAAAAAGATTTATTTTTCACATTCACCCCCATGATCTGTTAAAATGGATTTCAATTTGAAAGACAAACAATTAAGGCAGAATTGTAAAATTTCCTGAATTCTAAACATGCATAACTTTTATGGGAAAAAAAGATCCAAGTGTATCTAGTAAAGTCATCAATGATCACAAATCCATATATATTACCACTGAGACTTAGAGTTCTGGTTGGACCAAAAAGATCCATATGAAGTAGATCAAGTGGTTTAGATGTAAGTACTTCATTGAACACTTTAAAATATTTTCTTGTTTGTTTTCCTTGAGCACATATCCCACAAACTTGATTGTTAATAATAGGGAAAGATTCAAGAAGACCTTTTACAAGATTCATTCTTATGAGTTTGCTAATGGTTGAGAAGCTTGCATGACCCAACCTTTTATGCCACAACCAAGCAATGTCATTTTTATTTGCAATCAAACAAACATTTGAAGAAGAGTTATCACACAAATCTATCATGTAAACATTATTTTCTCTTTTTCCAATCAATTTGATTTGCTCAGAAGAGGAGTCAATTATTTTGCATGAATCATATTCAAAAAGAATTTTGTGACCATTGTCACACAATTGACTGATACTAAGCAAGTTGTAATTCAATCCTTCAACTAAGCAAACATCATCACTCAAGGTTATGCAAGACTTACCAATTTTTCCTTTGCCAATTATTTTTCCTTTATTCTTACCTCCGAAGGTGACTGATCCACCTTCCTTTTCAATCAAGCAGGAAAATTTATTTCTATCTCTCGTCATGTGCCGTGAGCATCCACTGTCAAGAATCCAGATGTTTGAATTGGATGTATGACTTTCCTGCACATAACAAATTAGACAAGAAATGTTTTTGGTACCCAAATGTGCTTGGTACCAACATCCTGAGTCAGAAGAGAAAGCAAATCCTTTATAACCCAAATTTGTGTGTTTTTCTTCACAGTGTTTTTTGGAAAATGTGAGTGATACACATAAGGATTGAACCATTGGTTACCATTGTACCTTTGGTTCCAAGAATTATTCCATCTTGAATTGTGAGATGAGAAAACATTCCAATTTCCATGAGATGGATGATTATTTATTTTTTTGAAGTTTTTCTTATTTTTATAAGAAGGGTAGGTTGACCTATGTATGGGATGTGTCGACTTATGTATGGGATAGGTCGACCTGAGTGAGAGTGTGTCAACCTATGTATGGGATAGGTCGACCTGAGTTGAGAGTGTGTCAACCTATATTGTGTGTGTGTCGACCTGGGTAGGGTATGTGTCGACCTCTGACTAGGATAGGTCGACCTGTGCAGAGTGTGTGTCGACCTTACAGGTTCTTTCTGTTTTTGTATTTTTCTTTTGTTTTCAGCTGAGCTAGCCTTGACAAATTTTATTAAGGAAATTTTTGATGATTTTATTTTCTTTGGAGATAATTCAGTTTTCTTTGAATTTTGTGGTTCAAACCTAAACCATATTTATTTGAATTCATCTTAACTCCCAGTAGAGTATTCAGATTTTCTTTGCCTTGTTGTTTCTTGATGATGTCTTCTTTTTATTTAAGGCAATGATTGAGTTTTTCAATTTGATTTAAATTTTCTTGATTTTACTTCTCTTTTTCTTCAAATTTCTTGACAGAATTGATAAGTTCTTTGTTCAAATTTTGAATTCTCAATTTTAGATCATCAACAAAAATTAACAATTCATCATTTTCTTTGATTTGATCTGAAATTTGAGCTTCTAATTTAGAAAATTTTCCAATAGATGATGTGTCATGAAGAATGCTGTCGATTTTTCTTTTCAAATATTTATTTTCTTTTCTAACTTCAGAAAGATTTTCAACTAAATTACCATATACTTCTTGCCAATCTTCAATGGTAAATAGTTCAAAAGACATATCTGCTTGTTCTTCACTGCTTCCAGCCATGAAGCAGATTTCATTTCCTTATGAACTTGAGGATTCTTCATTGCTGTCTGAGCTTTAATCCTCATCTGACCATGTAGCAATCATGGCCTTGTTCTTCTTTTTGTGAAACTCCTTCTTGTCATTTTAGTACTTGTTCTTCTTAGCCTCTGGACATTCAGCTTCATATGTCTAAATTTGTTGCACTTGTAACACACAAGAATTTCATCAGTTTTCTTATGATCAACATGGGAGAAGTGTCTTCTTTTACTAGACATGACATTTTGCTTATTACCAAAATGTTAGGATCGGATACTCGGTGATGGCAAAGCTAGAAGGGGGGGTTGAAGATTTGCAGCGGAAACTTAAGCAATTTAAAAACTACTTCGGATTAAAAGACCTACTCAATAAAAACCCCTCTGATCTGATGTAATGTGTGTGAATAGATTAACAAGTAGTGTGTGAACGAAATCCCTAGGCATGCATCTAGCGCAACATAATGCAAACCACAAGTCAAACCACAGTGCACAAGGGATTTTTTAGGTGGTTCGGAGATCACACCATGTGACTCCTACGTCCACCCCCCACACAGTGAGGACACACTACTCAAGAACTGAGTACAACACACACACGAGCACACCGGCTCAACCCACACACACACGCTAGATCAAGTCCCCAAAGATCAGATCCTCTAGCCTTGATCTGACCAACACACCACACACACGTTGTCTGATGCAAACACGCAATCAGAACAACAAACCACACTTCCACAACATCCACGTACTGATCTCAAATCAGTGCACACACACAGATATATGAAAGTAGTGAAAGGAGAAGAGTTTTGAGATGAAGAATCAAATCCCGATGTAGATCTCTTCTCGTTGGTCGTCCAGAAGACTCCAAGCTTCGTCTTGACAAGTATCAGTTGATGGAGAAGCTTGAACCACGGACGAACGGCTTCAACTCCGCTTGGAAGGTTGTTCTTCTTTGTTCGGCAGAGAGATGAAGCAGGGCAGCAGGAAGAAAGCCTTGATCTTGACCTTTTCTTAGGGTTTTGGTATGGTGGCTCCTTGCTGCGAAAATAGCCCATATGATCCATATATAGTGGTGTCCAAGCATAGAGAGTCGTGCTAAAAGGAAACACCAAAATATAGATCATATCCTGGCCACTAGATCTTCCCAAAACTCCGTCTGTCGACAGCCGACTTGCTGCTGTCGACAGATGCTGACAGGTTTGCAAGAACCGGAAGACTGGGCTTTCTGGAAATAGATTTCTGAGTGTATCTGTCGACAGGCGAAAATCATCTGTCGACAGATGCATCAGATGCACTATTCATCTGTTGACAGATGCACTGTCATCTGTTGACAGGTGCACTATTTCAGCAACTTGTCTTGTTCTTTTGCACTTGGATTTTGGGCTTTGTCTTGCATGGAATCTCACCTACATTAAAAGACATAATTAGTGAGATATAATGAACATATAAAACATGTGTTTCATTTGCATCCAATTGTCATTCTCATCATGTTTCACACATTCATAACACAACAATTTTGTCTTGTTCATGAAATGTTCATCATCAAAAACAAACATACCATTTGTGAACATTTCACATAACATCAATTAGTATTGCTCATCATCAAAAACATTTAAGCACTTGTTGTAACCCAACATTCTCCAATATGAGAACCAACACAAATTCTTCGTTTGATTTTAGAAATGCCCTAAATGTCTAGTAATCAAAGCAAGATTATCATCATCAGATTCAGATTTCAGATTCAAAAATTCTTTAGATTTTCCTTTACTACTTGATGAAGCTTTAAGAGCAATGGGTTTTGATTTCAACATGTGTTCTTCAGATCTTTTAAGATTTAGCTCATAAGTCATTAAGGATCCAATGTGTTCATCCAATGTTATTTTGGATAAATCCTTCGAATCTTCAATGACAGTTGCTTTAGTGTGCCATACAGGAGATAAAGAACGCAAAATTTTCCTTACCAAATGTTCATTTGAGTATTCCTTACCCAAAGCTCAAAGTCCATTTATGATAACCATAAACCTAACAAACATCTCAGATATGGTTTCATCAGATTTCATGATAAACAATTCATAATCAGAAACTAACATGTTTACTTTAGTTTCTCTAACATAAGATGTGCCCTCATATAGCAATTCTAATTCTCCTTAGCAGACTTACACATATAGATTCTGGAATACTCCTTCAGATGGATGGCACATTGCAGCATGTTCATGGCGCTGTAGTTCAGGGTAACTCTTCTGATCTGCTCCCTTGTCCATGTATCTTCACCTCCAATGACTTCGATTGGTCCATTTTCAACAATTCTCCATACTTCATAGTTCTATGCTCTAAGAAAAACCATCATCTTGTTCTTCCAATAAGAATGCTCAGTACCATAAAAAAATGGAGGTCTATTAATTGAATGACCTTTAGCAACGAAACCTCTAGAGTCCATGATAAAGGCAATCAAATCAAACACACAGCACAAATTGAGCACATAATTGAGTGAAATAAAATCCGAAACACAGAAAATTCACCAAAGCACCTCAGAGTATAGAATTGACTCTGACCTGCTCTGATACTAGTTGTTGGGATCGAATAGGTGACTTTAACAAATTAACTAAGAATGTGTGTGTACGGTAGCGGAATTAAAATGAGTAATACACACATTTCGATCAGATCCAAGAGTGGTGTGTGAGTATAGTGAATATAGACAGCAAACCACACCCAAACCATTGTGCACAGAAGATTTTTAAGGTGGTTCGGAGAACACAACTTGTGTCTCCTACGTCTACCTCCGCACGACGGAGGAACCGCTAAGACTAGTGCATACAACCTGCAGTACGACGACTCCAACCTCTTTGAGTGTGACGACTCAAAGAAACCCAAGAGATAGGCACGACAACCTACTCCATAGACCGCTTGTGAATTCAGAAAATTCACAAGCACTTGAGCACGACGGCTCAAGCACCAGAGCACAACAACTCCAACCCAGAGCACTACGGCTCCAAAATTGAGTACACTGTACTCAAAACTTCTGAACCACGAAGGATACCGGTACTGCTAGAACAAGCACAATTAGAGAATAGATCCTTTAGCACGATCTTTCTCAGTACAAGAGAAAATGTAAACCAACATAGAATTAGGCGATCTGTGTAGAACACATACACAGATCACACATAGAGAAATTGACACTCAAACGAATTACAGACTCAGATGGATCTCCTTCTGATCAGCAATGCTTCAATCAGGAACTCCTCCTCTTCTTCCCTTCTTCTTCTTCCCCTTGGCGGTGCTCCTCTACTCCCCTTCTAGACGCAAGAGCTTTTTCCCGCTCTTCTCCTCTTCTTCTGGAAAAGTCCCAGCTCCCTCTCTTTTGGAGTACAAGGATCATGGGTATATATATAGTCCCATGTGTCCATGTGGACCCTTGGAGTGCATGGGCACAAATATCTAGGTCAATTCCCTTGATTCTTAAGCAGCCACATATCCAAAAAAATTCACGTACTGAATCGTCATCCGATGTGTATCGACAAGATCAAGTTGTGTGTTGGCACATGATTCTGTTTTGCTGCTTAGCAGATAACCTGTGTCTACACACATCTGACCTGTGTCGACACAACTAGCTCCTTCTTATCTGACTGTTACTAGATAGCACTAGATGTGTTGACACACACTAAACTTGTGTCGACATGACTGGCTACCTTCTTCTGACTATTTTCTAGAAAGCAAGGGATGTGTCGACACACACTGGACCTGTGTCGATACGACTGACTTCTCTTCTCTTTACTGCTTTCTGGAGAGCAATGCATGTGTCGACACACAATGGACTTGTGTCGACACCACTTTGACAAAGTTATGTAAACCTAAAAATATGAAGTGTGAACCATTAACACATGCCATTATCATCAAAATATGAAATATTAACATGTTATTTAGTCATCATTATAATATGTAAAAAAATGTACAAAATGTCCAATATGTCATCATCAAAATCAAAGTATGAGTGATATCCAGTGGTCATTATTAAAAATCAACTTTATGAAATTCCAATACACACTCAACACAACAAAAGGCCATCGGAGAAGGGAGGTTCCGGTCGGCCAACCGACTGAGAACGCGACGGCCCACCCCATCGCGAAAAGGAGTTTAACGACCCTCTTTATACTGGTGCGGTTATACCAATCCACGTCGATATAAAGCGTGCCATCACAGTGTGAGATGTACCCAACACAACATAGTATGTAGAGATGTACACAAATAAAAAGGAAAGTACAGTGGAAATGAAAGTGATTCTTATTCCATCATCATTACACACATCTCACAATCTATATAGTAGCAAGGTAAATAAAAAAAGTCCATAAATAACAAGTCCATGCCATAACATCATCTCACATACTAGCGAAAGAAAGTACAAGCTAAGTAGATAGCCTCCAATATCTCTGCTACTCCTCTCACTCGGAGTCGCTCCTCGCTTTCTCCTCCTCTATTTCGAGAATACCTATCACACCTGTATGTTTAAGCAAGGATGAGTCTTCATAAAAGACTCAGCAAGCAACCTAATGGTACATACTTACACTTATCACATTCACTCTACACAAGTTTAACATATGGAACAATTTATCACATGATTCATGTCACATTAAGCAATTTCTAAATGGACAATCTATAACATGCTATCTACACATGGACTTAACTTAAATCATAGTATCGATCATAACTCATTTATGACACATATCCAAATTAATTAACCATGGAATTAAACACATGTTTACTAGTAACACTAGCATGATATCTATCACATTTCACATGCTTTTATATCACATATTCTCACATTTTTCTTGTTGTTTTAACATAAATACAACATAATCACATGGTTTCACATTATTTCACATTGGAGCACATGGGCACATCACTTTCGCATGTTCACTTGGCACATTCACATATAATTCACATCTTTACACATTATTTTTCCGTGACACATAGTCCGAACCACCATAAAGAAGGACACATCACACACATCACACATTCTCGTCACCTAGGCAATATAGTGATGAATCTTGGTAACTGCGCAGAACCGGGAGAAGCCCTCTCCACCCTAACTAGTGGTACTTGTCCACCTTCAGGATTTCATCTTGATGCCCACAGGATATCACATACACATTGAACCTTCCCATAGGGACTTTTCTACAGTACGACTCCACAGCCTTCTATGGTAGTAGTGTCAATCTCAACATAATTATCATTTAACCACATCACTTACATTAATCACATATTTAACACAGTTTTACATGCACTTAACGATCCATTTACATGCTCATGACTCAACCACATATATATCAGATTATAGAATTTATCATGACTGTCTAACAGTGCTAATACATGCTTAACAGAATCTTAACATGACACTAATCATCAGAATCATTTGGTGATTAATCATGCTTAATATGACCCTTAATGACTCACAATTGGAAACAGTATCCAAGAATGCTAGAACATGCTCAAATTTAAAACATAGACCCTATGCATGGAGTATATCAGATACTTAATTTTTTAGAATTTTCACGACAGTACATCTATTTTTAATATTTAACAGAGATCTCAGATAATTTAACAAGAAATTTTGAATAAACATGGTAGATACTAACTGACAGATCTAACAGTCTTGAAACATGCACACAGTAGCCTAAGTTCAAGGAAAATTTCTGTGACAACAATACCCATCATACATATTTACTCCGAATTTAGATATGACATGACATGCTTATTTTCTTATAATAGAAATTCTATAATTTACAATTATGATAAAAAAATTATCAGGAATTCATGGTTCAATCTACTAAACATACTCGACAAGATAATTTTTTTTAAACATATGCAAACAATCAAAATCCCCGATCAAAATCACATCATATGTGTTAAAACACTGTTATGAAAATAATCAGAAGAACTTGACGGCAAGGGGTTTGCCATCAGGATGTGTTAACGGCATGATCGATTGTCGTCAACTTAGGAACTTGGCGGAAAGGATGTTTCCGTCAACCTCCTGTTTGCAAAAAGTGCAGAACCGAAAATAAAAGACAAGAATTTGGGTCCATGACATGAGATAAAAATCCATAAAAATCTTAAAACCCTAGGTGGTAGGTATATGGATGAAACCCCTAAGTTACTTGCCTCTAGAAAACTCATTGAAGATCAGATTTGGGTGATGAAGCCGTCCTCGGCTAAGCCAAAGAGGTACACTTCCCCGGTTTGATTCGACCTCCACACTATTGCAGATGATCTCCCAGCGTTAGGAGAGCTTCTCCACCTTCAGAAGAACCTCTCCCTTGCAGTAGATCCTCGATGCAGCCTCTGGATCGCCAGATCAACCCTCTCAAACTCTCTCTTTTTCTCTCCTCGAAACCCAAAAGCCATAGCTGAGCCAAAGTCCTCCCTTTGCAGAGATGACCTAGCTTTATAGGTATTTGGGTCGTGGGCAACCTAGGAAAGAAGAGTCCTGACCGTTTCAGAGTTTCCATATCTACCTCTAGGAGAAATCAGGATGGTTTCAGATCCAGAATCCCAAACACAGCCGGAGAAGTTAACAGCCACTTTGCTGCCGTCAACCAGAAATAGACCTCAATCGATGTTGACATCTACATCTTCTAGCTAGACTGTAAACGGCACAAATCTTGCCATTAACTAGCCCTTAACATCAGCTAATGTTGACGTTAAGAAGAATTTTGGCAGAAAATTAAAACATAACCATAGTCACAAAATACACAGAAAACTAGGGCCTTACAAGGAGTGTCGTGACAGGGTCAGAGGTCACGACATTGTCGCGTCAGCCAATGACCGTTGCGACAAGGTCGCGGTCACTTTGGGTGTTGCGACCAGGTCGCAATGCATCGGGGCGTCACGATAAGGTCGCGACCCTCTGGATCGATGCAACCTCAGTCGAGGGCACTTGAACTATATGATTAACTTACTGGTTGCCTTCTTTATGTGTGTTTACAGGGCGAGATGAGGGCCAGAGTCTCTTTGCTCTTGGTATTGGCTGTGTACTTGGCACTCTCGGGCTTCCAGAGGGAGCGACTTGATGAGATGGGGTTTGGAGAGGTCCTCCGCATGGAGTGGATGAGGGCTGACGCTCCTCTCACTCAAGCACTGTGGAGCAGGTGGGACGCGGAGGTGACCACCTTCGTGTTCCCATGGGGTCATATGATCCCTAATCTGGAGGATGTGAGCAGGATCATCGAGTTGAGGGTCTATGGCCGTCTGGTCAATGGGTTTTCCTACCCGTGCTATAGAGACATCACCCGTAGGCTCCTAGACTTGACAGTGGGTCATAGGTCTTCACTAGTTCCTAGGGTGGACCTACAGGAGAGCCTAGGGTTGGTGTAGATGGGTAGGGAGGTAGGGGAGACGACCGACGAGCAGCTAGACCGGCTAGTGAGGGGGTGTAGGGAGACCCTAGCTGGTGAGCCTGGTGCTCACGTAGATCTGGACTTGTGTCGCTTCATCACCTTCTTCCTCGGGAGGTTGCTATTTGCCACGAGGGGCGACACGGTCCACTGCTGATTCCTGCCATTGTTGGAGGACCTAGGTCATGTAGGGGAGCATGCATGAGGTGCTGCCCTTCTAGCACATCAGTTTGACAGCCTAGGGTCCTCTGACTGGTAGACCGCGATCAACGGATTCTTCCCCTTCCTTCATGTACTCTTCTCTTCCTTCTACCACACTTATGAATTGCCTACTTGCAAATATGTGATCTAATGGTGCTTCTTTCTCTGCAGGTCTGGACCTACCTCCACCTCCCGGGCCTGGGGAGGGGGCTTCTGGAGCGACCGAGCCTCGTGCCCCTAGCTAGGCATTGGGTGCCGTGCCGAGACATGCACCTCTTGGAGGAGCAGCTAGCATCCATCCAAGATGCCATCGACATCTACCCTCAACTGGATGTAAGTGCTAACCCTCTTCTAATCCTCATTTGATTTCCTTAAATGCTTTTGGCTACTGACAATATGTGTTGCTTGTTTGTGCATGTGGTGTGGTAGCCGTATCTGGAGGAGGGAGACGAGGGACAACCCTGGTTGGAGCAGGCCCATCCCTACTTTGGTAGGGCGACGTGGGTAAATGCTCTCAACCTAGTGCTACCTCTGCACCTGCATCTGACTCAGTGGTCGTTCGGACTTCATCAGAGTGCCGTGGAGTTCCCTAGCCAAGGTAGGACCCCTAGGCTTGGCCGGAGCTTCTGAGGACTCCACGACACGACCGACTGGCGTGAGTGAGCCTGAGAGCAGATTGCAGATTGGGAGCATCTTGGGCGCCGGGTCACGTCTGATGCACAAATCGACGAGGCGTACCTGTAGTCCTTTGCTTGAAGTATGGGGCGAGGGTCTATAGGGCTGCCCGATGATAGGTATACCTCAAAACTCAGACCTTGTGGATTAATTTGATTGAACCGGATCTAACATGTAGCAACCTGGATTTTTCCGAAAATTAAAGATCTAAATAATATTAAAGTTTTGATAATTGGAAAATCAAATAAAAGAAAATTAATTAAATTAATCAAAGAAAAGAGAATTAAATAAAACCCACCAAATGAAAATAAGTAATGAGCTTTATTAAATGGACCCATTAGAAATTAGTGGGCCAAAAATGAGATTTATAAAAAGAGAATAATGGGAAAATACCCTAAATTTGCAACCTAATTATTACCTAATTAGAAAAGGGGAATTTAATGTTGGGGATCGGATATGTGACTTTGGTAAATGAACTAAGAAATTGTGTGTATAGTAGCGGAATTAAAATGAGTAAAACACACAATTCGATTAGACTCAAGTGTGGTGTGTGAGAATAGTGAATAAGAACAATAAACCACACAACAAACCACAGTGCACTGAAGATTTTAAGGTGGTTCGGAGAACACAACTTGTGTCTCCTACGTCCACCTCCTCACAACGGAGGAACCACTAGCACAAGTGCAGTACAAACTAGAGCATGACGACTCTAACCTCTTTGAGTTCAACAACTCAAAGAAACCCAGGAGATAGGCACAACGACCTACTCCAAAGACCACTTGTGAATTGAACAAATTCACAAGCCCTTGAGCACCACGACTCAAGCACCAGAGCACAACGGATCCAACCCAGAGCACTGGGGCTCCAAAATAGAGTACAAAGTACTCAAACCTCTAGATCAGAATAGATCCAAGTTCTGCTAGAACAAGCACACTTAGAGAATAGATCCTCTAGTACGATCTATCTCAATACAATAGAATTAGTAAAGACAAATGGAATTGGGAGATCTGTGTAGAACACATACACAGATTCCCCAGAGAAATTAAACACTCTGACCAAATACAGACTCGGCTGGATCTCCTTCTGGATCAGCACTGCTGCAATCACGAGCTCCTTCTCTTCTTCTCCTTCTTCTCTTGGCGGCGCTGCTCTGCTCCTCTGGATGCAGATGCCTCTTTCTCGCTCTTCTTCCCTTTTTCCAGAAAGCTCTTGGCTCTTGTCTTGCGTGGGATGCTTTGGAGTACCAAAGCATGAGTATTTATAGCCCCATATGTCCATAAAGAGCCTTAGGGTACGTGGGCACAAAAACCTAGGCAGATTCCCTTGAACCCCAAGCAGCCACGTGTCCAGATAAAATCACGATTTTGAGTTTCAGCCGGAGTGTGTCGACACACTGTCCCAATTGCACAAAACAGGTCTTCTGGGAGATGGGACTAGTGTCGACACACTCATTGGCTGTGTCGACACACTGTCCCAGTCTGGCAACTGGGTCTTCTGGAATCTGGGACTAGTGTCGACACTACCAGGGGCTGTGTCGACACACTTGACCTGTCTTCATGAAAACCCTTCAGGGATCTGACCCAGTGTCGACACCATCAATGGGTGTGTCGACACTACCATGACAAAATCTGTATACACCTGCAAATTTAACACATAATCATTAGTACAAGATATTATCATTAAAGTATGAGATATTAAACATCAAGAACATGTTGTTTAAGCATTATTGTGATATGTATAAAATGTATAACATGTTCAACATATCATCATCAAAATCACAATATGTCATCATCAAAATCAAAGTATGAGTGATATTCATTGGTCATCATTAAAATACAAATTTAGAAATTCCAAAACACACTCAACCCAACAATCTCCCCCTTTTTGATGATGACAAAACATATGCACAATCTCCCAATAACCTGACTTCCTTAACTACAACAACTCCCCTATAAAGAACTTTCTCACCCTAGAAACCTTTCTTCTCCCCCTTTTTGACAGCATAAAAAAGATAGATAAGAGAGAGAACCAAAGATTGGAAGAGATCAAGAAATGAAATGTAGGAAATGAATGGTAAGAAATGATCAAAATAAATGAGGCAAAGTGATATTTACATATGAGAGAAATTATTGTGTTTTTTTTTTGTATTGTGCAATAAAGTTTAATCACAAAGACACACTCAACACAAAGTATAGCAAAGTATAATGATCTGAATGTGGTTAAAATAATGATGCAAATGTGAAATAAAGTGACCTATATGAGTGAGCAGAAATATTTAACAAGGATGTTAGGAGCTTTAAGTTTAACACAATGTAAAATAATAGGTCTAAACTCAGTAAACATGAACTTTATTAAGGTCTTGAGCTTTTCTATCCTGATAATTTGATTTTCTTTCATTTTTAACTGGGAAAGAATACAAGAATAAATTAGTTAAATCTCACTTTTCAGTGCAAGAGATCACATTGATTAGAAGTAAAATCTCCTGATTACTCAGTGGTTTAACTTTCATTATCTTATACAGAGTTGAAAACTTTTATTTCCACTTTTTGACGCGAAACAAATCACTTTTTAGGTGAAATGACCCGGTTACTCAGTGGTTCAAGAATTTGCATTGCTCTGTTTGTATCTTTCCAGATTGATCATTTTTCTTTTGATGTTTTGCAGGAATATGTTTGCTTTGACCAGAAAAGTCATGACTACGAGTTTAGAGAAATTATTCTTAACATGTGGTAAAAATGAAGCTTAAACATACACATGTTAAATAGTAAAGCCACTCATGTGCCTACAAGTGTTTTGCAAGTCATTTTAAAGACATTCAGTATTAAGATTGCTTAACCTTGAAATGATACTGAATCTTTGAAAGTAAACTAAGTGCACAATGAGTTTAGGTTCAATGTCTTAATTCTCTCATAAGAAAATAGCACAATGACTCAAAAACTCTGATGACTTTGGGGTTCAAAATAGACAACAAATGTCAAGAAAAAATGAGAGAGAATAGACAATGACTCCCCCTCAACAAATACTCCCCCTCAACAATTGCATAAAGAAATCTTGATACTTGGCGGAGACATATACTCACGCATAGTGAAAGTGTCCAGACAAGCCTAACTTGCCTTTCTTCAAATCACTATTTGATATACCAATAATTTCAATATAACTGAGAAGTAGGAATTTATTTGCAAGAGAGAATGGCCTTTATTTGCACAAAGAATTGAGATGAAGATTTCAGACATGTGAAAACTTGCATAAACCAAGTTCCCTTCTAAGAGAAGTGAATCTAGGTTCTGCAAGAGGCTTAGTGAAAATATTTGCAATTTGTTTTTCAGTGTCAATGAAGTGGAGTTCAAAAGAATTCTTTGGGACTTCATCTCGAAGGAAATAATGCCGAATGTCAATGTGTTTTGTGCGGGAATGCTGAATAGGATTTTTGGACAGATTTATAGCACTTGTGTTGTCACAAAGAATGGGAATGCAACCTAATGTGTGATTATAATCTAGAAGTTGATGTTTGACCTAAAGGACTTGGGTACCACAGCTACCAGCGGCAACATACTCAGCTTCTGCAGTTGAAAGAGCTACAGAATGTTGCTTTTTGGAAGCCTAAGAAATAAGACATTCTCCTAGATATAAACACAACCCACTAGTGCTTTTTCTATCAAGTTTGCACCCGACATAATCAGTATCACTATATGCAATCAAGTCCAATTTACACCCAGCAGGATACCAAAGACCCAAATCACATGAAGAAAGAAGATATTTGAAAATTCTTTTAACAGCAGACATGTGACTGTCTTTAGGATTTGCTTGAAATCTGGCGCACATGCAGACACTGAATTGAATATCTGGCTAGAGGTAGTTAGATAAAGAAGAGATCCAATCATACCTCTGTAAAGTTTAGCATTAACAGGCTTACCAGAAGCATCACTCTCAAGTCTTACACTTGTGGCCATTGGTGTGTTGGATGGCTTGATGTTTTGGAAGTCAACCTCTTGAGCAACTCCTTGACATATTTTATTTGACTCAGAAAACTTCCTTCAGCAGTTTGATGTACTTGCAGACCTAAAAAGAATGTAAGTTCACCCATTAGACTCATTTCAAATTCAGATTGCATAAGATAGACAAACTCATTGCACAAATTATTATCTGTGGAGCCAAAAATGATATCATCAACATAAACCTGAACAACAATAAAATGAGTTTTTGTAGTTTTTGTAAACAAAGTTTGATCAAGTTTTCCTCTTATGTAACCTTTATTTACAAGAAAGGAGCTCAACCGGTCATACCAAGCTCTTGGAGCTTGCTTAAGACCATATAGAGCCTTATTGAGTTTAAAAACATGATTGGGAAATTTTTCATTTTCAAAACCAGGGGGTTGTTTGACAAAGACATTTTTTTATGAACCATTCAAGAAAGCACTCTTGACATCCATTGAAAGACTTTGAATTTCAAAGAAGCAGCAAATGCAAGGAATATTCGAACAGCTTCAAGTCTTGCTACAGGGGCATAAGATTCTTCAAAATCAATACCCAGTTCTTGGTTATACCCTTGAGCAACAAGTCTAGCTTTATTTCTAACAATTTGACCAGATTCATTCAATTTATTTCTGAAAATCCATCAAGTTCCAATGACAAAAGTTAAATCTGAAGGTTTTTGTACTAAATCCCAAACTTGATTTCTTTCAAATTGATGAAGCTCTTCATGCATAGCATTTATCCAGTTTTCACAAGATAAAGCTTCATCAACATTTTTGGGTTCAATTTGGGAAAGTAGTGCCAAAGAATCTTCAACTATGACAGAATGAAAAGATGATCTAGTTCTTATTCCATCTTGCAAATTACCAACAATGCTTTCAAGTGGATGATCTCTTAAAAATCTGGGTTCAAAAATTACCTCAGGATTTGCATGATTTTCAGGAACATGATTACTTGAATTACTTGAAGTTGGCATTTCAAGAACCTCATGTACATTTGGTACTTCTTGATCTTTATGATTTGTAGATGGATGTTCAAGAAACTCATCTTCATCATCACATATTTGAGTTCTGCACAAATCAGAAATGTCAATCTTTTGCAAATTTTCATCAAAAATGACATGTGGAGATTCTTCCACAGTCTTATTTTTCAAGATATAAACTCTGTAAGCTCTTGAAGTTTCAGAATAACCTAAGAAGATTGATTCAAAACTTTTTGCATCAAATTTATCAAGATTTTCTTTGTTATTATTGTGAACAAAACATTTGCAACAAAATTTTGAAATATGACACACTTGGCTTTTTATTCTTGAACAACTCATAAGGGGTTTTTCTGATCTTTGGTCTTACTAATGCTCTATTCAAATGAAATTAGCTGTATTTACAGCTTCTGCCAAAAAGATTTAGACAGTTTACTTTCAATGAGCATAGTTCTGGCCATTTCCACAAAAGTTCTATTTTTCCTTTCTACAACTCCATTTTGTTCTGGAGTTCTAGGGGAAGAAAACTTAAGGAGAATTTTCAGTTCAGTACAGAGATCAGAAAATGATTTGTTTCCAAATTCACCCCCATGATCTGTCAAAATAGAATTCAGTTTGAAAGATAAACCCACTAAGGCAGAATTGTAAAATCTCCTGAATTCTGAACATGCATCACTTTTATGGGATAGGAATAAGACCCAAGTATATCTTGTAAAGTCATCAATGATCACAAAAGCCATATCTATTACCACTGAGACTTTGAGTTCTGGTTGGACCAAAAAGATCCATATGAAGCAACTCAAGTGGTTTAGATGTAAGTACTTCATTGAACACTTTAAAAGATTTTCTTGTTTGTTTTCCTTGAGCACATATCCCTAAACAGGATTGTCAATGGCTGGGAAAGATTCAGGAAGACCTTTTACAAGATTCATTCTTATGAGTTTACTAATGGTTGTGAAACTTGCATGACCCAACCTTTTGTGCCACAACCAAGCAGTGTCATTTTTATTTGCAATCAAGCAAATATTTAAAAGGAATTATCACACAAATCAATCATGTAAACATTACTTTCTCTCTGATACCAGTTGTTGGGAATCGGATAGGTGACTTTGGTAAATGAACTAAGAAATTGTGTGTATAACAGCGGAATTAAAATGAGTAAAACACACAATTCGATCAGACTCAAGTGTGGTGTGTGAGAATAGTGAATAAGAACAGCAACCACACAACAAACCACAGTGCACTGAAGATTTTAAGGTGGTTCGGAGACACAACTTGTGTCTCCTATGTCCACCTCCTCACAACGGAGGAACCACTAGCACAAGTGCAGTACAAACTAGATCACGACGACTCTAACCTCTTTGAGTTCAACAACTCAAAGAAACCCAGGAGATATGCACAACGACCTACTCCAAAGACCACTTGTGAATTCAGAAAATTCACAAGCCCTTGAGCACCACGGCTCAAGCACCAGAGCACAATGGCTCCAACCCAGAGCACTGGGGCTCCAAAACAGAGTACAAAGTACTCAAACCTCTGGATCAGAATAGATCCAAGTTCTGCTAGAACAAGCACACTTAGAGAATAGATCCTCTAGCACGATCTATCTCAATACAATAGAATTGGTAAAGACAAATGGAATTGGGAGATCTGTGTAGAACACATACACAGATTCCCCAAAGAAATTAAAAACTCTGACCAAATACAGACTCAGCTGGATCTCCTTTTGGATCAGCACTGCTGTAATCACGAGCTCCTTCTCTTCTTCTCCTTCTTCTCTTGGTGGCGTTGCTCTGCTCCTCTGTATGCAGATGCCTCTTTCTCGCTCTTCTTCCCTTCTTCCAGAAAGCTCTTGGCTCTAGTCTTGTGTGGGATGCTTTGGAGTACCAAAAGCATGAGTATTTATAGCCCCGTATGTCCATAAAGAGCCTTAGGGTACGTGGGCATAAAAACCTAGGCAGATTCCCTTGAACCCCAAGCGGCCACGTGTCCAGATAAAATCACGATTTTGAGTTTCAGCCGGGTGTGTCGACACAGTCACTGAGTGTGTCGACACACTGTCCCAATTGGACAAAACAGGTCTTCTGGGAGATGGGACTAGTGTCGACACACTCACTGGCTGTGTCGACGCACTGTCGCAGTCTGGCAACTGGGTCTTCTAGAATCTGGGACTACTGTCGACACTACCAGGGGCTGTGTCGACACACTTGACCCTGTCTTCATGAAAAACCTTCAGGGATTCTGACCCAGTGTCGACACCATCAATGGGTGTGTCGACACTACCATGACAAAATCTATATACACCTGCAAATTTAACACATAAATCATTAGTACAAGATATTATCATTAAAGTATGAGATATTAAACATCAAGAACATGTTGTTTAAGTATTTTTGTGATATGTATAAAATGTATAACATGTTCAATATATCATCATCAAAATCACAATATGTCATCATCAAAATCAAAGTACGAGTGATGTTCATTGGTCATCATTAAATACAAATTTAGGAAATTCCAAAACACACTCAACCCAACATTTAATACATTAAATAAGCAATTAGAGTTAGATTTGGAATCCTAAACCTACCCTAATTGATTGGCCACGAATTTGGCTCTCTTCCCAACCCAAACAGGAAGTGGAATGCTTAGAAGGAAGGTAGGAAATAGGAAAACTCAGAATTAATAGGAATTAGACTTAAACTAGGAAAGGGAATGAGGGAAGCTTAAATACTTATCTTAAACTCTCATGGCCGGCCCTAGCTCGTTCTAAGAGGTTGTTGGACCAGGAAGAAAGGCCAAGAGGAGGAGAATTCGCGGAGAAGAGGAATCTCCCAAGTTCTTCCATGAGTTCTTCAAGTCTTAACCCTAGAAGAGGAAAACGATCAAAGGTAGACATTCTCATGAGCATAAACTATAAAATTTTAACTGTAGGTTCTTACCATCATCAGGAGCAATACCCTCAAGTTTCATGATTTGTGATCGAGTCAATATTTACTTCTTTATTTTCAAAGTTCTGCACTTATCTTGACCCCGAACCCCCTTATTAAATCGTGTTCTCCTTCTACACTTAATCTCATACCACGAAATTTTTATTGAAGATTCTGATGGATGTTAGGTTTCATTTGCCCCTGAAAGCCCTAATTTCCATCCACCCTATCATGCGAATTAATTTGTTGATCCCAATTGTACACAGTTCTATATTCGTCCTGAATACTCTTTATTAAACCATGTTGAAACCTTCGTTGCTTTCTGATTCTGATTTACTGGAAGTTCCCATGCATGTCTGGATCTGTTTAAAATTGGTTTCACGATTTTTCATGCACTATACCATTTGTTCTTAGTATTAAAACAACCCTGTGTCAAAAAAGGGAATGTCTGGTCCGCAATCCAAGATAGGTCTGATCCCTGTCATACTCGGGCACAGACCACCAGAACGAGATGGCCCGATAGGCCGCATTCTGAGGTCTGATTGCGACAGTCTGTCGGTCGCGTCTTGAATGCGACAGGCATCACCATCGCGATCGCTGTGCTTGGTCTGAACGGTCTGTCGTGATCCTTACAGGTCTCTTTCGCGTTCTTAGTGCCTGATCAGACAAGCTTGTCGCAATCCTTACAAGGTACTATCAACGTTCTGATCCATCCCCGTCGCGATCCTTACAAGTGTCTGTCGCGATTATAGGGTTTTTGCAAAAAAATATTGATTTGCAATGCTCTAATTGCCTAGTGTGCTTGTACCCTTTAATCTCAGTTATACCCGCAGTAAATGCACTTAATATAAATTGAACTTTTATATGTGATTTAAAATACATACACACGACTAATTTCCATCTATGATTTCATATCACATGCACACACTCGAACCATCCAAATGTGGCTTAACTGGCATGAACATGTGACATAATATATCTGGTAATTTATGCAATTAAAATACCTTAATTATAAATGAACTTGTCCCCTATTTTTGCATTGTTTTGAAACACCGATCTCGACGCTCCACTGTTCTAGAATTCCTCTAGAACGTCGAGCACTTGTTTCTTTACACACTTTCTTGACTTGGACGAACTCTCCGTCAGATATTCCTTCTACCGAACTAGTGAGTCTTTGTTCAAGGCCTCCGTAAGTCTCCTCTGTCCATGGATTCCCACATGGTCGATGAGCCAGTTGTACCCTAACACCTATTACCCCGTTTAGGGATCAATATGATCCAAACAGCTATTAGAAGTTCGCTCTTATCTTGAATCACGCCGGACCTCTGGACCTGTGCTTAACATGGCCAGTCATAGAGTCGTGAGTTCCACCTGACTGCCAACACTGAGTGCGCGTGTTGTGCAACTGTTACCATCGCCTGATTTCTCGACGTGTTGTGTACAATGTCCACTAACTCTCGTCTATACTCTACTCGCTCATCTATTCACATTCACTCTGCTATCTCGTCTATTCATCTAGTGCTCTCATATATTTATTGGTACTCTATATTGGCTATTGACTGATTGTCTAAAGATAAACAATATAACCAATGCCAGCACAATGGGGCCCGATCTGGTCCTAGGGAGAGCATCCGAAAGTGCCATTTACCCATGGGAGTTAAATGATCAGGATGTCGGCATTACATCCAAGTGCCATACTATCTAGATTAATCTAATGACAATCAAAAGTGCTATATTCTCTCATTGTCTGTTGACAACAAAATGCTATGCTATACTCGTTGTGCTATTGCTATATTTTGTGCTATTTGTGCTATGGCCATCTTGCTATTTTGTGCTATACTCGACTCTAGTGCTATATTTGGAAACCTGTGCTATTTCATTCACATGCTATCCTACTATCTTTTACTTGACTCTCTCGCTCTATCATTAGTTACTCTGCCTTTTAATTCATTAATTATTTAAAGCCTGCTTTACTATTGAGATTTAAGTCCTACTGGGCGTTATCACTCACCCTGCGTTATTTGTCATTGTGTTCTCAGGTGAGACCGAGGATGAACCATACACGCAAGAGGACGGGAATGACCTAGAGTGATGTCATGAGTACCCTAGCATCCTATTACTATGTTTAGCGTTGTAGTAGTTAGGTTTTGAAGTTTAGTCTTTGCTTTATTTCAATGTAATTGGGCCCTATAGATTGGCTCTGATATTAGTGGTTGTAACTAGACCTTGGAAATTAATAATGAGAAAGGTTTGCTTTAGTATTATTCATTGTGCAGTGGTTTGATGTCTAGTATTTGCTCTATACCTTTTCTTGCAACTGCCTCGCGTTTTGATATTCCGCGTCAGGGCGTGACAGTTTTGTGGTATCAGAGCCTAGGTTATTCTTAAGTATAGGATGATCTAGGTTAACCTGCCTCGACTAGAGTCAATTGTCCTACCTATGTGAGTTGGGGTTACAACCAAGGTAACTAGCTAAAATAAACTCACACACGCATGAATTAAATTCCACATCGATATCATGATAATAAATATTCTTTTATAGGGACTAAGCAATAAAGATGACTGCTGAACATGCTCAAATGAGGGGCCATTCAAGAGTTGACTCGTGCCATCATGCAAGCTACCCAAGGTGGGGGTAATCGAGCCGGTGCAGGTGATCTGCATCGTAACTTCAGAAGTCTGACCTGCCTAGGTTCAGTGGATCCACGAATCCGGATGAAGCCGAACACTGGCTGAAAGAAACGGAAAGGATTTTCTGTGTCATGCAATTCGCAGGGGGAGATAAGTTGCTGCTAGCCACTTTTCAACTGGAGAAGGACGCCCGCGCTTGGTGGGAGTCAGTGGAAGCAACTAGGGAGAACGGTCAATTCACCTGGACCGAATTTAAAGAAGCTTTCAACTCCAAATACTTCTTCGAGCATGTCCAAGAAAGGAAGGCTGCGGAATTTGCTGCTCTTAAACAGAGGAGCCTGACTGTGGCCGAGTATGAAGCCCAGTTCTCAAGACTGGTGTGCTATGCTGCACATCTGGTGAACACTGAAAGAATGAAGGCTAAGCGCTTTCTCAACGGCCTTAAGCCACAATACATCACCCAACTAGCACCTCTTTTCTTGCAACTACCTCGCGTTCTGATATTCCACGTTGGGGCGTGACATAACATGACTTGGTGGTTTGTAGGCGGACGTGACTGGACAGATAGCATCGCTCCAGGCCCTGCTGTACTCCGTCGTGTAGGACCAGAACGTGGCTAGAAGAGAGGCATACTAGCTGGTAAGTACCTACTTAGACTTTGGTAACCTACCAGTTTTTTCAGCTTAAAGAAATTGACAAGTGCTTCATGTGCAGTGTGCGGAGTTGGCGAGGCTAAAGATGTTACAGGCGGGTGCGTCCTCATCTCGGGTTGCTGTGGAGGGCTCCCAGTCGTATCTTGATGATCGGCTGGCAGGTGCCTTAAGGAGGGCCAAGGAGGCAGAGGCTGCGCTGGAGGAGAGGGTAATGTGACTCTAACCTGGTCATTTCTTAATTTAGAGACTGCATGCTGACATACTTGGACACAGGTTGTGGAGCTGAGAACTGCCACTGGCCAGATAGACACGACGGTTATAGAGACGGCCCAGTGGCGTCTCCAGGCGGAGGCGTCAGCGGTAGAGGTGGCTCGTTGGCACCTACAGGTCGAGACGGCGGTGAGCCAGGTGGGGGAGCTGTCGAGGGAGCTGGCGACACTGTGTGTGTAGGGGTTGTCAGTGGACCAGGCGGAGCTGTCCCATCTCCGCGCCGAGACGTCTGTGCAGTAGATCGACATTGATGAGCTCCGGAGCTTGGTGATGGCGATTGGCTAGAGCCGGAGCAGAAGCAGGAGCGGAGCGAGTGGCGCCTTTGTGAGGCAGTATCTGGTAGGTTCCTCCTGATGTCGGAGGAACAAGGAGGAGGAGAGGCGTCGGGCAGGCGAGACGAGTGCCCGGAGTGTTAGGGGTGGTTGCGACATGCCACCCCCACCTAAGAGGCAGGAGGGATCTGGGGAGAGTGGTGGTGGATAGTGAGGAGCTTGTGAGCCACCTCCCCCTTATCTTGTACATGATGTTTATATTAGTGGATCTTTTTGCTTTTGTGCTAATGTTTTATGAATGTTTGAATGATTTGTGGTTGACACGAGTGGGAAATGAGATCCGAGAGAGAGAGAGAAGAAACTGAGTACATCATTGTGTCGTTCAAAACATCATGTCCCTACACGCTTAGCAAACAAGTTTGATCTGCTCTTTGGCTCGGCCCCTTGCGTTAAACAAGGAATGACTTTAACTTCATGATAGTCAAGGGGTCTAGCCTTATTAAATAGGCATAAATAGAAAGTAACAATGCATGCTAAAAAATGGTATGTACATCTTTTTTTTTTTTTTGGATTTTCTATTTTTTTTGGATTTTGGGGTTTTCTATTTTTTTTGGATTTTGGGATTTTCTAATTCTTTTTGGAATTTTGGGGTTTTCTATTTTTTTTGGATTTTGAAATTTTCTATTTTTTTAGAATTTTGGGGTTTTCTAATTTTTTTTAGATTTTTAGATTTTCTATTATTTTTTTTTTATTTTCTCTAGCGACACCCTCTGCATTTGAGTGATTAGTTATGAACCTCATCTCCCGTCTCCTGTTGTCAGACACCCCCCTAAGTGCTAAGTGTAGCGTGCATTTGTTCTTGGCCTCACTATGGTTGAATTCCCCTAGTCATTAGTGTTCCTACACAGACTAGGTGTGGGAGCGTTTCTATCATTAGTGGGGATAGGAAGACATACGGGTGGTAAGACTTAGCGTCGGTGCTCGGGATGCCAGTTTGTTTGACTTGTTAGGGTGTATCTCATGTGGATTCCGTCTGTTGTACAAAGACTTTGTGGTCATTGATTTTTGTTTGTGGCTTCGGCTTGACTGTTACCCTGTGGATAGTACAGAGACGAATGATGCAGAGAAATGTTGAATTTCTTACACAAGTCCTGAAGCTCTTGAGATATGAACTGGGGTCCATTGTAGGTGACGATACCACTTGGCACTCCAAACTGCGAGATGATGTTCTTCATGATGAACCGGCACACGGTCGAACCTTTGATTTCTGCGAATACTTCAGCTTCGGCCCACTTGGCGAACTACTCAGTAGCAGTGAGGATGAATGAATTTTGTTTGATTTGAGCATTAGGATCACCAAGAGGTCCAATGATATCAAAGGCCCACATGGCGAAAGTCCAAGGGGATGATAGTGGATGTAGAGAGGATGATGGAGCATGGATTTTGTCGGCATGGAGCTGGCACTTAACACACCTACGAATGTAGATGTCACAATCTTCTTCTATGGTGGACCAGTAATAGCTCTGCCTAAGGATCTTCTTAGCTAGCATCTGGCTATTCACATGCCCTCCACACTCGCTGGAGTGGGCTCCTTCCACTATCTTCCAAGCTTCTTCGTCAGGCAAGCATTTGAGGAGCATCCCGTTTAGAGCGTGTCTATACAAAACTTCTCCAACAATGGTATATCTTAACGCCGCTCTATGGATGGCTCTCCTATCTTCGGACTCAGCTTCTTCTGGGAAGGTACCGTCTTTGTAATATTGCTCAATCTCGTAGTACCATGGCCTTTCTTCTTCCATTATCTCTCCTAGCTCCATGAGCATCACTTTCTTCGCTTCTCTTCTCTCTGCCTTTACAATTAAAGAGTTCCTGAGGTTGTCGAACCAAGGGTCTTGAGTGGATGGTGCTTCTAACCTATGAACAATGATAGTCTCAGCGTTTTGGCTGAGAGGGAATGAGAGGGATGAGGCCAAAGATGCCAAGGCATCAGCCAAGATATTCTGAGAGCGAGGAGTGTGAATGTAGATGAGCTTGTGTAATTGCTTAGCTAGGAGTGTGACCAAGTCTTGATAAGGTTTGAGGGTCATAAGTGCAGTAAGTAGAAAGGACCTACCGAAGAATGAGCTGAGAGTCTCCTATGATCTTGAGTTGACGTGCGCTAAGGAGATAGGCACGTTTGAGATTGGCTAGGAGAGCCTCATACTCGGAAATGTTGTTGGTGGCAGGGAATTGGAGTTGGTAAGCCAGGGGAATGGTGATTTCTTCTGGGGTGAGCAGAACAACACCTATGCCCTGTCCCCTAGAATTCAGAGCTCCATCGAAATGAAGCGACCAAAAGGAATCGCGAGAGATAAGTGACAAGTTTTCATTAGGAAATTCTTCTTGGACCGTGTCACTATGAGGAAGAGGAAGGTGAGCAAGGTGCTCGGCAATAGCATACCCCTTTATAGCCTTCTGGACTACAAAGGTGATGTCGAACTGGGACAAGAAGTTCTACCAACGGGCTAATTTGTCAGCGAGGACTGGTTTCTCTAGGAGGTATCTAATGGGATCCATCTTAGAAATCAAACTCCCCTGATGAGATAGGAAATAGTGCTTCAGTTTCTGCACTACCCACACTAGCGCTGCACATGTTTTCTCCATAGTGGTGAGCTTGAGCTCGGCAGGATTGAAAAGCCTAGACAAATAGTAGACTGCCCTTTCTTTGCCAGTGCCATCATGTTGTGCAAGGACAGCTCCTAGGGAGTCCTCAATAGTCGATAGATATAGGATGAGGGGTTTTCCTGGGATAGGTGCCTGCAGCACAGGCAGATTCATAAGATAGCTCTTGAGTTCATTGAAGACTTCTTGGCATTTAGTCTTCCATTCGAATTAAGATAGCTCTTGAGTTCATCGAAGGCTTCTTGGCATTTAGTATTCCATTCGAATTTTACTCCTCCTTTTAACAGTTCATAGAAAGGACTACACCTTTAAGAATGTTGAGATATAAATCTCCTTATGAACTATAGTTGACCGATCAATCCTCGAAGCTCAGATATGTTCTTAGGAGGAGGCATCTCACCTATTGCCTTGGCCTTGTTCGGGTCTATTTGAATCCTACGTTTGCTGACTATGAACCCTAATAGCTTGCCCGAGAAAACCTCGAATATGCACTTCGTTGGATTTATCTTCAATTGATACTCTTGTGCGCGTTCAAACACTTTGGCAAGCACGAAGGAGTGTTCTCTTCTAGTTCGAGACTTCACCACAATGTCATCCACGTAAACCTCAACATGAATATGAATCATATCATGGAAGATTACTAACATTTCCCTTTGATAAGTGGCGCCGACATTCTTAAATCCAAACGGCATAACCACATATCAATAAGTTCCCCAGGGCGTGGTGAAGGATGTTTTCTCTTGGTCCTCTGGGGCTAGACGGATCTGATTATAGACTGAATAACCATCCATGAAGGAGAGAGTTTCAAACCCAGCGGTGTTTTCAATTAGGACATCCAAATGAGGTAATGGGAAATCATCTTTTGGACATGCTCTATTTAAGTCTCGGAAGTCAATGCAGATTGTACTCTTCCGACCTCCTTCATCACCGGGAATATGTTGGCCACCCACAAGAGATAGAGTACTACACGGATGAACTTAGCTTTGTGTAGTTTGTCAATCTCCTCTTTCATCTTCAGTGCAATATAGGGGTGGAATCGCCTTAATTTCTGTTTAACGGCTATTGCCCCTGGCTTTAAAATCAACCTGTGTTCCACTAATGCAGGGTCAATGTCGGGCATGTCGTCATATGACCAGGCAAATGAGTCTTTGTACTCCCTAAGTATCTCTATGAGCTCTTCTTCTTCTTCAGGAGGGAGATTGGAAGCTATGGTTAGAAGCATGGGTTCTTCGAAGTGGGTTCATCAAATCTCCTCATGCCATTGGCGTACATTTTGGCAGCATCCTCTATTTCACCATCCTCTTCGTCCACTAGGTCCTCATCATTCGAGATTTCATAAATTCCAAATCCATCGTCTAGACTCTTCTCTTCATCCTGAGCTTCTATGTTTAAAACGATTGCTTCCTGGATGAACTCTTCAACAACTAGAAGAGTGCCACACCTTGAGCCAGATCTACCAGATATCTATGGGGTATACCACTACCCTTGCTCTTTCTAGACGGGGATGGAGACTTGCTAGATTCTACCCTTGAGCCTAAACTAGAGTTAAAACCTATAGGGCACTCTGGGGGAGAATCCAGAGGCTTACTGTAAGGGAAGGGAAAAGATGCGGCACAGCCGCAGGGATCCTTCGATGGGTCTGGAGGTGGAGGCAGACAACCCAAGCTGAGGGTGCCTGCAACAAAGCTGTGGTGTAGGGGAATAGAAGGCCCCTTACCTAGGAAGTCCATGGCGATTATGTGTATTGGGTGTAGACGCCATATTTGGCCCATCCCCGCGTGGTTCATGGCCAATTAAGACTTGTTTGACTACTTGTTGACCTGCCTCGGATCCCATGTTAACGTCAACATCGATTGCCGCTGACTCCTGGTTGACGGCACACTCCCTTGACGTCACTCCGATTGACGTCCACATTGGTTAACGTCTGCATGGGGTTGACGGCAGCATCGCTTGACGTCAACCTGAGTTTACTTGGTCTGCACAACTGCCCGAGATTCTAGACCACTTGCACCCTTCCCTCGCCCATGCAATGCATGAGGCCATTCCCAATGGGCAAATGGGCCACCTTGGCACCCCCTTGACCCAAAAAAAGTCCTATGTGGCCCCCTTCTATTGGCTTAACCTTTTTACATGGATTGCCACATGTTCAAGTGTGTTTTCTCACACTTGAGCATCCTATGCTCACTAGCTCCACCCCCACTGCCAATATATGAAGGTCCTTAGCCTTCTAAGCAAGGGGGGAGATGCTGGACGTGTAACGCCCCCCCTCTGACCGCACATATACACATACATATCACATATCACATAGCTCTTGATCGGAAGAGGGGTTACACTAACAAACTTCGTTATGGGCTATCAAATCTATGTAGTGCCCAAGACTAACAAACCATTCCACAAAAGCATCTTTGAAAATTTTATACCTCAACAAAATAACTTAGCAACAACACCCCTTATTTACATAATGCCAAACTTTCTCTTCTAAACCTTTAATAGTACAACAAAACTCTAAAGAGTCACTAAAGCTATGCTCTTCTACTTCTTCTTCTTCATCGTTCGCAGTGGAATTGAGATTCATGTGTAGCTGAGGTTACCTTCACCCTCAATCTGAAAGGGTTGGAGGAAACAAAGGCGTGAGTCGGAAGGACTCAGTAGGTGACAGTAAACATAAAGATACGAGTTTCAAATGCAGAACTTAATGAGTATTCAGAAAGTGCATACGGATCAAACAATAATTGCTCATGAATTTCATACTTAACATAAACATATAGCCCAAATTAATTCATGACTGGCTCAAATGAATATCAGAACAAAGTCATATTTGTCTTTCAAAATTCATATCATAACTTGATTTCAGAACAAACTTGACAGGCATCACTGCTCTCAAGAGGCTACTATATAGACGTAAATACATCCTCGGTGCCTAGGCGATTCCAGCACCTTAGATCTTGTTCATTGCGCAAGAACAGGGTATAATTATTTTATTACCCACCATCGTCGATTCCTTGACTTGGATTTACATACGTACAAACTGTCACCCTCAGCTGATCACAAGTAGCTGGTGCTACTACAAGTGATCCTAAACCCTCTTTGAAGAGAGCACTGTCTATAAATCATAAATTTCTTTTCATGAGCATAATGAAAATTGGAAATCTAAAGGAAGATTTGATTGAGAATAATACAAATCTCTTGGTGACAAAATAGTTCATAGTTCAAGAAAATGAGAAAGACAATTGGTTGAGACAAGGTTATGACTCAAAGCCAATAACTTCAGAAGATTTAAATCACATAAGAACCCAAGAAAATGAGGATCCACAATTGTCATCACAAGTATTCACATCTCATAAGGTGTTCAAACATATGAACTCTCAAGTGGTCAAGTTTTATAAACTTAGATACCAAATACTAAAGAATAGACTCAATCGGAGTACTATTCGTAATTGCTAACTTTAAGAATAACTTACGGGAGATTAAGGTACATAATGTGGGTAAACTTTGAGGTAGTATGACAATAAATACCAAGGTAATTGAGAGGGTAACTTCCATGGCTTTTAGGATGAAGTTTTAGCATGGATTCAGAGATGAAAGAGTGCAGAAATTCAATTCAGGGTTGTACCTGTCGACAGCCAAGAAGGGACTGTCGACAGATGGCTGCAGACAGAACTTTAACTTGCTGATCTGTATGGATCTGTCGATAGCAATAAGGGATCTGTCGACAGATGTATATAGTCCAGCAACCTGAAGTTCTGGAAAACATGCGCCTGTCGATAGATTTGGGCTGCCTGTCGACAGCCGCTTGTTCCTCACTCATAAATGACTTAGATTGTACTCTAAACATGCTAACCATGGAACCTATGTATCTAGGCATGATGTATATCAAATAAAAGAGTCTAATTATAGTTCTCACAGGGGTTTATAAACCGAACAAGCGAGATGAAACGAGAGGTTTGCAATTCAAGCTTGTCTAGTTAAAAACTAGACATAGTATATTGTTGGAAGTGTGGTCTTGATAGCAATGGATTATTGTGAGATTCTTACAAGATGAACACTAAAACACAAGATATTTAATGTTCCAAATCAAGGCTTGAGGTACAAACATTCGAATGGAAAAGAAATCACAATATTCTAGGATATCGAAATTTCTAGCAAAACTCTATAACATAAACTTAGATCATGGGTGGTATAAGGGGTTAGAAACCTACTTAAATTGTAATGGGAGTGAAGATGTTCCTTGGTATCTACATGATTCCAAAGTTAATTGAGAAAATTAAACAAAAGGGTCTGAGATTACAGTCTCATATGCAAACTTAATCGAGACTGGTTAGCAGGCTCAAAGGCAATCTCGTATGAGACTAAAATTCTTTCAACATGAGTAGAGAATAGAAGTTCAAGGGAAAGATGAGAACCTACCAGTCATACATACTAACACATGATTTCAGGGGTGGTTACAATTCATAAAAGGATTCACAAGTTTAAGCCAAGTATGTAGGGATCTTGAATTCTTTAGCAAAGGTTGGAGCTAAGGATTTAGAAAAGTAGGAAGAACCCTACTTGACTTCAAGATCAACAAAATCCTTGAATGCATCTAATTAAAAATGAAGCAAAGCAAGAAGAACTATATAGGTCATGGCACAAACAGGAGACATGGTTCCTACGAATGAAGAAACCATGAGCATATACATAGGAAACTGAGAAGGATTTGAGGTATGACACCTACTTGACTTGGTGAAGAATAAAGATACTTCTTATTCACGTAAAAATCTACAGTAGCAGGAAAAAGTACAGGACAACCACACAGGTAGAAGCTTCGGCAGTTGCTTGTTGAAGATTTGGTGATCCACAACAGGTAAACCAGTAGCAGCTACAGTTACACTGTCTCCAGCAGCAACCTTCCCACACAAGTGCTAGCACAACAATGGTAGTCACAACACACCAACCAGTCATCCACACAGGGGTGAAATCTCACTACAGTAGAAACTTCTTCCCTAAGCAAAGCAGCAGCAGTGGAAGAGAAAACACTTCCACGAAGGTGAGGGGAAGCTTTTATAAGCTCCCAGCCTTCACATACGCTTGGCACGTCGGCCATGCATGTGTCAAGGTATAAATCTCCCTTAACCACCCAAGGACACCTGCTCCATGCAACTTCCAAAGGCGACACATATGGGTAAAATGTGGTGATGATCTACCCTATAAAAGTGGGTTACGTGGCCCCTGATGCGTGGGTAGAAAATAACCCAAAAATGGTCACCGTAAATGGTTGATAATTCAACTAGCCAAATTGTCTCCTTGTTTAGGTGTCCTAAAGATATCCGTTTAACTTGAAATTTCAACCATAGACTAATAGGAATGTTTTACAAATTGTCATGATTTTTATTTAATTTTTAGAATTTATTTTCTACTGGGTGAAAAATCACCCCAAAAATAGTTGCGTCGGCTAAATCTCAAAATCTGGTCGTCAAAAATTTCAGATAATTACATATTTGATATCACCACATTTTTCTAAGAATTATGGTGTTCTCAGATTTCATTTTCGTTATAGTTTTCCGGTGTCGCCCTGTCGGGGTGTGCACCTCTGAGTACGTTACTGGAATAACATTTATTGATGTAAATAAACCCTACATTAGAGTTAATTACATCTCATGATAGTGGTTATATTTAACAATCTAATTATTCATAGTTTTCTAGTAAATAGAATTTTCAGGGTGTTACAGGACGAGCCCATGCTTTGATGCCTTGAGAGAAGAGAGAGAAAATCCATTTCAAGTCCTTAAGAGCTTCCACCTTTGATTCCTCTCTTCCTCTCAACCCTTGGAGCATCCAGGAGGCTTCACCATGAGCTAGAGGAGCCCACAAAGCAGCCACCCATGCCTGCAAAAGAGGATCATCTCCCTCTTCTTCTTCTCTTTCCCTCCTTCTTCCTTAGACTTGCATGCTATTCACTCCACACACACATACACTAGGCACATAGTGCACTTCCCTACACACCTAAAGGGGTTTTCCAAACCAAAAATGGAGGGAAGAAGGGTGGTCATAGCACTTGGCCACCCCTCTTCTCAAGCCCGCAACCAGTATGGGGCTCACCTTTTGGGTCTTTTTCCTTTGCTTTTGGACATTTACTACACTTCCTCCAAGTCTAATAGAGCTCTTTTTGTTGTAGGAACATCTCAAAAGAGACCGTGGAGCTTCTTCTCTTTGGCCGGCCGAAGAGGGGAAAGTCGGAGTCCCTCCATCATCCGCTACGCGAGGCAACGTCATCGGCGCGATCCAAACACCTCCTTGGGCATAGGTAAGGCCCTGGCGATCACATCTCGTTCAATTTCCTTGCTGGTTTCTTTGTTTTCCCCTCGGTCAACTCGGTCAACAGAAGTCAATGAGCGAAGATAGGGGTCAACCAGCATCACACACCGCCAACGTCGCCATCGAGGGAGCACCTCAACATTCGGGGAACCTCCAGAGTACCATTCGGGAGCGGAACGAAATGTCCACAGCTCTCCTTTGTCGATCATGGTGGGACCACTGTTGCTGCTATGGTTTTCACCTCCACACAGGTAGACGTCAAGCGATCTTGACGTCTACCTAGGTAAACGTCTACTTTTCCTACTGTTTATTTCTTATTAGCGTCAACATAGTGTGCCGTTAACTTCTAGTCAGCGTCCATCGATCCTTCCATTTACTATTTTCTGAAGAACTTAACGTCACTGGTGTTGTCGTTTATTTCACAGAAGCTATTTTTGGTTGGATTTTCTCTCTGTTTTCTTTTGTTTGCTTTCTCTTTGATCACTGATGGTCCTGAGTCACGAGGTGGGTCTATTCTCTTACTTGTTCTAGCCTCCCCACACATTTTAGGATACCCCTTCTTGATTTACAATCTTTTACTTGGGGATTCCCTCTCAGGTAAATCGGATTGGTTTCAAGAAGAACTCCATAAGTCCCTAAATTTCGTGGATTCCCTCACGGTACGGGGCAGGAGGACCTTTACCCTCCCTATTAGTTATCCCATTCACCCGGTATTGAGTGAGATGTGAGAGAATCATTGGCCTTCACAAGTCAAGTTAACACACAACTTCAACGTTTAAAAATTTTGGGACGTTGTTTGACCACATTGTTTGTGTAGAAATCTATATTTCTCCTAATAACAGTGTAGTTAATTGGCCTAATGATTTTAAAATCAGTAGGTTGTGTGCTAATGGATACTTGGTTGAATTTTGTCAGCTTGACTAACAATCCGGCTTTTGAATATGTTGATAATATCAATGATGAATTTATCAGAATGGTAAATTCTGACATTCAGCCCGAAGAGTCAGTCCATTCTTCCTCTCAAGGTGATAATGAAGAGGTGAGTTTGAGGGTCAACCCCACCTATGCTCAAGAAACCCAAGATGACCCCGAATTCTCCAAACTCCTATCTCGCTATTCACCTGAGGACATCATTTCTATGCTTTCCAAGCATACTATTCGGGCGATGGCTTCACCTTCCTCACCTTCTCCTTTCAATGCCTCTTCATCCAGGCCCACTCCAAGGCCGATCACCCCATCCTGGGTTCCCGCCTCCCCTCTTCCTCCCACCATTCCTGCACCAACTCCCATTCCAACTCCTCCCTCTGTCTATCCCCCCTATGTCCAACCCACACCCCCCACTCAATCCGAATCCATCTCCAGGTTGAAGATGGAGGGTCTTGTTAGGAAACTCTTGGCTGAGTCTTTGTCCCTGTCCAAGCCTCATTCCCTCCAAAACTACTGCAAACTCCCAAACGCCTACTTTCCCCTGGGTTTCAAGGCTTTGAAATACCGCAAGTATGACGTGACCTTCGATCCCCAATTCCATCTCGCCGGCTTTCTCATGGATTCCCACCGGTGGCTATACGATCGGGTCCTCATGGTTCACCTCTTCCAACAATCATCAGAAGGGGAAGCTTTGAGGTGGTTCACCTCTTTACCTGCATCTGATCTCGTTAATTTTGGCATTGTCTCCAAATGCGTCATCTCCCATTTCTCTTACATGGCCACCCAAGTCCTCACACTTCCTGACTTGGTGGCGTAAAAGATGAGGCCGGATCAAGATTTTGTCACCTTTGCCAACCGCTGGAGATCCATGGCTTCGAGGGCCGACCTCCCCATCCCAGAGTCCCAAGCCATTACCATGATAGTCACCAATACCACCCCCTTGCTCAGATCCATATTGATGCTTAGCAAGTTTCCCTCCTTTGCACACCTTTACAATCAAGCTAGGGTGGTCCAAAACCAAATCAATGACTCCTCTCTCCCGCCTTTCTTTGAAGGGAAGCCTAAGGGACACAAGGCTCCCACGACACCTACCACCGAGGGGGTGACCATCAACGAGTCCATTAATGGTTGCAGTCAGCCACTAAGGCCTCTTAACAAGCCCTCCACTCCCACCTCCATGTTGGATCGAAATGGCACTAATGATGTCCTAGAGGGGGGGGGGGGTGAATAGGACTTCTTGTGCTTTTTAAAATTTTATCTAAAATTAAACAACACTAAATAAATCTGTTAGTATTTAGTGTAGTGTGTGATTCAAGTGTAAATTGGCGGAAACAATCACACAAATGCACAAGGAGATTTATCCTGGTTCGGCCCTTCCCACATGGAAGTCCTACATCCAGTCCTCAAGTCAAACACTTGAGATTTCACTAACTACCAATAAACCTTGGCCTTCTCTCACCCTTGAGAGGAATTACAAGCCCACTTGCTCCCAAGCAAGTCTTCCCTTACCAGGGGTACAAAACTACCTTTCACAAGGTCTTCCCTACACAAGAGGGGAACAACAGGAACAATCCTCCTGCAGGAATTACACAGAAAGGGAATGTAAAGATTCTTGTGTGTTTGCCTCAAGAATGAGCAAACAAACCTTTCTGAACAAAAGATAAGAGTTGCAACTCAAATCCTTTCTGAACAAGCAGGGTGGATAAGAACAAAATCTGAGTACAATTGCCACCCAAAAATAAGACTTCTGTGAGAATGGGAGAGCTTGGAGAGTCTTTCTGAAAGTGGAGCTCTCAATCTTGTAGCTTGGAAGAAGGCTTGTGGAGATCTCTTGCTACTTAGTCTCTGAAAAATTCTAAGTGTTGAGCTCACTTGTTGTTGTATCAGTTCTCTCCTCCTTTCAAACTTCGGCTTCTTTTATATTCTTTAGAAGTTTGTAGCCGTTTGAAAATGGCCATTAGAAATATGGCCGTTTGAGGAGAGACCTTGGATCCTTTGGATGCTTGTTGAGTTTGTTATCCATAGGTCCTTCTATCTTTGCTTCTATCCAATGTTTCTTGGACGAGGCTTGCAGCTTCATAGCTAAGAGGTCAACTTCCAATTAAATAGACTGTGAAAGCTCCATGCTGAAAACGTGCTTCAATAAATATCCTGCAACAAAGACAAGACAAAGAGACAGGGTACCTCCATACTTTCTGAGGTAGGTAAGTCATAGAAAAATAAAAGGTATGGAAATTGTAATGACCCTCCTTATACTGGTACGGTTACACCAACCCACGTCAGTATACTGAGCATCGCTACAGTGGGACATTGACCCAACATATACACTAAGTTGAGATGTACACAAATATAAACATATAACAACAGAATTAAAAGAAACAACATCATATGTATTCCATCATCCACATTAATATCCACAGTCCATATAGTACAAGAAAGAAGCTAAAGTTCACATAATTGAAATTCTAGTCAATTACATTGTCCACAATCGAATTACATAGTATTCTTGACTACATACTTAAGAAATGAAAAAACAATAGCGTGATCTCCACAATAATCTCCTACTCTCACTCTGAGTCACTCCTGGCTATCTCCTCGGAAGAAGTGGATACACCTGCACCTGTATGCCGAAGCAAGAGTGAGTCTAAATAGACTCAGCAAGAAATCCATGCACATTATACATACACATATCATATGTATCATTTACTTTCTAATAGAAACAATCAACACATGTAGCATGGTTTGAACAATTCCAAAATTATGCATGAGATTTCTATAACATTAAAGGACATGATGCATGCTTTGTATTTCTTTTCACATTAAGTATAAGACCTATCACGTGCTTTCTACACATTTCTTTAACATCCTTAACCAACTTAAAACTCATTCAATTCCACTATGATATATATATATATATATTATATATAATATATATATATATATATATATCTATATATATATATATATATATATATACCACTTAAGCATGGAATCACTCATAATGAAAACAATACCCCTAGCATGAATTCTATGTTCATTCTCATACATTTAACACAATTATAAACATGTTAGCTTGCTGTTTTGACATGGATTCAACACATTCATATAATATTTCACCAATTCACATGCTATCACATTAACTTTACACATTCACATATTCATTTACACTTTACACAATTTTATAATACACTTGCACATAATCACATTGTTCACATTTAGATGCCATGACACATAGTCCAAACCACCTCCAGAAGGACACACATTCACATTCACATACCCATCACCTAGGCAAAACAGTGATAGATCTTAGTTACTGCGCAGAACCAGGAGAAGCACTCTCCATCCTAACTAGTGGAACATGTCCACCTCTAGGATTTCATCCTATTGCCCATAGGATTTCACACACGTGAACCTTCCCGTAGGGACTTTACTACGGTATGGTTCCACAGCCCTCGAAGGTAGCAGTGTCACCCATGGCACAGTTACATATTTCACATTATCTACACATCGTTTGTACACTTTTTAATACAATTATATCAAATTCCACATATATGCATAAGCTTCAGTCTTCCTAGCATGATACTACTGTTTACAGGAGTAAAATAGTTCATATTATGATCCTAAACATGCTGTTAACCACTAATTCACATAGATTTAATTATAATATGCTCAATGTGACTATTATCCATGATACAATTAGCATTCACACTTACTGTCAAAAAAATGCATCCAAATTTTTATCACAGTTTAAAAATAGTAAACACATTACATGTTCAATTTCTCAAAATTTCCGGATCTGTATACTAATTATAACAATTAAAACCATTTCAGGCCTATTAATCAATAAACTCAATTATGCATGGTACACAGTAGGATAGTTCGGCCTAGAAATCTCAAAACTTGTCCACAATTCTCATGAGTATACAGAAATTTTATAAACATCGAATATGCATTAAACCTAATTATTCAGAATTTTCTATAATCATATCACACCCACAGTTCGTTTATAGAAATTATAATAATTAGGACAATAATAAAAAATTTGCCCTAGCCTCATGATACAACCTACTACATGCACTGAACCATATATAAAATCTACAATATGTAATTACATCAAGAGGTCTGGAAAATAAATCACAAGGATCAAACATGCTTTCTGCAGAAACCAGAAGAACTTGGTGGCACACAGTTGGCCGCCAACAGATGTTAATGGCACCAAAGACCGCCGCCAACCCTAGATCTTAATGGCACAATATGTTGCCGTTAAGTTCCTGTCTACGAAAAGTGCAGACAGTCCACCCAAAATACCAATGAACGGGGGTTCCAGGACACGAGAAAAATCAGGAGAAATACCTAGGACCTACTAGACGTATGTATGAACAATGGTCAAGGATTACTTGCCTCTAGAAAAATCGTTAAAGGTATTGATTTGTCGATGAAGCTCTCCTTGGTCAGTGCCAAGAAGCCCTCAATTCCTTCCCCGAACTGGTTCTATGTTGAAGCAGATGGTACAACGTCATCGGAGAAGCCTTCCTTGATGTTTAGACTCCCTCCCAGTCGTGGTAGAACGCCGGAAGAAGCCTCCAATCACCAGATCCAAGGGTCCAAAGTTCAAGGTTTGCACAAGGTTTTAGGGTTTTTTTGACAAAAGAGTCAAAAGGGACTCAATCCGTCGATGGGGGTGTTTTTATAGGCTAGGGGTTTAGGGGACTTGATAAGGTAGGGGTTGTAGCCGTTGGACGATGGTTTATAAAACAGAAAGTGAAGAAATTGCGGGCGTTTCCAGATCTGAAGCACAACAGGGCTAGGGAAGTAGACGTCCAGATCCTTAGCTGTCTAACTGGGGTTGGCATCCATCGATGTGGACACTGACCTCCCCTTAACGTCAACTCATGTTGACGCCAACAGGGTTTTCGGCCAGAATACAGAGATTTCAGAATATCATGCTTACACTAGATACATACATGAATATATTGCTTAATGCATTATAAAAACACCATATGTACATAATTTAACAACTATATATATATATATATGTTACATGCACCACCTCAATTATATATAATATGTATAAGAATACATACATTTGTATATATATTTATACACATAACTATACACACAATACATCTAAACACTATACAACCGGACAACTAAATAAGGGGAAAAATTTGAGGGCCTTACAGAAACCTCAGACAGATAGCTTTTCAGACAAATAAAAGATGGACAGACAGTTTGCAAACAAAGGTATGGACAAGTTTTGACAGTGGTAGGTGAGCCTCTGTCAGATGCCATGCGCCTGAAAACAATAAATGCAACATATCTTCTATATTGGAAGAAAACCCAGACTACTGTCATAAAGCAAGAGATCAATTTGAACAGATGTATTCAAATATATTCATTTGACCATTTTAGAAGAATATTTTAAGTATAATATGTTTTATCATGTTAGAATATCTTAACTAATATATTAGACAGAGAAAATATTCAGTCAATGTAGTTTTTGAAAGGTTGCGGAATGATCAAATATGGTAATCCATAAGGGGGGGTTGAATAGATTACTATCAATTAAAAATTTACTATGACCTTCTTTTAATGAAAACACAGACTTTTGAAACTATAAAAAAATTTAAGCTAAACTTAGATGTGTGTTAGTTGTAGGTAGATGGAGTAGCAACTCATTCAGCCTGTGTAAAAACAACGTGCCTACCAAACATCTATCGTAAAGACGTGCAAACCACAGGACACAATGTTTTAAGGTGGTTCAGAGTACACAACTTGTGTATCCTACGTCCACTGTTCACACACACACGCAGAAACAACTGCTTATGAGCTGGTTCACGACTACAACTCACACACACGAGTTGTCTGATGTGAAACCACGATCAGAACAACACAAACCACATGAATCAAGCACAAGAACACTTGAAACACCACCACACACACAGAAGTATGAGAAAACAGAGACAAAGAAGAGTTCTGAGTTGAAAGAACAAATCCTGATGTGGAACTCTTCAAGGTGCTCATCTAGATGAACTTCAGACTTCGTCTTGGCAAGTACAGATTGATGGAGAAGCTTGAATCACGGACGAACTGGCTTCACCTCTGCTTGGATGATAGATCTTCCTTTCCCTGGGCGGTAGGTTGAAGCAGAGCAGCAGGTGGAGGCTTTTTGTCTTGGGATTTTCTTAGGGTTTGATGGTATGGCCTCTTACTGCGAAAATACCCCATATGTCCTATATATATGGGTGTCCAAATATGGAGAGACTGCTTGACAGAATCACCCAAAACATGGATCATATCTTGGACATCGGAGCTTTCCAAAACTATTTCTGTCGACAGGCGACATGTTGCTGTCGACAAGCTACTGCCCAGTTCTGGCTTTCATGTTTCTAGAACACTAGATCTGTCGACAGATATTGTCTTGATGTCGACAGGCACACTTCATCTGTCGACAGGAGCATATTGGCTGTCGACAGGTACTGCTTTCTGAGTGCTTCCAGAACCTTGTTTTGTTTTGTCATGTCTATCTGTCGACAGGGGATTTCTTGGCTGTCGACAGATGATCACTTGAAGTTACTTTCTTGTTCTTTTTCACTTGAATCTTGTTGCTTGGCTTATATGCATTCATACCTACATTAAAAGACATTTTAAGTGAGATGTAATAATACATAGGTGATCATCTTGACACTTGATCATGTCATTCATGTCCTTAACAAATAGTCATTGTACCATCATCAATTGCAATGTTCATTAAAAAACACATCATCAAAAACTTAAGGCACAAGTAAACCCAACATTCTCCCCTTTTTGATGATGACAAATTTCAATTTATGCATATTGATGATTTCTCCCCCTTTTGACAACATTCAAAAAGACACATTATGCACACATGGATAAGATGTAAGCAAAGGAACTGAGGTTTTTCATTCATTAACATGCCAGACACTCAGTTACAAAAGATGACCATTGCATGACATAAAGTAAAGCATTAGAAGGAAAGATACATGACTGACGCAAATAACTTAGTGACCCAGTACCCAATCTAGAACGATGACCTAGATAACCCAATGACTCTCTAGACATCGTCATTCCCTGGTACATCGGGACGAAAGCTATGAAAATCAGTAGAGAGCCTGGCAAGCTGGTCTTGTAACTGCACTTGTGTGTTGGCCAGTGCATCCATCCTCGTATCCACATGATCGAGACGGGTGTTGAGATGCTCAAAACCCGTGGTGAATTGGAGTTGCAATTGGGCCATCTGACCAGCAATGAAATCCCTAAGAGAGGGAGGTTGTTCCCGTTGTGCAGCATCAGCAGGATCATCTCCCTGAGCATCCATGGGCTCTGCCTAGGAGTCTTCATCATCACCTTCATCAGCAGCAGATTCTTCCTCAACATTTGGAGCTTGACCCTTGAGAGTCCTGGTCACTACCCCATCCACAAATTTGTAGCCCATCCGATGCACCGCAGTAAGATCAAAAGAACTTCTGGACTTGAGTTTGATGCACTCGGAGTCAGAGATGGGAATGCCAATAAAAGATAGGAGGGATGTAATAGGACATCATATGGCATTGACCTCTTGGGGTTAGTGAAACATTGCTTAATGAGGTCTACCATGATGTTAGGAAGATGGATTTGTTCACACTTCAGAAAGTAGTGGAAGAGGGACTTGTGGACTGTAGTAACGAGTTCCCTACTTCCATCTTTAGGAACAACAATAGTAGTGAAGATGTGGTGAATGAGACGATTAAGTGGAGGAAAAGATTGGCATTAAGCTTAAGATGGTCTACACGGGATGATAAATTTGATGGGTGATGGGAGTATAATAGTCAGAAGCAGATGAAGGGTTGACAAGAATATCCACCCGGAGTTAGGAATTTGTAGGGCACGAGAAAAAGAGAGGGAGTGATATGAAAAGAAGTGCCCTTAACAGTGGTATACAACTCCGAGCTTACCACTGACAACTGGAGGTTATTATAGAACTCCGTCACAGCTGCGGTAGAATACCTGGTGTGGAGTACACAAATTCGGTCCAGCCTTGAGTGTCGAACAGGGTTTGAAGACCAGGAAACATGTCCTCAATGGATTCAAAGTTCACGAACCGAGGTTGCACGAACTTGGTGAATGAGCCCTGGACCCTGGAGCCTGAAGGTTGCGAGGAACGAGGAGCTCCGGCAGACGATCTTCCCGATGCTTTGTCCGGCGCTCGCTGGTGCCCTGGAACCCTCGCGGCTTTGGAGACTGAGGACGGCGACGAGAGGCAAGCTTCTTGGCCGAGGAGCCATCAGAAGGGGTGATGTCATGTGGAGAAGGCTCTGAAGGTGGAAGGGGACAGAAGGAGGAAGAAACACAGAGAGAAACAATCTCTCTTCTGTCGCCCGGAGAAAGAGGGATTTAGGGAGGAAGGAAGGAGGAGAGACTTTCGGAGGTGGGAAAGGGAGGAAGGGTTCGTGGGTGCCTTTTAAAGAGGGTTGGAGAGAATTGAAAGGGCAGGGTCCCACAAAATCCACCCTAAAGGTCGCCAGTTGGACTTCCAAAAGTCACCCTGCCGTCGGCTGTCGACAGCAGCATAGGGCTGTCGACAGCTGCAGAGCAGCTGAGCCAGAAATGGTAAATTTTGAGAAATTTCACCCCATTTGAGCATGCACTGTTCGTATTAAGGTGGAGAACAGGTTTTAAACATATTACTAAGTGTCATGGCCACTAGTATGAGGACACAAAAGTCATTCTCAATGGTTAAGAGATAATACTTCGGGAGTCTTAAGTTATGGCATTTAGAGAACCATGTTCAAGTCCCATAAAATAAAGACAAACCGTTGAATAAAACCATTGTAGAAAACATATGACTTAGTGGCGATGTTCATTTGGTGATTGAAGACAACATTGACATGACCCATTGACAATAGACAACCTTGTCCCTTGAGTTAAAATTTTGGAGGCTTCACTCTATTTCTTTGAATTTGATATTCTTGAACTTGACAAAAGGGATATGGGAAAGTGATAATTAGGTTCATGTATACCTTTTGACGTGAAGGTAGACATTTGTGATGTCGATGCCCCCAGTTACTCAGTATAAAGGACCATCATATCGTTGTACAGAGATAATGGAATAACTTTTGACACGAAGACAGACATTTGTGATGCCAAAGTCCCCGGTTACTCAGAAATAAACATCATTGCTCTGCCTTTATCCCATATTATTTCTTTCTTGTTTGTTTGTGAAATAGGTAGCTTTTCTCCTTTGTTTTTTTTTATTATTAACAACCAAGGTGACTAGATATATATGGCCAAAGGGCAATGTGAAACATTAAATTCAAGCACCATTTTACTTATCAATCCATTTTAGAGATATGATGAGCCACAAGGGAAATATTCAACTGAATGATGCGGAATTGAATTGAGTTGTTCAAGTTTGCTAGATGACACAACCTAAATTCAGGCTCAAAATATTATGTCAAAATCATTGAGAATTAATTTGTATCTTTGACACTAGATGGGATGACATATAGTAATGAATTCAAAGTGCTATTCTCCCCTTATGCAATGATTGTGCACATACTCATTGAAGGAGGTGAAACATGAGCAAGATGAGACAACAATGGGGTGTCTGTCGACAGCAAGATTGTCCCTCTGTCGACAGCTACTGAACTTCAGGGAAAAGGTGTTCTGGGAGAGGGACAGCTGTCGACAGATGAAAGGGGCCTGTCGACAGATAATGTACTCAGTCGAAACCAGTGTTCTGGAAAGGCTTGCCTGTCGACAGCTGCAATGTGGGCTGTCGACAGGTAAGTGAAAAATCAGTGTAAAGACTTGGATTTGAAATGGAATTGAAACCATCAAGTGAGGGATCAAAATACTCAAAGTATGAGATGTGTATTCTTGAGAAAATCACTCACCTAGCCTTTTCTTTACTCCCCATAGTGTGTGCATGTGGACACAACATTTCAAGCATTTGAAACAATTGCAAACATGATATTGACAAGGAAGGCAAACACTTACTCACATGCAACATCCAAAACCATCCATGAATATTAACTTAAGTAGTAAGAGGAAATGTGTATGACAAGGATTAAAGATAATCAAGTACCCTATTTTGAAGTGAATAACCTTTATGAAAGTGTCTATGGATACGCGGAGAAAATGTCCTCACGCATAATGATAGTTTCCGAACAAGCTTAACTTGTTCTTTCACATATCACCATTTGATATACCTCATAGTCACTATTCACAAGGGTTGTTTGCCTCTGAATGTGGTATTGATTTCATTAAAACTTGCATAAGCCCAATTCTCTTCTAAGAGATGTGAATCTCTCCTCGGACAATGGTTTGGTGAAAATGTCAGCCAATTGTTTTTCAGTGGGTATGAAGCTAATTTCCAAGGATTTGTTGGCTACCTCATCTCTCAAAAAGTGATGTCTTATCTCTATGTGTTTGGTCCTTGAATGTTGGATTGGGTTCTTTGAAAGGTTGATTGCACTAGTGTTGTCACATAGGATGGTGTGCATCCAATATCAATGTTATAGTCACACAGTTGACTTTTTATCCATAACACTTGAGTTGCACAACTCCCTGCAGCAACATATTCTGCCTCTGCAGTTGAGAGTGCAACGAGTGTTGCTTTTTGGATGCCCACGAAACTATGCAACCACCAAGAAGTTGGCAGTACCCACTAGTGCTTTTTCTATCAATTTTCACCCAACATAGTCAGCATCTGAGTATGAGATCAAATTGAAGCTACTTCCTGCTGGATACCAAAGACCCAAATCATACGTACCTGAGAGATATCTGAAAATTCTCTTAACTGCAACCAAATGGCTTTCCTTGGACTAGATTGGTATCTAGCACAAAGGCAAACACTGAATTGTATATCCGGTCTACTTGCAGTAAGATAAAGAGTGAGCCAATCATACCTCGGAAGTTCTTTGCATCTACCGGTTTACCTTGCTCATCATTCTCAAGTTTTATGCTTGTGCTCATTGGTGTTGAAGCAGGTTTGGCTTGTTCAAACTGGAAACGCTTCAAGAGCTCCTTTACATACTTTTCTTGATTAATGAAAAGCCATCTTCAGATTGTTTAACCTGCAATCCAGGAAGAATTGTAGCTCCCCCATTAAACCATCTCAAATTCACTGTGCATATGTTTTGAAAACTCTTCACACAGTGATGGGTTAGTGGATCCAAAATGATGTCGTCCACATAAACTTGAACAACAATGATGTGATTGTGAACTTTCTTAGTAAAGAGAGTTTGGTCCACTTTACCTCTTGAGTAGTTTTTGCTTACCAGAAATGTGCTTAGTCTGTCGTACCAAGCGCGGGGTGACTGTTTCAATCCATAGAGAGCTTTGTGTAGTTTATATACATGGTTAGTTTTATCATGATCCTCAAAGCCAGGTGGTTAAGCGACATAGACTTCCTCTTTGATGTAACCATTCAAGAAGGAAGTTTTAACATCCATTTGAAAAAGTTTAAATTTGTTTGAGCATGCATATGCTAACAAGATCCTAACTGCTTCTAGCCTAGCTACAGGAGCAAAGGATTCTTCAAAGTCCACACCAAATTCTTGATTATACCCTTTTGCTACCAGTCTAGCCTTATTTCTCACCACTTTACCCTCTTCATTCAACTTATTCCTAAAAACCATCTTGTTCCTATGACAGAAATTTCAGGGGTTCTAGGAACGAGACTCCAGACATTATTTCTTTGAAATTGTCCAAGCTCCTCATGCATAGCATCAATCCATGAATTTTCTTTTAAAGCTTCTTCAACATTTTTAGGTTCCACTTGAGAGACAAAGGCTAAATGATCTTGTTCAACTATTTGTCTAATTTTAGATCTAGTTTGAACTTTATCATTTACATTTCCAATCACATTATCAAGTGGATGATGTCTGGAATACCTCACATTTGTGATTGTTGAAGGACCTGGTTGATCTTGTGGAGGCTTTCTTGAGGAGGGTGCTTGAGGAGTTTCTTCTTGAGGCTCTTCCTCTTGTGGATCTTTTTCAGATTCATCATCTCCTTTTGAAATGATGTGATATGATCATCTCATCATACCTGCGAAATTCCATGATTACTTGGTGTTGCTTGAGAATTTTCTTGGCTTTAACTTGAAATGGTTCTTCAGATTGTTTCTTCATCTTGAGTCATGTGAGAATTGAAATTGTTAGCTTTTGCAGATTTTCATCAAAACACATGTGGAGTCTCTTCCACAGTTTTATTCTTAATATTAAACACCCTATATGCTCTAGAGTGTTCTGAGTATCCAAGAAAATACCTTGATCACTTTTGGCCTCAATTTGTCTAGATCAACTTTATCATTGTTATGTATAAACACTTTTGAGCCAAAAACTCTGAAATACCCAATACTGGGTTTCTTACCTTTTTAGGAGTTCGTAGGGAGTTTTCTTTATGACAGGTCTTACCATGGCTCTGTTGAGGATGTAACACGATGTGTTGACCGCTTCTGCCCAAAAAGTCCTTGCAAGTTGACTTTCGACCAGAAGGGTGCGAGCCATTTCCACCAATGTTCTGTTCTTTCTCTCCACTACTCCATTTTGTTCGAGTCCTTGGAGAGGAAAACAAATGTTCAATCCCGTGGTGCCTGCAGAAATCAGAAAAGAGTTATTATCAACTCTCCCCCGTGATCAGTGCGTATTGAGCATATCTTGTGAACGTTTCCATGCTCAATCTTATTAAAGAAATCCTTAACAGTCTCAATGCTTCGTTTTTGTGTGCAAGGAACTTTACCCAAGTGAACCTAGAGAAGTCATCTACAATGACAAAACCAAAACGTTTGCCATTGAGACTTAGTGTTCTAGTAGGTCCAAAGAGGTCCATGTGCAAAAGTTCATAAGGTTTAGAAGTGCTTACCGGTGCTTTTGATTTGAAGGATTTCGGGTTTGTTTTCCCATGCATCACAAAAACTTTCATTTTTATTGAAGGAGATTTCAGGAAGTCCACTTACCAATTTCAGCTTCATGATCTTGTGCAATACATTGTAACTTGCATGGCCAAGCCTACGATGCCACAAGGTAAGCTCATCCTGTTTGTTTGCTACAAGACACAAGTTTTCATTTTCTGGATCATCTAAGTCAATCAAATAAATGTTGTTCACCCTTTTTCCAAAAAATTTTAGGCTTCCTGATTCCTTATCAATGATTTGGCGTGCGTTTGATTCAAAGACAACTCTATGACCTTTATCACACAGTTGGCTTATACTAAGCAAGTTGTGATGAAGGCCATCGGCTAACAGTACATTGTCTATTGAGTTAGAAGCATACTTACCAATATTACTTGAGCCAATGATCTGACCTTTATTGTTGCCTCCGAAAATAACTTGACCTCTGTCTTTTTCCACTAGCAAGCAGAATTTTTCTTTGTCGCCCATCATGTGCCTTGAGCAGCCACTGTCCAAGTACCACTTGTTTTGATTTTGGGCTGCTAGGCATTCCTGCACATGTGGATCAGACAAGAGGTTTTGGTACCCAAATTACTTTGGGTCTCAATGTATCATTCATGCCAAATAGTAAATGCTTCGGAATCCAAACTTGTTTGAGTTTCTGTTTATTTGGACTATTCCGGAATTGTTGTTCATTATGCCTAACTTTCTTATAGAAATTGCATGATGAGGGTTTTCTCACAGCAATGGGCTTTTTATTCTGAGGAACATGCATGAGCATTTTACCTTTTTGTTGCCTGGTTAGCTTTCATTTGGAAGCTTGTTTCCGGACCTGTCGACAACCCTGTTGGGGGCTATTGACAGATTTCTCAGTGTTGTTAGCAACAACTTTGATGTTCTTGGGTTCCTGTTTCTTACCCTTAGCTTGACTTTTATTGTTCTTTGAAGGGATTTGCTTGCTTGTGCTTGGGCTAGAATCAACAAAGGATGTTAACAAATTTTTACCAATTACCTTTGGTGTTACAGGTTGATATCCAATCCCATGCTTTGCAACAAATACATTAGATCCCAGAATTGCATCAAGATTTTGTTTCCCTTTCACAAACCATGTTAGATCTTCAGATTTTCCCTTAAAGTTCTCTTCAGCCTTTTCTAATTTTTTCTTCACTTCATCAAGTTCATTTTGAAGAGTTTCAAGAGAGTTGGTTAGACTTTCTTTTTCTTTTTGGGTTTCTTACAATTTCAATTTCATGCAGTCTATTTCCTCACTGTGAGCTTGCTCATCATTTTCATCATTTCAATTTCTTTATTCAAAGATGCATTTGTTCACTATGATTGGTGCTATGAACAAGGGAATTGATTTTCTTTTTGAGTGCTTTGTTTTCAGACTTAAATTCACAGAACTTTTCAAATAAAGCAGTATAAGCTTCTTCCCATTCATCATAGAATAACTTTCAAGAAGAGTTTACCTCGTTGGAGTCATCACTTCTTGCCATTAGACATTGAATGTAACGTCGCGTGCTTTTCGGATCCATGCGGATCATGTGTGTGATGGTTGTGATGGTCGCTGTGAGGCCAGTGTTTGTGGTTTGGATGTTTGTTGATCCAGGTATGGTGCAGGTTTGCGAATGTGCAGGTTTGGAACCTAAAGAGAATAGCATTCGCTGCTGTTGGTTGCAGATTGACGGCCAATATGGACGTTTAATGAGTTAACGTCCCTGTAAAGTGACGTTAAGATATGAACTTAACGGCATTGGATGTGGACGTTTGTGGTGGCAGTTGCCTTTGGCGGCAGAGGGTTGACACCAACCCTGGAATTCTGCAGGTTATAGGGTCACCCGAGGGCAGTTTTCTACCCTTTTCTCTTTCCTCTCTGCCCCAGCTTCACGCCCTTGCATCCCTAAAGCTTCCAATAGTACTGAAGGTTGGTTGGATGAGCGTGGGATGTGATTCCGTTTGAGGTCTGTGTCGTCTGACCTGGACACCCTCCCTCCTGGTTTGCGTTGTACTCCGGCTGAGGGAAGGACGACAGTGGACGGTTGCCACTTGTGTTGTCTTTAATCCTTTGTAGCGCGCTCGTAGTTTGGGGGTACGACACCATAGTCGGCGACACGTGGTCCCCACTAGTCCTTTTCCAGTGCCATCCTCTAAGCGGCCCAGTCCAAGGGTCTCTGGAGGTGCCAGGCATGGGCCTGTGACCGTATGGTACGCAGTTGGTTGTTTTTAGTTGGTCTCCACAGTTGCTTGCTTTTCACGTGGAGCGGCAGCTTGGAACCTTTCGTCCGTGGCTGCGAGAACTGAGAGTAGACCTATGTTAGCTTGTCCGAGTCAGTTTCTTTCTTTGTCGCGAACCAGTTCACGTGGCTGTCGTGTTTTTGGCTGTCTCTACTTTAGCTTGTACACCTGTACTGGTTTGTCGTTTAATTATTACATTTGTTTCTCGTAGTCGGCAGACGGTGAGTACTTTTACAGCTTTAATATCCTGCTCAGCTGTTCTATAATTGTTGGTACTGTTTTTTGCTTTGTACCTGTGGTTTTTGGTTTGCTCGGTTTGGGGAGTTCCCTACTGAGCCAGTGACTAGCGAGGCTCACCCCTACCCCCACAGGTGAGAGCGAGGGACGTTTCACGACCGACGTCCAGTTCAGAGCCGCGCCGTAGCGGTGCAGGGTCGGTACCTCCAGCTGTGTAGTAGCAGCTCCAGCAGTGTAGTATGGATAGTTGTTTATTTTCTTCAGTTGTAACTCGGGGTATGCCCCAGGCTCTTGTACTTCTTTTAGTTTTGTGAAATTTGGCTATGTAACTGTGTTTATATATATAAAATGTGTGTGTTCTTTTGTGTTTACACGGACTGTGGTTTGGTATCCCTTGCGAGGCTTGGGCCCGTTCGCGGGAGGCGGACTTGGATCAAGTACGTTATTGGTTTAACGGGCTTGGCCGAGGCGTTCCGCCACAGTTGGTATCAGAGCAAGGTCCGTGTTAATAAAAGGGAACTAGAAAGATACATAGCCTTATTTCGGTCTTTGTACACTGCTGGTAGGGACCCTGGTTTTTGATAATTTGTTGTTTGATTTTTGTTTGGTGTTTTGGTTTATGTAAAATTTGAAATGGCTGATAGAAGAGATTGGGGTGGTGGAGGAGATGATCGGGAGGAAAGTACCCAGCGTATGATAGAAAGAATTTGGGAGAGCCTCACGGATATTCGGGGAAGAATGGATCAGCAGGCGCCGGTACCACCGGTTGCAGTGCCACCTGGGGATGGAGAGACTGTACCTATTGCTCCAGTCCCGCCAAGAGTAGAGGTGCCTTTTTCAGCACCTGTGCCACCACCACCACCAGTGTTATTAGAAGAGGAACCAGTGATGCAGGTAGAGAAGTTTATGAGATTGTAGCCACCTACTTATTCAGGAGGGCCGAATCCAGATACAGCGGAGCACTGGGTTCATGAGGTTGAGAGGTTTTTGCAACTATGAGGTGTCCGACAGCAGATAAAGTTGTGTTAGCTGCTTATCAGTTGAGAGGTTTTGCATTGGAATGGTGGCGACTAAAGATGCAGACCACCTTTGCAGGCAGGACAGAAGAGGCTATCACTTGGTCGGAATTTCTCGATGTATTTAATGATACATTCTTTCCGATTCAAATGCAGCAAGTGAAAAGAGAGCAGTTTCGGACTCTCCAGCAAGGTAACTCTTCAGTTTTAGAGTACCAGATGAGATTTATGGCGCTCAGTCGATATGCACCTTATGTTGTATCATATAATAATATGATGGTTGAGTACTTTATTAGAGGTTTGAGAGTGGAGTTGCAGGATGCGATAGTACCTTCATGTGCAAGATATGAAGAAGAGAGAGCAGCTACTTTAGAGAGGTCTATTCGGACTCGTCAGGTGGGTGAGTCAGGTCAGGTAGTTTTCGGCTACCGCAGCAGTCAGTAGGTGCAAGTAAGGGTAAGGCACCAGCAGGACCTTCTTCATCAGGCTTTGGTAAATGGGTCAGAAATTAAAGCAAGCATTAAAGGCAAAGGAAGAGGATGGGGAGGTCGTCAGTAGTTTCAGCAAGGCCGAGGTAGGCCTGAGGTGAAGGAGTCGTAGCAGAGTACTGCCAGGCAGCCTATTACTCCACCAGGGTATCGTGTTATAATTGTAATCAGCCGGGACATTGATCCGCAATTGTCCCTATCCAAGAGAGTATGGTTTGGAAGAGGTGTGCAGCGCAGCAGCAGCCCTCAGCAGTTTCAGCAGCCACAGGCAGGTCGTGGCAGAGGAGCACCGCCGCAGCGAGGAAGAGGCCGGGTTATGGCTATCACCCGAGCCAGGCGGAGGCATCGAAATGATAGAAGGTACTTTACCTCTTTATAATTATTCAGCAAGAGTCTTATTTGATTCGGGTGCCTCTCATTCTTTCATTTCTGAAGAATTTCTGGATTGTATAGCTCATCCTTTAGAAGAGAAGTCCTGTTTAGTAGTGGAGGTTCCTTCGGGTGAGTTCCTACTCACTTCAAGCTATATAGATGAAGCTCCTGTTATGATTGAAGGGAACCAGATGCCGGTCGTTGTATGCCCTGCAGTTGTCAGATTATGATATTATTTTGGGTATGGATTGGCTTGAGATGTATGGGCAATGTTAGATTGCAGAAGAAAAGGATCAGGTTTTGTCATCCTAATGGTGCAGTATTTGAATATCAAGGTATGCCTTTTTATACCTCTAGTTTCTAATTTCTGCAATTAAAGCTAGAATGTTGATAATGCTGGATGTGTGGCTTATCTAGCCTCGGTAAGTTTGGTAGAAGCTAGTCAGTCATGGAAGCAGTTCCCGTGGTTAGGGATTTGCTGATGTTTTTTCCTGAGGATTTGCCTAGTTTAGCTCCACATGAGAGGTGGACTTTACCATTGAGTTACTGCCAGGTACCATGCCGATTTCTAAAGCTCCATATCGATGGCACCAGCAAAACTTAAAGAGTTGAAAAAGCAGTTAGAAGAATTGTTGCAGAAAGGGTTTATTAGACCGAGTCATTCCCCGTGGGGAGCGCCGTTTTATTTTGAAAAAGAAAGATGGAAGTTTTCGGATGTGTATTGATTATAGAAAGTTGAATGATGTGACCATTAAGAATAAATACCCATTGCCGAGGATAGATGATCTGTTTGATCAGTTGCAATCGGCAAAGGTATTTTCTAAAATTGATTTGAGGTCCGGGTATCAGTTGAGAATCAAAGAAGAGGATATAGATAAGACACTTTCAGAACTAGATATGGTCACTCTGAGTTTGTGGTTATGCCATTTGGGTTGACCAATGCTCCTGCAGGTTTTATGGATCTGATGAATAGAATTTTTCATCCATATTTAGACCAATTCATTGTGGTCTTTATCGATGATATTCTGATTTATTCCGCATCTGAAGAGGAGCATGCAGCTCATTTGAGGTTTACTCTGTAGTTGCTAAGAGATAACCAGTTGTTTGCCAAATTCAATAAGTGTGAATTTTGGTTGAAAGAGATTCAGTTTTTTGGGTCATGTTATTTCAGCCAAAGGAGTAGTAGTGGACCCAAGTAAAGTGGAAGCAGTAATGAGATGGGGAGTGCCTAAGACAATAATTGAGATTAGAAGTTTTCTGGGATTGGCAGGTTATTATAGGCGCTTTATTCAATTTTTCTAAGATTGCAGCAGCTATGACTAGATTGACTAGAAATGTGTGCCTTTTGTGTGGTCCGGTGAATGTCAGAAAAGTTTTATGGAATTGAAGAAAAGACTTACATCAGCACCTATATTGACATTACCGCAGGGAGTGGTGGTTTTGTGTTGTATACTGATGCTTCAAGGAGAGGACTTGGCGCAGTGCTTATGCAGCATGGTAAAGTGATAGCTTATGCGTCCAGGCAATTGAAGCCGGCAGAGGAGAATTACCCCACTCATGATTTGGAATTGGCAGCAGTTGTGTTTGCTTTGAAAATATGGATGCATTATCTGTATGGCGAGAGATTTGAGATTTTTACAGATCATAAAAGCTTAAAGTATATCTTCTCGCAGAAAGATTTGAATCTTCGCCAGCGCAGATGGATTGAATATTTGAAGGATTATGATTTCAGTTTGGCTTACCATCCGGGTAAGGCCAATGTTGTAGCTGATGCCTTGAGCAGAAAGGCATATGTAAGTTTGATGATGATTAAAGAATGGAAGCTGTATGAAGAAGTAGTGGAGAACTCCTTGTATGTGCCCAGTAGTCAGCGACGAGCAATACTAGCTGCTAGTGCTGTAGAGCCGTCTTTATATTGGCAGATTATTGAGGCTCAGAGAGCAGATGCAAGTTTACCTGAAATTGTGAAAATAGAAGGAGTTACCATAGATGATAATTGCGTGGTCAGGCTCAGAGGCAGGTTGTTTGTTCCTGCAGAAAGAGAGGTAAAGCAGCGAGTATTGGAAGAGGCTCATAAATCTCGGTACACTATCCACCCGGGTTGTACTAAAATGTACCATGATTTAAGAAAGCATTTCTGGTGGCCTCATATGAAGAAAGAAATAGCGGAGTTTGTTGCAAGGTGTGCTATCTGTCAGCAAATTAAAGCAGAGCATCAGAAGCCTGGAGGTCTATTGCAACTGTTACCCATTCCACAATGGAAGTGGGATGATATTGCTATGGACTTTGTGGCAGGTTTACCAAGATCGAGTTCCGGGCATAATGGAATATGGGTGTTTGTTGACAGACTAACCAAGTGTGCAGATTAGTGGCAGTGAGTATGTCTTGGACATGGACAGATTGGCAAATATTTATGTTGAAAGAATTGTTCCACTGCATGGTATTCCGAAGACAATTGTGTCTGATAGAGATCCAAGATTTACTTCTGGTTTTTGGAGAAGTCTGCAAAGAGTAATTGGTACTGAGTTGAGGTATAGCTCCGCTTATCATCCCCAGACAGATGGTCAGACAGAGAGGACTATCCAGACAATTGAAGATATGTTGCGAGCTTGTTGTTTAGTTTGGGGAGTAGCTGGGAGCATCATTTGGGAATGGTTGAGTTTGCCTACAATAATAGTTATCATACCAATCTTGGGATGGCACCGTATGAAGCTTTATATGGAAGGCCATGTAGAACCCCATTAAACTGGCATGAAGTGGGAGAAAGGCAATTAGTGGGTCCTGAATTGATTCAGCAAACCACAGAGGTGGTGAAGCTTATTAAAGAGAAATTGCAGGCAGCTCGAAGCAGGCAAAAGAGTTATACAGATATCCGGAGGAGACCACTTCAGTTTGAGGTGGGAGATTTTGTTTTCTTGAGAGTTTCCCCGAGTAAAGGTATTATGAGGTTTGGCAAGACTGGAAAGTTGAGCCCGAGATATGTGGGACCCTTTCAAGTGTTAGAGAGAATTGGGGAAATAGCTTATAGGCTGGATTTGCCAGCAGATTTTGCAGATGTGCATGATATTTTCCATGTCTCTATGTTGAGAAAATTTATTGAAGATCCAGCTCAAATAATCAGATATCAAGGTGGTGACCTGAGGCCGGATATGACTATTCTTGAGTATCCAGTGCAGATCACAGATCGAAAGATAAAGAAGCTGAGGAATAAAGAAATTGAGCTAGTTAAAGTGAGATGGGAGAATAGGTTGGGTGGTGAGGATACCTGGGAGTTAGCTGAGGAGATGGCTAAAGGGTATCCCTACCTGTTTGAATAAGCCTTTGTATTTTCTTTTTAGATGATAGTGCTTGTAAAGGTGTGTATGTTTAAGTTGTTTGTGTTTGAGTTGTGTTATGAATTTCGAGGTCGAAATGTTCTTTTTAGATGATAGTAATGTAACGTCGCGTGCTTTTCGGATCCATGTGGATAATGTGTGTAATGGTTGTGATGGTCGCTGTGAGGCCAGTGTTGTGTGGTTTGGATGTGTGGTTGATCAGGTATGGTGCAGGTTCGCAGAATGTGCAGGTTTGGAACCTAAAACAGAACAGCATTGGCTGCTGTTGGTTGCATATTGACGGCCAGATATGGACGTTTAATGAGTTAACGTCCATGTAAAGTGACGTTAAGATATGAACTTAATGGCATTGGATGTGGACGTTTGTGGTGGCGGTTGCCTTTGGCGGCAGAGGGGTTGACGCCAACCTAAGAATTCTGCAGGTTATAGGGTCACCCGAGGGCAGGTTTTCTACCCTGTTCTCTTTCTCTCTTGCCCCAGCTTCACGCCCTTGCATCCCTAAAGCTTCCAACAGGTACTGGTGGTTGGAGGATCGTGGGATGTGTGGCGTTGCCGAATTGCGCAAGGAAATGCCGTGGCATGGTGCAATTCCCGTGGGAGCTCGCGGAGGCTTCGGTGTGAACCGGGAGAATTCGGGAGGTTTAAGCATGTTCTGAGGTAGGGGACGAACCCTGTTAGCTCTATAGGAACATTAAAACACGACGTAACCACCTAAATCAGCATGTTAAATGCATTTTCAGATTAAGTTGCACCTTGCGGGGTTAATGGGTGGTTTGACGAATTTAATCAGTAAAGCATGCTGTATTGGATTGTTTAGGATTCATGCATGCTAGAGGAACTGTTTCTGTATGTTTTACTGTTGTTTTAACGGTTGTAAAACCTGTAGAATCGGTTTAGGGTTTCTGCAGGGATAGAGGCCGAAGAACTTGGCGTCAACATCGTTTGTCGCCAAGCTCATTAGCCGGGATACTGACGGCCAGATCCCTTGCCGTCTACTTCCTGTAAGCGGCAGTCGATGTGGCCGCTAACTTGCTATAAGCAAAAATGGCTATTTATAGTATTTATCGATAATAAATGGTGCATTGGCACCTGTGGTGCACTGAGTGCACATAGTTTTCGTGTTTAGCATACAAGGTATGCAGTTAGTTACTTACTTTAGTGGCTGCGCGTTATTTACGTGAGTCCAGTTGGGTTCACGTGTAGTGGACCGTTGGTACTTGTGGTTTACATGAGGTTTCACGTGGTTTGTGTGTGACGTGCACGTGGTTTTGTGTACGTGGCAAGTAGTACACGCCTACTGTGGTTACCTCTCTAGTTGGGTGCCCCAGGTTCTTTGTGAGCCAGGCTGTTAGCTCGGGGCTTTGTCCCAATACTTGTGCTGTACCGTCGAGGTCTGTGTCGTCTGACCTGGACACCCTCACTCCTGTGTTTGAGTTGTACGTCCAGCTGAGGGAAAGATGACAGTGGTACAGTGACACTTGTGTTTATCTTTAGTCACTTGTAGCGCACTCGTAGTTGGGGGTACGAACACCATTAGTCGACACTGGTCCCCAGCTAGTCCTTTTCCAGTGCCTCACTCTAGCGAGCCCAAGCAGGGTCTCTGGAGGTGCCAGGCATGGGCCTGTCACCGTGTGGTACGCAGGTGGTGGTGTTTAGTTGGTCTCCACAGTTGCTTGACTTTTCACGTGGAGCGGCAGCTGGACCTTTCATCCGTGGGTGCAAGACTGAGAGGTAGACCTGTGTTAGCTTGTCCGAGTCTATTTCTGGTGTCGCGAACCAGTTCACGTGGCTCGTGTTTGGCTGTCTCTACTTTAGCTTGTACACCTGTACTGTTTGTCGTTTAATTATTACATTTGTTTCTCGTAGTCGGCAGACGGTGAGTACTTTTACAGCTTTAATATCCTGCTCAGCTGTTCTATAAATTGTTGGTACTGTTTATTGCTTTGTACCTGTGGTTTTTGGTTTGCTCGGTTTTGGGGGAGTTCCCTACTGAGCCAGTGACTAGCGAGGCTCACCCCTACCCCCACAGGTGAGAGCGAGGAGGACATTTCATGACCGACGTCCAGTTCAGAGCCGCGCCGTAGCGGTGCAGGGTCGGTACCTCCAGCTGTGTAGTAGCAACTCCAGCAGTGTAGTATAGATCGTTGTTTATTTTCTTCAGTTGTACCTCGGGGTATGCCCCAGGCTCTTGTACTTCTTTTTAGTTTTGTGGAAATTTGGCTATGTAACTTGTGTTATATATATAAAATGTGGTGTGTTCCTTTGTATTTACACGGACTGTGGTTTGGTATCCGTTGCGAGGCTTCGGCCGTTCGCGGGAGGCGGACTCGGATCAAGTACGTTATTGGTTTAACGGGCTTGGCCGAGGTGTTCCGCCACATTGAACTTCTTCATCCCCAGAGGTTGCTTCAACGTTATCATCTTCATCCTCATCACTCCAAGTAGCCATCATTGCTTTGGCTTTCTTGAAGGTGAACTTTTCTTTCTTCAGCTTCTTCTTGAGCTCAAGGCACTCTCCTCTCATGTGCCCTTGTTTCTTGCACTCATAGCACACAATATCAGATTTCTTGTTAGACCTCAAATTTGTTTGAAGAATCTTTCTTTTGAAAGGTTTAGAGTTACCTGACCCTCCTCCTTTTGGATTTTAGGAATTTCTTGAATTGTCTAGTGAGCTTGGCCATTTCATCATTCTCACTATCACTAGATGTTTCAAGATCATCACTATCCTGAAGAGCATCCTTTTTGGAACCTGAAGAGTTTTCTTGAAGCCTTTAAAGCAATCAACTTCCTAGGATTTTCTTCAGTTTCCTTTCTTTCACATTTATTTCATAAGTCATTAGGGAGCCAATTAGGTCATCTAATTTCATCTTTGAGAGATCTTTTGAATCCTCAATGACAGTGGCCTTAGTGTGTTGGGTTTTCCATATATCATGTTTTTGATGATCACATTAACATCCTTGAACATTGATTTAATGCAAAATTGATGTGCTAACTAACATGAAAAACACCATGAAAGTGATTGAGTTAAACATTGCTAAATCATACAATGTATATCACTAACAATGTATTTGCATGTAGGTGCACAAGCATGAAACATGGAGCATTGAAGAGGCATTGAAGAATGAGCAAAAAGCACAAATATCTGTCAAAGAGGTGTATCTGTCGACAGATGCAATGTACCTGTCGACAGATTCATACAGTCATTCCAAGACAGAACTCAGGTTTGCATCTCTGAGTGTATCTGTCGACAGATGCAATGTACCTGTCGACAGATTCACACAGTCAACCCAGGACAGAGCTCAGGTTTTCTATTCCTGAGTGCATCTGTCGACAGATGCAAACTGCCTGTCGACAGATACACTCAGAAACTCAATTTCCTGAAACCCAGTTCTCAGCCTGAGTGCGCCTGTCGACAGATGCAAGTGCACCTGTCGACAGACGACGGAAACATGAGATTTTGAGTTTCCAAATCCGGCCCCACTTGGGTGTTTCCTTCCTCCACGACCCCCACCTTTACCTAACACTATATAAGCATCCTTTTGGAGCCAATTCGCAGAGAGCAGCCTCCCATCCAAGAGCCTCCAAGGGACCAAGAGGAAAAGCCCCAAATTGCTGCTCTGCTTCAACTTTCCGCCCAGATCGTCGTGGAATCACCATCTATGCGGAGCTGAAGCCGGATCGTCATCAATTCAACCTTCTACATCGATCAATCTACATCCAATCGAAGTTTGAAGAGCGTTTGGACGATCCACGAGAAGAATTCCAACCGGATTTGTTCCCTAATTCCTAATTCTTCTCCATTTCATAATTTCCATTCCATCGTGTGTGTGTGGGTTGTGTTTCGAGCATCCCTTGTGCTTGATTCACGTATTTGTGGTTGTTCTGATCGTGTTTCATCAGACAACGTGTGTGTGGTTGAGTTGTTGTGTTGAACTCGCTCATAAGCAGTCGTTTCTGCGTGTGTGTGTGGACGGTGGATGTAGGATACACGAGTTGTGTACTCCGAACCACCTTAAATCATCGTGTTCTGTGGTTTGTTCGCGTTTTGCGATAGATGATTGGTAGGCACGGTGTTCATACGCACGTTTGATTCCCTGTTCTCATTTAGATCAACTCAAGCGGTCTCATACTTAATCGAATTCTAATCAAATTTCATTAAGATCGCTGTAGCATCGAAAAGAAGCCATCAATAGTTTAAATTGCCGTAATCTATTCAACCCCCCCCCCTTCTAGATTACCGTATTGTGTATTTCCGCATAACCCTTCAATTGGTATCAGAGCGGGTTTCTCCGATTTACTGTTTTTCGTCAGATCTAGCGATCAGGAGATTTTCGATCTTATGGATTCTAGCAAAGGGTATATGGCCGAGGGACATTCAGTAACCAGGCCACCCTATTTTGATGGCACTGACTATCCTTATTGGAAAAACCGTATGCAGGTATTTTTGAGAGCTCAAAATTACGAGCTGTGGAAGATAGTCAGCAAGGGACCATATGTGTTGCCCGAGGACGAAGACACCTGGACGAAAGACCAAATAGCTAAAGGAACTCTCAACTGGAGCGCACTAAACATGATGCAATGTGCGGTGCATCCAAAGGATTTCAAGAGTCTCCACATGCTCAACAGCAAAAGAGATGTGGGACAAACTTGAACTCATTTACGAAGGTACGTCCGAGGTAAGGGAAACTAAAGTTAGCATGTTAGTGTCTGAATATGAAATGTTCAAGATGAAAACTGATGAAACCATATCAGACATGTTTGCAAGATTCATGATAATAGTTAACGGGCTAAAAGGTCTTAAGAAGGAATACTCTGAAAGTGACTTAGTAAGAAAGATCCTTCGATCTCTTACTTCATCTTGGAATACTAAGGCCACTGTCATTGAGGATTCCAAAGACCTTTCCAAAATGAAATTGGATGAACTAATTGGCTCCTTAATGACATATGAAATCAACATCAAAAGAAAAGAATTAGAAGAAAATCCTAGGAAGTCAATTGCTCTAAAAGCATCCAATAAAACATCAACAAGCTCCAAGAAATCCATTCAACAAGATAGTGATGAGCAAGAAACATCTAGTGAGAGTGATGATGGTGAAATGGCAATGCTCACTAGACAATTCAAGAAATTTCTGAAGTTCAAAAGGAGAGACACAGGTAACTCCAAACCCTTTCAAGAAAAATTTTTTCACAGAAATATGAGTCCAACAAAAAATCTGACATTGTTTGTTATGAATGCAAGAAACAAGGGCACATGAGAGGAGAATGCCCGGAACTCAAGAAGAAGCTGAAGAAGGAAAAATTCACCTCCAAAAAGGCCAAAGCAATGTTGGCCACCTGGAGTGATGAAGATGAAGATGAAGATGCACAAGAAACATCCGATGATGAAGAAGTGAAATGCTTGATGGCTAGGAGTGATGACTCCACGAGGTAAATTTCTCATTTGATGATTTCACTGCAAGTGAATGGGAGGAAGCATACACTACTTTATTTGAAAATTTTGTGAATATAGATCTGAAAATAGAGCATTAAAAAAGAAATGCAACTCCCTTGTGCATGATAAGAACAATGATGAACGAATTGCATTCCTGACAAAAGAATTAGAAATGATGAAAGTTGATGAAAAGACTCATAATGAAGAAATGGATTGCTTGAAAATGAAATTGCAAGAAACACAAAAAGAAAAAGACTGTTTAAGCCATTCTATTGAATTCCTTCAAGAAGAACAATTAGAAACAAAGAAAAAGTTGGAACAAACTGAAAAGGAATTGAAAGAAAAATCTGAGGACTTAATGAAATTTGTAAAAGGGAAGCAAAATCTAGATGCGGTTTTGGGCGCCAAAATACATGTAACCAAGCATGGGTTAGGATATCAACCTGTCAAACAAAAGAAAATAGGAGAGTCATTGATCACTTCATTTGTTGATCCTAGCCCAAGCACAAGCAAGCATGTTCCCACAAAGCATAACTCAAGACAGTCTCAGACCAAGGCAATGCAACTTAAACAAAATGTTTCCCAACAAACAAAAGAAAAAGCCACCTGTCGACAGATGCAATGGTGCCTGTCGACAGACAAGAACAGTTTCAACTAATAAACAGTCTAACAAGCAACAAAAAATTGAAAAGAAAATTCCTTCATGCAATGTATGCAAAAAGATTGGTCATGATGAAAAACAATGCTGGAATAATCCAAAGAAACAAAAATTCAAACAAGTTTGGATTCCTAAACATCTACTTTGTTGCATGAATGAAATTTTGGGACCCAAAGTAATTTGGGTACCAAAACCTCTTGTCTGATCCACATTTGCAGGAATGCCTAGCAGCCCAACATCAAAACAAATGGTACTTGGATAGCGGCTGTTCGAGGCACATGACGGGCGACAAAGGTAAATTCTGTTTCCTAGTGGAGAAAGACGGAGGACAAGTCATTTTTGGAGGTAACAACAAAGGCCAAATCATTGGCACAGGTAATGTTGGTAAGTGTACCTCCAATTCAATTGAAAATGTACTGTTGGTTGATGGCCTTAATCACAATTGCTTAGCATAAGTCAATTATGTGATAGAGGTCACAACGTCATGTTTGAATCAAATTCATGTCAAATTGTTGATAAAGAAACAGGAAGTGTAAAATTTTCTGGAAAAAGAGTGAATAACATTTACTTAGTTGACTTAGATGATCCAGAAAATGACAACTTGTGTCTTGTTGCAAATAGACAGGATGAATTGACCTTGTGGCATCGTAGGCTTGGCCATGCGAGCTACAACGTGTTGCACAAGATCATGAAGCTCAAATTGGTAAGTGGACTTCCTGACATTTCTTTTAACAACAATGAAAGTTTTTGTGATGCATGTGCACAGGGAAAACAGAACCCGAAAGTCTTTCAAATCTAAAGCACCGGTAAGCACATCTAAACCATATGAACTGTTGCACATGGACCTTTTTGGACCAACTAGAACTCTAAGTCTCAATGGCAAACGTTTTGGTTTTGTCATTGTAGATGATTTTTCTAGGTTCACATGGGTCAAATTCTTGGCACACAAAAGTGAAACACTTACAATCTTCCAAGAATTCTTTAACAAGATTGAGCATGGCAATGTGAATAAAATATGCTCAATCCGCACCGATCACGGGGGAGAATTTGATAACAATGCATTTTCTGATTTTTGCAGGCACCAAGGGATTGAACATCTGTTCTCTTCCCCAAGGACTCCAGAACAAAATGGAGTAGTGGAGAGGAAAAACAGAACATTGGTGGAAATGGCTCGCACTCTTCTAGTTGAAGGCCAACTCTCCAAAAGCTTTTGGGCAGAAGCAGTGAACACTTCGTGCTACATTCTAAACAGAGCCATGGTAAGACCTGTGATAAAGAAAACCCCCTACCAGTTGTTGAAAGGTAAGAAACCCAACCTTGGGTACTTCCGAGTTTTTGGCTCAAAGGTATTTATTCATAACAATGATAAATCTGATTTAGATAAATTTGAAGCCAAAAGTGATCAAGGTGTTTTTCTAGGCTACTCAGAACACTCTAGGGCATATAGGGTGTTTAACAATAAAACACGCACTGTGGAAGAAACTCCACATGTCATTTTTGATGAGACTTATGCCAAATCTAACAGCTTGAATGTTAACAGGACTGAAAAAGAGGATGAAGGAACATCGCTTAAGGATCTACAAGTCAAAGCAAAAGACAAATCTGAAGAAGATTCCAAGACCAAAGGTGGATATCTTCACAGGGACTACGATGAAGATGATGAAATAGCATTCAGAAAACAGATGAAACACTTGAAGAGAATCCACCAGAAAGTGAACCTCCTGAAGAACGACACTCACAAGATCAAATTCCTCAAGGACAAGATACTCCCGGCCCTTCAACAATCACAAATGTGAGGTATTCCAAAGATCACCCACTTGATGATGTGATAGGTAGTTTAAATGATTCTGTTCAAACGAGGTCTCAAGTAAGAAAAATAATTGAACATGATCTTTTTGCTTTTGTTTCTCAAGTGGAACCCAAAAATGTTGAAGAAGCCTTAAAAGATAACTCATGGATTGATGCTATGCATGAGGAACTTGGTCAATTTCAAAGAAATAATGTATGGAGTTTAGTTCCTAGAACCCCTGAAATTCTATCATAGGAACTAGATGGGTGTTTAGGAATAAACTTAATGAAGAAGGAAAAGTGGTCAGAAATAAAGCAAGACTCGTAGCAAAAGGATATAGTCAAGAATTTGGTGTAGACTTTGAAGAGTCCTTTGCTCCTGTAGCCAGGTTAGAAGCAGTCAGAATTTTATTGGCATATGCATGCTCCCATAAGTTCAAACTTTATCAAATGGATGTTAAAACTGCTTTCTTAAATGGCTATATCAAAGAAGAAGTCTATGTCTCTCAACCACCAGGTTTTGAAAATTCTGAAATGCCTAACCATGTGTATAAATTGCACAAAGCTCTTTATGGTTTGAAACAGGCACCTCGAGCTTGGTATGATAGACTAAGCAATTTTCTGGTAAGCAAAACTACTCAAGAGGTAAAGTAGACCAAACTCTCTTCACTAAGAAAGTTCGCAATCACATAATTGTTGTTCAAGTTTATGTGGACGATATCATATTTGGTTCTACTAACCCTTCACTGTGTGAAGAATTTTCTAAACACATGCACAGTGAATTTGAGATGAGTCTAATGGGGGAGCTTCAATTCTTTCTTGGTTTGCAGGTGAAACAACATAAAGACGGATTCTTCATAAATCAAGAAAATATGTCAAAGAGCTTCTCAAACGATTTCAATTTGAGCAAGCTAAACCGGCCTCCACCCCAATGAGCACAAGCATCAAATTGGAAAATGATGAGAAAGGTAAACCGGTAGATGCAAAGCACTTCCGAGGTATGATTGGCTCACTCCTTTATCTTACTGCAAGTAGACCGGATATTCAATATAGTGTTTGCCTTTGTGCTAGATACCAATCTAGTCCAAAGGAAAGCCATTTAATTGCAGTCAAGAGAATTTTCCGATATCTCTCTGGCACATGCAATTTGGGTTTTTGGTACCCAGCAGGCAGTAGTTTTGATTTGATCTCATATTCTGATGCTGATTATGCTGGATGTAAACTTGATAGAAAAAGCACTAGTGGATATTGCCAATTCCTTGGCGGTTGCATGGTTTCGTGGGCATCCAAGAAACAACACTCGGTTGCACTCTCCACTGCAGAGGCAGAATATGTCGCTGCAGGAAGTTGTGCAGCTCAAGTGTTGTGGATCAAAAGTCAGTTAGCTGACTATAATGTTCAAATTGGATGCACACCTATCCTATGTGACAACACAAGTGCTATCAACCTTTCAAAAAACCCTGTCCAACACTCACGGACTAAACACATTGAAATCCGTCATCATTTCTTGAGAGATGAAGTTGCCAATAAACCTTGGAACTTATTTTCATTCCCACAGAAAAACAATTGGCTGATATTTTCACCAAACCCTTGTCTGAAGATAGATTCACATCCTTAAGAAGAGAATTGGGTTTGTGTAAAATGCAATGAAACTAACTATCCATATTGGAGTACATGCTCTTTATGTGTGAATGACTATGTGGTATATCAAATGGTGAACTGTGGAAGAACAAGTTCGGCTTGTTTGGAAACTATCATCATGCGTGAGAAATATTCTCCGCCAAGTATCAATAGTCCCATTTCATATAAAGGCCCTGTACTTCACATAGGATTTTTAGTTTCCTTACATTTTATCATGTTAACTCCATGAAACAATGCTTTTTCTGTGACCATGTGCTTGTGTATGACTTTCCTTTCATGAACATGTTTGTCTTGTATCAAATGCTTGTGTGAATCCTTGCTTGGATGTTGTGTCAACACGTGCACACACTATGGGGGAGTGAGTTAAGGATAGATGAGTATTTTCTTGAGGAAACTCTTCCTACATCTTCTTGTTGAATTCTCACTTCCTTGAACTCAATGTGCAATCAATCTAAAACCAGAAAAATCCAATCTGTTCATATCTGTCGACAGACTCATTCTACCTGTCGACAGATACACTCAGTCTTGTTCTGACAGAAACTTCAATTCATCAGTCTGTGTGCATCTGTCGACAGACAGATTCCTTCTGTCGACAGATACACACATTCTTCCTTATTTTTTCAATTCCTTCTTCATACTTTTCAAGAAAGTGTTCCTTACTTGATTTAAAGGTAAACCTTGGTTTGTTTGTGTGCAATATAACTTTTCATATCCACTTCATGTCAAAGTCGTGAACCAAGTCTAAATGTTGTTTGATGCAACACCTGATTGAGGTCTTTTTAGATCATTTTGAACACAATGAGCAAACCAAATGATTTTTAAACATCTCCTTTGAATAACTCCCTTGTCGTTAAACATGAATCTAAAATGATTTGAAAAATCAGAAAGCTCTTGAATTTAATGTTCTACATTACAACTTGCCTAAAGAAATCTCATGTACTTGACAAAAAGCAAAAATAATAAAAAAAAGGGAGAAAAGCTACCTATTTCTTCGGTTCAATCAACAAATTTATCTTTCATTTGTGGGATGGAGGTAGAGCAATGATGAAAATCACTAAGTAACCGGGGACATGGGCATCACCAATGTCGGTCTTCGCGTCAAAAGGTTGTTTCATTATCTCTATACAATGGCTTGACGGACACTCACATTGAGTAACTGGGGGTATTGGCATCACAAATGTCTACCTTCACATGAAAAAGTGAAAGTGCTCCTCATTGCCACTCTTTTCCATCTTCGTTGTTTAAAGATTCTAAAATCATACCAGAAATAGAGTGAAGCCTCCGAAAACTTTTTATGTCAAGTCCAATGTGCTTCTTCGGTAAGACGTTCTTGTGGCCATCTAATTCAATTGTCATCTGACTATCATCTCTATTAAGATGCATGTTTTTCTTCAACGGCCTTAATCAAAAGAGTTATTTAATTTTCACTGGCTATTGTGAAATGTGTTCTTCATGATCTAATTAAAGAACTTATCGGTTTTAATTCAAAATCATTTTAGATTTGTGTCATGTCTTCATCATAATGGATATGAATTTTTATCTTGCACATACACCCATTTTGCCTTAAAACAACAAATGAACACTTGTCCCTTTGAAAAACATTGTCAAAAATCAATTTTAACCAAAAAGGAGTTATCTGTCGACAGATAGACTGGCATCTGTCGACAGACGACGGCCCAGATCCATTTTTGCAGAAAACCCTCGCGCCGGTTCACCTCCTTTTTGTGGGGCCTCTCTTTTAAAACCTTCCAAATCCATTCTAAGGCCGCCCACGACCCATTCTCACCCCTCCTCTCTCGTTCCCTCCTCCTCCTCTCCAAACCCCCTATCTTTCCCCCTTCAGGGCTCCGTCTCCGACGATCCTGCTGCTCCTCGTCTGGGATCCCTCCACTCTCCCTTCACTCTCCATTCTCATCCTTCTTCCTGCGATGGCACCCAAATCGAAGCTTCTCGCTCGCCGTCGTCGCGCTCCGACGGACGCCGGAGAAAGCTCCAGGGCTCCTTCCGAACGTCGCAGCAAGCATCGTGAGGATCGGTTGCCGGAACTCATCGTTCCTCAAGGTCTCCATCTAATCCGACCCATCGGCACCTTCAAGAAGATTGTCCAATCCCGGTATGTGGACTTCGAGTCCTTAGCACCGATGTTCCCCTCACTCCTACCCTATTTTGACACACAAGGGTGGACATCCTTCTTGTACTCCCACTTGCAGTACTCTCCAACTGCCGTCTCCGAGTTCTACAATAACCTAGGGCTTTCCGATCAGGGAGATCTCTACTCTTCGGTGAAAGGCACTCGTTTTCGCCTCACCGCCAATCTTCTCTCCACAGCCCTCGAAATTCCAAACTCAGGAGTTGAACTCTTCAACTACACTCCCTCTGCTTCTGAGTACTATGAGCTTCTCACGTTGGAACCTTATGACTCTACCAAGGAGATTGCTCGTCTCAACGCCAACTCCTTTCCTCCTCTAATCCGGATGATCCATCACATCTTCACTACCTTGATCGTCCCGAAGGATGGAAGTCGAGAGTTAGTCACCGAGGTCCATAAATCCTTGTTCATATTTTTCCTCAAGTGTCAAGAAATCAATCTGCCTGAACTCATGATAAGCCTCATCCGTCGGTGTTTCTCTAACACCAAAAGATCAATGCCATATGCTTGCCCCATCACTTCTCTTCTTATTTTCCTTGGCATTCCTATCCCTCCAAGTGAGCTCATCTCATTAAAGTCCCGAAGTGCTTTGATCTCACTGCTGCCAACCGCATGGGCTACAAGATTGTGGACGGTGTAGTCACAAGGACTCTCAAGGGAAAGGAACCACAAGGAGCTGAAGACTCAACAGATGAAGAAGACAATGAAGGCGATGAAGCAAATGAAGGCAGTGATGAAGAACCTCAGGATGAGCAAATGCCTGACCAAGCTCAAGAATTTGATGATGTACCTGTGCCTCAAGAACAATCCATTCGTGATTACTTGGCACAAATCCATCAAGAAATGATCTCAGGATTTGCTCAGATGACTTCAAGATTTGATCAAGTGGATGCTCGCCTCAACACTCTGGATGACCGGCTTGACCACCTCTACTCCGAGAGAGATGGATCCCGTCACCCTCCTTCTGCTGGACATGACAATGAATAGAGGGTCTCAGGGTCATTAGAGGTCACTAAGAGTCTTAGCTGGGAATTAGTCTCACTTGTCTAGTCATCTTTTGCTTGTTCATGTTATTTCCCTTTCTTTTGATTTCTATTGAGTCATGTAATGATTATCAAATGTACTGTGAAATTTCAATGATCAATCAATGAAAACTCAGTTCATGTTTATTTGTCTCCATATGTGCATGACTTGACCTTTTGTATGTTGTCAAAAAGGGGGAGAACATCAATATATGCATCAATTGAATGTTTTTGTCATCATCAAAAAGGGGGAGATTGTTGGGTTTTCCATATATCATGTTTTTGATGATCACATTAACATCCTTGAACATTGATTTAATGCAAAATTGATGTGCTAACTAACATGAAAAACACCATGAAAGTGATTGAGTTAAACATTGCTAAATCATACAATGTATATCACTAACAATGTATTTGCATGTAGGTGCACAAGCATGAAACATGGAGCATTGAAGAGGCATTGAAGAGATGAGCAAAAAGCACAAATATCTGTCAAAGAGGTGTATCTGTCGACAGATGCAATGTACCTGTCGACAGATTCATACAGTCATTCCAAGACAGAACTCAGGTTTGCATCTCTGAGTGTATCTGTCGACAGATGCAATGTACCTGTCGACAGATTCACACAGTCAACCCAGACAGAGCTCAGGTTTTCTATTCCTGAGTGCATCTGTCGACAGATGCAAACTGCCTGTCGACAGATACACTCAGAAACTCAATTTCCTGAAACCCAGTTCTCAGCCTGAGTGCGCCTGTCGACAGATGCAAGTGCACCTGTCGACAGACGACGGAAACATGAGATTTTGAGTTTCCAAATCCGGCCCCACTTGGGTGTTTCCTTCCTCCACGACCCCCACCTTTACCTAACACTATATAAGCATCCTTTTGGAGCCAATTTCGCAGAGAGCAGCCTCCCATCCAAGAGCCTCCAAGGGACCAAGAGGAAAAGCCCCAAATTGCTGCTCTGCTTCAACTTTCCGCCCAGATCGTCGTGGAATCACCATCTATGCGGAGCTGAAGCCGGATCGTCATCAATTCAACCTTCTACATCGATCAATCTACATCCAATCGAAGTTTGAAGAGCGTTTGGACGATCCACGAGAAGAATTCCAACCGGATTTGTTCCCTAATTCCTAATTCTTCTCCATTTCATAATTTCCATTCCATCGTGTGTGTGTGGGGTTGTGTTTCGAGCATCCCTTGTGCTTGATTCACAATTTGTAGTTGTTCTGATCGTGTTTCATCAGACAACGTGTGTGTGGTTGAGTTGTTGTGTTGAACTCGCTCATAAGCAGTCGTTTCTGCGTGTGTGTGTGGACGGTGGATGTAGGATACACGAGTTGTGTACTCCGAACCACCTTAAATCATCGTGTTCTGTGGTTTGTTCGCGTTTTGCGATAGATGATTGGTAGGCACGGTGTTCATACGCACGTTTGATTCCCTGTTCTCATTTAGATCAACTCAAGCGGTCTCATACTTAATTGAATTCTAATCAAGTTTCTTTAAGATTGCTGTAGGACCGAAAAGAAGCCATCAATAGTTAGAATTTGCCGTAATCTATTCAACCCCCCCCCCCCTTCTAGATTACCGTATTGTGTATTTCCGCATAACCCTTCATAGTGTTCCATGAGGATGGAAGAGACCAAAGTATCTTCCTCACTAAGTCACTTTCTAAGTATTCCTTTTTAAGACCCTTTAATCCATTTATGATTACCTTGAACCTTGCAAACATGTCAGATATGGTTTCTTCATTGCTCATCTTAAACATTTCATACTTAGAAATTAACATGCTTGCTTTGGATTCCCTTACCTCGGACGTACCTTCGTATATCAATTCAAGCTTGTCCCACATCTCTTTTGCTGAGGTGCACGTGGAGACTCTTGAATATTCCTTGGGGTCCACTGCGTATTGCATCATGTTGAGGGCGCTCCAATTGAGAGTTCCCTTCACAATCTGGTCCTTCATCCAGGTATCTTCGTCCTCAGGAAGGGTGTATGCTCCTTTACTGACGATCTTCCACAGCTCATAGTTTTGTGCTCTCAGAAATACCTGCATGCGGTTTTTCCAATAGGGATAATCTGTACCATCAAAGAAGGGTGGCCTGATTACTGAGTGTTCTTCGGCCATGTACCCCTTATTAGATTCCATGAGATCAAGACTCTCCTGATCATAAGATCAAATAACCACAACAGTAAATCGGAGAGACCTCGCTCTGATACCAATTGAAAGGTTGCAGAATTATCAAATATGGTAATCTAGAAGGGGGGTTGAATAGATTACTATCAATTAAAAATTTACTAGGACCTTCTTTTAATGAAAACACAGACTTTTAAAACTGTAACAAAATTTAAGCTAAACTTAGATGTGTGTTAGTTAGGTAGATGGAGTAGCAACTCATTCAGCGTGTGAAAAAACAACGTGCCTACCAAACATCTATCGTAAAGACGTGCAAACCACAGGACACGATGTTTTAAGGTGGTTTGGAGTACACAACTTGCGTATCCTACGTCCACCGTCCACACACACACGCAGAAACAACTGCTTATGAGCTGGTTCACGACTACAACTCACACACACGAGTTGTCTGATGTGAAACCACGATCAGAACAACACAAACCACATGAATCAAGCACAAGAACGCTTGAAACACCACCACACACACAGAAGTATGAGAAAATAGAGACAGAGAAGAGTTCTGAGTTGAAAGAACAAATCCTAATGTAGAACTCTTCAAGGTGCTCGTCTAGATGAACTTCAAACTTCATCTTGGCAAGTATAGATTGATGGAGAAGCTTGAATCACAGATGAACTGGCTTCACCTCCGCTTGGATGATGGATCTTCCTTTCCCTGGGCGGTAGATTGAAGCAGAGCAGCAGGTGGAGGCTTTTTGTCTTGGGATTTTCTTAGGGTTTGATGGTATGGCCTCTTACTGCGAAAATAACCCCATATGTCCTATATATATGGGTGTCCAAATATGGAGAGACATGCTTGACAGAATCACCCAAAACATGGATCATATCTTGGACATCGGAGCTTTCCAAAACTACGTCTGTCGACAGGCGACATGTTGCTGTCGACAACTACTGCCCAGTTCTGGCTTTCATGTTTCTGGAACACAGGATCTGTCGACAAATATTGTCTTGCTGTCGATAGGCACACTTCATCTGTCGACAGGAGCATATTGGCTGTCGATAGGTACTGCTTTCTGAGTGCTTCCAGAACCTTGTTTTGTTCTGTCATGTCTATCTGTCGATAGGGGATTTCTTGGCTATCGACAGATGATCACTTGAAGTTACTTTCTTGTTCTTTTTCACCTGAATCTTGTTGCTTGGCTTATATGCATTCATACCTAAATTAAAAGACATTTTAAGTGAGATGTAATGAATACATAGGTGATCATCTTGACACTTGATCATGTCATTCATGTCCTTAACAAATAGGTCATTGTACCATCATCAATTGCAATGTTCATTAAAAAACACATCATCAAAAACATTAAGGCACAAGTAAACCCAACAGTTTTTAATGGAAATCATATCAAGGAAGATAAAATGATATGCAATCAAAATTTCATAAGATGATAAGATAGTTCTTCACAGAAAAAGTACAAGTACATGACTTGTCAGTGAAGTCAAATTCAGAAGAGTGCAATTTGACTCTAGGAGTCGAAGACAGAAACATGAGGAATAGGCTAATTCAACTTCATCAGAAGTTGCTTTGAGATAATATCATTCGACTTTGCAAGTCGGATAGAAGAGTATTTGTAAGTCATAATTCGACTTCCATGGAGTTAGAGAGAACCAGACAAGAGATTCGACTTTAGAAGTCGGATATAAAAGAATTCGACTTCTGAGAGTTGCAGTCCAGAATGAAGTATCCGACTGTAGGAAGTCGGATTCAAAGAAGTTAGATTCTGAAGTATTCGACTGTATAAAGTCGGAGTTGATAGTCGGATAGTCTGAACTTGGAAAATTTTAGATGATCTAGTGCAGAATGTTTTGATTCCAAAGGAGTCGGAGTCGACAGTCGGATTGTGATGTTTGTGGAGTTTGTCCAAACTATTTTTTGTGATATGTATATGCATATTTAATTTGTAGAAAGTCTTTTAAAGGTTTTGTCATAACAAAAAGACATGGTTATAATAATTTAAAATCATAAATTATTTTCTTAGGGGTAGTTGCTCAAAAATTCTCCCCCTTTTTGTTAATGACAAAAACTTTAAATAGACAGTGAAAAACTGTAACACCCCGAAAATTTGGTAATTAGAAAATTAGAAATAAATTGAAAACAGTAAATTCAATATTAGTGAAATAGCAAAAATCGCACGTGCCATTATCATACATACAAAAACCCATTAGAAAATTTCATAAAAACCATAGTTCAACTCTAAATAATACTCCCTAATGACACACACAAAAATTCATGCAAAGGAAAATCGAATGGTCCAAGTTTAAGGCATGTTGCGACTCTGTATCGTAATTAGGGAATAAGTCGGGAAATCATTATCACCACTTAGAGGAGCCAGAAAATTAAATAAAAATCATAGGTGGACTTCAAATAATATCCTTAATGATCCATCAAGAAATTTGGGGCAATAAAAGTCATTTGGGGTATATTTAAGAGTTATTGTGACTTATTATCGTAATTAGGAAATAAGTTGAAAAATCCATTATCATGTGTATAAAATGAGATCATAACTAAATAAAAAATTTATGGTTGACTCCAAATAGTATGTGAGGATAGTCCATAAAAGAAATTGGACTAATGGATAACTTATGACCCATGAACAAATTCAAGTATGAAAATAGTAAATAAATAATTTCTGTATTATCGGAATGGTAGAACAAACGTTCCACTATCATACATGAGAAGCACATCGAAAAATTTCGTAAAAATTATAAATAAACCCCAAACATTATTCATAAATGTTTCACGAAGAAATTCGTGCAACGAAAAATCCTATTGGCCGAGTGTACGTCACAAGTGACTAATTACCCGAATTTAGAAACTAAGTCAGAAAATTGTTAACGCGGAAAAATAACCCGACCATAAATTAAATAAACATGTTGGAGAGACTTCCAACATCATGTATTAATAACCAATTAACAAGATTGGCCCAATGGAGCACATTTGGCTCAAGGATAAAATTTGGGACAAGAAAATACCCAGAAATTCGTGTATGTAATTATGTAATAATTAGGGAGGGCAATTTAGGGTTAAAATTAGGGTAATTAGTCATGCAAGGTAAGCCAAAACCAGACCCAACCCTAAGAGGTGGTTTTCTAAACCTTTGCTACCTCCTTTGGGTGAAAGAATCTCAAATTTTGGAAGGTGCTATGCTAAACCCGCATGCCCCTTTCCTAGTCCCATTAGGACATGCAATAGAACCCTAAAACTATAAGAGTTCATCACAAAACATTTAGGGAAGGTTTAGCAACAGGTTGGGGTCATGAGCAGCAAGCCTAGGGCGCTGGAGGAGAGTAGAACGGCTGGAGAAAACGTGATCTTCCTCAACCTCCTTCTGCATCGACCCAGAAACCTATGGGGGTACTTAGCATTCAAAGGTAGTTGTTCCAGAGCCAAGATTAAAGAAAACCAATACCATCTTGTAGAGCTTCGAGTCTAGGTTCATTTGCACTTGATTTTCCTAAGTTTCATGGAGTATACATTGAGTATTAGTCGTTTTCCCTAATTCGTGCACAATTAGGGCTTTTTATGTTTTTCTTATTATGCATGCAATTAGAGACCGAATTAGACTAAACCCACATCATGAAAGTTATGCTACTAGTAGTCCTCGACATGTTTGATGTTAAACATTTTGTCTAAATGTCATTAGTTAGAGAGTTATAAGTGTGGTAAGAGAGCTGCTGCATGATACTGTGTTTTTGGGTTGCACTTGTCTCCTATGTTCTTCATGTTTTTCACAAGATTAAAGACCAAATTAGGTCAAACCGCCAACATCAAATTTCGTCTATTAGTTGTCTTGGTCATCTTTCATGTTAAATAGTTTGTCTAAATATCATTAGATAGTGAGATATAAGCATGGTAAGAGGATTGGTTGGTTTTCCTGCATTTTTTAGGTAAGTTAGGAATCGCGTCCGAACCAGGCGACGTAATTCCAGCGCCTGGTATCACGTCAGCTAGGTCCGATGTGATCCAGTAAAAGGCATCCATCAGGCACGATGTGATTCTCGTGCTGACCGGTCAACGGCCGCGTGAGACTTTGCACCGCGTGGGAGTTTGTGCCCGGTCTGAACCGCGGCCAGATCCCCCGACGCAATTCAGGCCGTTTTACCACCCATCTATATTTAATGATTATTCATGAACGTGTCAGGATGACCCGACACGATTTAGCTTGAAAGGCGGCCTTGTAGGCTGACGCGAATTACCTTTCTGCATAGTTTGGCCTGTTTACCTGTACACCGTGTTTTGAAAAACATCCCTTGTGTTGGATGCTATTCATATGGCGACCCGAGACTGTACTTTTCAGTCAGCATGTTAGTCTTTGTGGTCTGTCAGCATGTTGCATAGTGTTCCATAGTGTGCATTGGCCTAAAAGAAATCCATCAATTTGAAAGCGGTAAAGGCATGAATATGATTCTAATGTGTAATTGTGATTGACCTTATGTTCATTTGATTAATTATCTTGTGATCTTACTTATTGTCAATTTGATATGGTAAGAATATGATATGAATGTGGGGATGAATACATGTTAGTGTGGACTTGTTAGTTAAGTTTCTATCATGATTTGCATATGAGTTTCATTCGATGTTTCAATTAATTATTTGTCAATTGCATACATGTAAGGAACTATTCATGACTCGTCACTTACACATTTGCACGTTGAGGCACACCCTTCTTGGGGAATTGGGAGCTCTCTGCCGGTCATTCCGAATTGGCAAGACTAGCGATCTTTTCCATAAGACCTCTGTAAGTCTCCAATCTCTATGGATTCCCACATAGAGACAGAGCTAGTTGTACCATGAAGTACCCTGGAGATAGAGAGCACATGTTCCGCGTACGATCAGCCATTAGTCATCCTCATGTGAAGACATTAATGAGTTATGAAACATAAGATACATCGTTATACTGCCCATTTGTTCTCTTGAGCTATTTGTCACACCTTGACTCTATGATGATCATGTTCTTATTACATTGAGCTTATTATTGAAATTTCGTGGCCATGATATGAAAATGTTTGTTCGGCACAACGTAGGACTTCGGTTCATTTGACCAATGTCTGTGCAATAAGGGCCCTGTCTGGTCCTGGGGAAGCGCGCCCCAACGTACTTATTAACCGAGGGAGTATGGACTTGTGGTGCTTGGCATGGCACTGATACGATATGCAAGATTTGTGGGAATGTGCCTTCGTTTGATATGGTATGATAAGTTTGATTTGATATGATATGTTTGTTCATGTGAATACATGATATCTGTATGAATATGGCCAATTTCCTTTGATACGATTCTACTCTTGAACTATCTGTCCATTGTATATGCAATTCGATATATGATTTGATATGACATCCGTTCTATTCCGCTATTCAACTTGTTAGAAAAGCATGCATTATCATCATGTACATGTTCATATCTTGCCTATTTAAAATGTTAATCATGTATACTAGTGCCCACACAATATTGAGATGTAAATCCTACTAAGCTAGTTCGCTCACCCCTATCATCCTGTCCTTTTCAGGTAGTGATTGTTGCCCAGCTAGCAAGCCCATGGGGGGGGGGGGTGAATGGGATTCTTAAAAATATTGAGAACCTAAAATATGTTAACAAAAACACTTCGATAGATGTTAGTGTTAGTGAAGATAAACAACAAACACACAAAGGCAATCACACTACACAAGGATTTATCCTAGTTCGGATCCCCTCTCCTTAGGAGTCCTACGTCCAGTCCCTGAGCAACAACTCAGGCTTTCACTACCCAAGGGTACAGTCCCCCTTATGGACATTTACACACCCAATCACAGCTAGTCTTCTCTTCACAACCCGGAGAGGAAATACACCACCCTAGATACCACCAGGTCTTCCTTCTACTCAAAGGGAACACACACCCTAGAACCCCCAGGTCTTCCTTCAACACGAAGGGAACACAAGAACACAAGAATGTGAAAAGAGATAAAGCCCCTAGATCAAGCTTATACAATGCTAGATCTGAAGCTAAGACTGAGAGGGAAAGATCTACAGTGAGGGACACTCTCAGTTTACAGAAGCTCTCAAGACTAACACAATGAATGCAGAGAGCTAAGAGCTAAATAGTCAAAGGAGTGAGGCTTGGCTCTTCGAGATGCTCGCAAAAAAACTTGTGAAAGATTGTCGTTGGTATTTTAAAAACTCAAGGTTGTTTTCTTCTGGAGCTTCAGTCTTCTTTATATATCTTCTATTTGAAATTTGAACGTTGAAGTTCCCGTTGTCTCTAAGCTCTGGTATACGTTAGACTGCATGCCACTGTAGAGCAGTCTTTAGCTTTCCATGCACGCAACAAGAGAGAGAGAATTTTCTCTGATATCCGTTATCTTCCATATTGTCGAACATTGTATTGAGGTGCGCGGTCAGAGACCTGCAAGCATTGAATGCTAAAACAATAGATAGCTAGGCTGTCTCTTGTTGTCAGTCAACGTTAGATTGATTTTATATAGAAATAGAAGTTCCATTCTGTTCTTCTAAAAAGATGTTTACAGAATAAGCATGATAATAGAAGATATCGTTTGCATGCACTGTACTGATACGTTCAGTCATAATAAATGCATGGTTCTTAGAAAGATATACGTGAAGACTTTGACTTTTCAACGTATTTAAAAATGAGCTCGAAAATTAAATCATTATTTTCACATGGAATCGTTACATGCATGACTTATGAAATCGTTGTGCACTCATAAGTAAACTTATACACAAATCGTTATACATTCATAACTAAATCGTTATATAAACAAATCATTGTGACTCCATAAGCAAATCGTTCTGCACAAGTCATTATAATCAAATCATTAAAGACAATGTGAATGAATCGTTGTTTGTTGTATCGAATCGTTACAACGACCAAGTCGTTATGTAACTTGATGAATCGTTACAGTAACAGAGTTGTTATGTAACTTATCGAATTGTTACAATGATCAAATCATTTTGAAACTTGATGAGTCGTTGTGACACTGAAATCATTGTTCTCACTTATCAAATCGATGTGAGAGCAAATCGTTGTTCTTTCTTAAGAAATCGATGTGATCACTTATCGAATCGTTATGAAAGCAAATCGTTATTGAAGGATCGAAGTGAAGGTGTGGAAAAGATCTAGAAGGGGGGGATGAATAGATCTAAGCCACTTTTTGCGGAAGCTTATACAATTTAAAAAACACTTTTGAATCAGAGGCAATTTTATCAGTGAAAAACCACAGATCTGATGAGATTTGAGTGAGTTGGTAAAATAGATGTGAAACAAATTGATTAAGTGAATATTAACCGATCCTATGCAAGCATCTAATGGATGAAATGATCAAACCACAATTAGACAAATGCACAAGGATTTTTAGGTGGTTCGGAAATCACCCAAGTGATTCCTACATCCACCCCTCACACCCCGTGAGGATTCACTAAAACAACTGGGTAACACACCACTGGAGCTTGACAACTCCAACACTTGAGAGCTTACAACTCACACAACTTCTAGAGCAAGACTACTCTAGAACAACTGAGCAAGACTGCTCAACACAACCTGAGTTAGACAACTCAAACTGAGCACAACGGCTCACAACAACCTGAGCACAATGCTCACACAACTTGAGCACAATGCTCACATAAGACTTGCTAGACACCAACTCAAGACATAGACCTTCTAGCAACAGATCTAGTCGAAAATGAGAGCACTAATGAGAGCTATGCAGAAGCACTTGCATAATCTCAAAAGATATCTCAGAAGAACAGAATTACAATGAATTGTATTAAATAACTTCGTTCTTCAAGTGTACTCCCTTGTAGAAGCTTGGATTGGGAAGAGGCTTGCAATCTTGAAGTCCAAAACCGATGCTCTGCACTTTGGAATTGTTGGATCTTCCTTGAGTTCTTCTCCAACGAAGGCTTCTACTGGATCTGCTTCCTTGGGATGCTTCAGAGGTTTCTACAGGGATCACACTCCAATTCTCACACTTGGATTGGTGAGAATTGGTCTTCTGGAAGCACTTGGAGAGCAGAGGAGGGAGACGACCTCTTGTAGCCGCCAGGAAACTTTCAGGAGGCTCTAAGAGTTAGTTGGGTCTCTTCTGATGTGATGGGGGGCCGATTAGGACCTTTTATACCCAAAAGATTCCAAAGATACCCTTTGGGTACAAGGGCACACGATTCTAGGTTGATACCCCATCGCCCTAGACTGACACGTGGCAAACATCCAATTTAAGTTGCAAGCTTTCCGTAGTGTGTCGACCTGCCCTGGTGGTGGTGTCGACACACTGCCCAAATCTTGAAACAGGCTGTTCTGGGAATTGATCCAGTGTCGACCTGCTTTGGTATTGTGTCGACCTGCTATCCTGGTTCTGAAAACAGCTGTTCTGGGAGCAGGATCCAGTGTCGACCTGCCCTGAGAGTGCGTTGACCTGAGTAGTGTAAATCCTGGAATCTGCAACTCGTGTCGACCTGCTTCTGGACTAGTGTCGACACAGTCTAGGCAATTCTTTAGCTTTTTGCCTTTGAAACTGAGGTGTTGTGTCGACACCATTGAGGGGTGTGTGGACACTTCTTTTGCAAAAAGTGTTTGTACCTGAAAATTTAAACACATATATCATTAGTTAAATGATTTATCATGAACATAAATGATAAATGTGATTTGAAACATGCTTTTTGAACATTAACTTCAGGTATGATGTTTTTGACATGTTTCATTTAAATTGCTTTTAAAAACACCTCTTGTCATCATCAAAATAGGAGGGAAATGATATGAATATACACTCAACCCAACAATCTCCCCCTTTTTGATGATGGCAACAATAAATCCATATTACAATGTGGTTTTGATGAAGTGTGATTTTAAGCAATTTTTGTTATTCACATTTTTATTTTCTTTTTGTTTAAACTTGTCAAAGACCTTTTGATATTTTTCAGTAACAGTTGATGATGTATTTGTGGAACACAATGTTACTTGAAATGAGAATTTTTGTACACAGAAGTCAAGCAACTTGACAAGTATTCAAACAATCACATTCACATAAAGATTTTCATTCACATTGAAGTCACAATTGAAGATTTCATTCAAGCTAAGCAAAACATTTCATTTCATTCAACTAGAGAACCATTACAATCATTCCAAGAGATTACAAACATTTTTCTTTCTTTCTTCTCCCCCTTTGACATCATCAAAAGAGAAATTACATTAAGTAGAAGATGGAGGAGGAGGAGGAATGGGAAGAAGAATGGTCTCTATGTCAGATAGTCTTTTCTCCATGAAATTCAAGCTAGTCTTGATTTGATCTTGAATGGTTGTCATTTTTGTGAGCAAAAAGTGTTCCATTCTATCTGAATTCTCTATCAAGGTGGCTTGAATTCTGGCTAGATCAGCTGCAATGGGTTGTGAGGATGATGATGAACCAGCTGACCAACCAGGTCTTTGCATTATCTTGAATTCCTTGGTCAAATCTGTTATCTGCTTGTCAATGTGCTCATTGAAGTTCCTCATGCTTTCCAAATCATCCACAAAATGAGCAAATGACAGTCTTGTGCTGGATATCTCACGCAATGTCTGAGTAGTGTTGAAGACATCTTTTTGGGAATTTGCCAAAATTCCCTGAAGTACTGTCTCTAGCTTCTGCTGGTGCTCCTTCAGCTGTAGCGAGGCATCTGCCATTGTTCCAATCAATCTATTGAACCTTTGAGCTGCATAGTCTGAAGCAGCTTTCTGTTCTATGAACTTGGCAGATACTGTGTTCTCCAGTCTTTGAATCCTCAACTCAAATGATGTGGACATGGTTTGAATGGAGGAGTTCAAGGTTTCAAATTTTTCATTGAGGAAGGAGAACAACTCTGGTGGAACAGAAGGCCCACCAGAGGATGTGGATGGTTGGAATGAGGGTTGTGGAGATTCAGAGTGAATGAAGGTGGGTTGAAACTAAGGTGAGAGAGGGGCATGAACTGGGATTTCACCTTCAGTTGGGACTTGAGGCTGATCCTCATTTACAGGAGGCTGATCCTCTTGACCTTGGGGCTGGTCCCCTTCAGCTGGAGGCTGTTCCTCTTGTGCTTGGGGCTGGTCCCCTTGATCTTGAGGCTGTTCCTCCTGAGCTTGAGGGGCTCAACCACAACTGGCCCTCTCCTTACTTGATTGCCCTCAAGTCTAAATCCCATGAACTTCTGAATATTCTTAAAGGTATAGATGTTGGACTTGGGAATAGACTGTGACTTCTCATTTTCCAAGGGCACACCAAAGTGCTGGAAAACTGAGGTCAAGTGTGCTGCATAAGGCAGTGATCTCTTTAGGTCTTTCCTTGTTGTTTCAGAAATGATTTGATAGAGAATCACATGGAGATTGATTTTGATGTCTTTTACCATGCAATAGATAATGAACCTCTGGATGTCTGTTAACCTATCCCTTCCACCACCTTGAGGGGTAATTATGGTCAATATGTGGTGGATGACCCTTAACACAGGGGGAAAGGAGTTTGCATTGAACCTGGTGACAAAGGTCTGTTTGGGATCTGATGCATCTGCAGGAAGGCCTGTCAAGATGGAATAGGCTTCATGTAGATCAAATTCAAATTCATGATAATCTGCCCCTTCATCTGCACTTTGAAAATGGAGGCTGCTTTATCAGTTGGCATATTAATGGCTATTCCCTTAACTTTAGATTCATACCCTTCATCTGTGCATGTGAGGTTCTTATAGAATTCCCTAACAAGTCTTGGATAACTGACTTGAAACTTAGAGATAGAAGGTAACCAAGATTGAAAGGAGAAATAGGTTTGAATTTCTGGAAAAGAGTATGCTAGCTGAATGTCTGATAGGTCTAGAATTCGGGGCTTCAGAATTAACTTGGCTGCACTGACTGACTCTGAGGGAATATCCTCTTGAGACTCAGAAGACTCAGAAGAAGAGGAAGATGATTCCTCAGGGTTTTCAGAAGATTCGCCCGGAATCTCTGGTCTAGGGTTTGGAGGACTACTACCTCTGCCTGAAGAGGATGGTCTACCTCTCTTGGCTGCCCTTTGAGGTGCTGAAGAGGATCCTGGTTGCTCAGCAGGATCATTCCTTCTCTTAGATCTTCTTTCGGATTGGGCAACAGCACTGTCTGCCGGAATCGGCCTTGAAGAGGCCCTGGACCTTGCGCCACGGCGGGGACCCAACTTCCTGACCATGGTGCAAGGAAGGAATGGAATTTGTAGAGGATGGAAGAGTGGAGAGGTGATGGAAAGAAGGATGTGATTTAGAGAGAAATGGTGAAGATTTCTTGCCGGAAATGATGAGAATGGGGCCGTCGGGTCGACCTGATGCCTAAAATGGGTGCAGTGGTGCACTGCCCCGCAGGAACCAAAAGGGCTTATCATGAACCCGAACGGTTTAAAAAGGTTCTGGCAAGAGGGCAGTGTCGACACATGAAGAAGGTAGTGTCGACCTAACCTAGGAAGTGTGTCGACACGAGATAGGATGGTGTCGACCTGGCCTTTGAAGAAAATTTGAATTTTTGTGAGAGGAAAAATTTGAGAAATTTTGGGACATCTTTAGAATGATAAACAATGAGGGGAATTATCATTTCAAGGATTTTTAAGAGGCTTAAAAATTCATTTGTTATTTTTTGCAAAAATTCATCACAATTCAAGTTTTCAAACAATTTCCAACAGGATATTAGCATTCCAAGACTTGAATCAACAAAATGAGAAATTGAGGGATATAATATATCTAACAATCAACTATAAACTACCATATTTCTCAACTTAAAGAAGTAAAGATGTCATCTAGACTAAATACAATTATGTTGAAAATAAAACACAATCTCAAAGAACAACTGGATGAGGAATGAAGATGATTCTTTCTAGACACATCTCCAATAATGTTCACATTTTGTTCTTTTAACAAACTATCAAATGATATAAATCTCTTTCACTCAAGTACTAGTGCTTTTTACACACCATAGTCCCTGGATACTTAAGATTTAGTCATTGTCAAGTCTCAAAGGGGTAAATGATGGCCTTTTGACATGAAAATATACGTTTTGTAGACGCCAATATTTCCAGTTACTCAGTCATCATCAAAAAACATAGCACATTTTGCTTTTGTTTTGAATTTATTTTTATTTTGATCCCCCTTTGAACAGAGTTAGCAATAGTGCCTCATGACATACATGGCACTTCATTCATTGTGAAGGTGTGCAGTTTCTCAGCACAAGTGCCATTGCTCTGTTGGTTTTTTTTTTTTTTAATTTTGGAGATTTTGTGAGATAGAAATCAAATACATCCATTCATCAGTTGCAAACAAGGAAATGTTTTAAATTCAAGACACAAGTTGATGTTTAGTCTAGGAAGAGATCTGAATTTCTGTGGGTTGAGAGATATAGTTGAAAGTTGATTAGTAAAAAATATAATAGATCACTCAAGGGTTCATTTTGAGACTCTAGACTTTAAATGATGACATCATGCAAGGAATTGATGAGATTCAAGAAAAGTTTTGAATTTTGCAAAGTCATGACTTGTGAATTTTCTAGCTCCCCCTGAGATGATGATTTCAATCACTTTTCATCAAAATAAAGATATGTAAACTTTGGAAATCAGAAAAGTTTTCTTCTTGGACAACAAAGACTCCCCCTCAACAATTGCATATCCATTTCTTGGTACTTGGCGGAGTCATATACTCACGCATAATGAAAGGTTTCCAGACAAGCCTAACTTGTCCTTCTCCAAACACTATTTGATATACCAAGAAATTTCAATACAATAAGAGTTGAAGAAATCATTATAAAAAGAAATGGAAGTGAAAATAAGCAAGATTTTGAAATCAGAAAAGGTATCCTCTTTGAACAATAGAGCTCCCCCTCAACAATTGCATATCAATTTCTTAGTACTTGGCGGAGACATATACTCTCGCATAGTGAAAGTGTCCAGACAGGCATAACTTGTCCTTCTCCAAATCACCATTTGATATACCAAGAATTTCAACACAATAAGAGTTGGAGAATTTATTGTAAAAAGGGAATAGAATTGAAAGTGAGAGAGATATGAACAATGTAACTCAAGGAAGCAAAGAATTATGAGATGCAAAGAACTCCCCCTTAGACAATGCATAACACTCAACCCAAACTTGAGAGAGATCAAGAAGGTGGACATTTACAAAGACCAAGTTCTCTCCTTAAAGATGAAAATCTGTTTTCAGGAAGGGGTTTAGTGAATATGTCTGCAATTTGTTTTTCAGTTTCAATGAAGTGGAGTTCAAAGGATTTCTTGGCAACCTCATCTCTCAAGAAATGATGCCTAATTTCAATGTGTTTTGTTCTGGAGTGCTGAATGGGGTTTTTAGACAAATTTATGGCACTAGTGTTATCACATAGGATGGGTACACACCCTAAATCTTGGTTGTAATCAAGAAGTTGATGTTTCACCCAGAGAATCTGAGTTCCACATCTACCTGCTGCAACATATTCAGCTTCTGCAGTTGACAGAGCAACTGAATGTTGCTTCTTAGAAGCCCAAGAGATAAGGCACCCACCTAGAAATAGACACAAGCCACTTGTGCTTTTTCTATCTAATTTGCACCCAGCATAATCAGCATCACAATAGGCAAACAGATCTAACTTGCAACCAGCAGGATACCAAATGCCTAAGTCACATGTTCCAACAAGATATTTGAAGATTCGTTTAACAGCAAGCATGTGACTTTCTTTAGGATTAGATTGGAATCTAGCACATAAACACACACAAAACTGAATATCAGGTCTAGAAGTTGTAAGATAGAGCAGAGAGCCAATCATACCTCTGTAGGTCTTTGGATCTACTGACTTACCAGATGGATCTTCTTCTAGTTTAGCATTAATTGCAATTGGTGTGCTTGAGTGCTTAAGGTTCTGAAAGTCAAACCTCTTTAATAGCTCCTTGACATATTTGGTTTGACTGATGAAGATTCCTTCATGTGTTTGGTTAACCTGCAATCCCAAAAAGAATGTTAAATCTCCCATTAAGCTCATTTCAAATTCATTTTCATTTGATTTGAAAATTCAGTGCAAAGGCCTTTATTGGTTGATCCAAATATTATGTCATCAACATAAATTTGGACTACAATTATTTGATTTTTAACTGTTTTTGTGAACAATGTTTGATCAACATTACCTCTAGAATATCCTTTTTCAAGTAAAAAGGAACTCAACCGGTCATACCAAGCTCTTGGAGCTTGCTTAAGACCATAGAGAGCCTTATTAAGCTTGAAAACATGGTTAGGATATTTTTCATTTTCATATCCAGGAGGTTGTTCAACAAAAACATTTTCCTTTATATATCCATTTAAGAATGCACTTTTGACATCCATTTGATAGACTTTGAATTTCATGGAGGATGCAAAAGCAAGGAAAATTCTGACAGCTTCTAGTCTAGCTACAGGGGCATATGATTCTTCAAAGTCAATTCCAAATTCTTGGTTATACCCCTTTGCAACTAGCCTAGCTTTGTTTCTTATTACTTGACCAGTTTCATTTAACTTATTTCTGAAAACCCATCTAGTACCAATCACTGCTTGGTCACTAGGTCTAGGTACTAATTCCCATACTTGATTTCTTTCGAATTGATGAAGCTCATCATGCATGGCATTAATCCAATCAGAACTGGATAAGGCTTCATCAATTGACTTGGGTTCAATTTGGGAAATTAGAGCTAGTGGGTCTTCTTCAATATTTTGCAAGAAGGATGATCTGGTCCTTACTCTATCATTCAAATTGCCAACTACACTGTCTAATGGGTGATCTCTCAGATATCGAGGTTCAGAAATTACCTGTTGAGAAGTACCCACTTCTGGAGCAATGTTACCTGACCCACTTGAAGATGGTGAGTTGTTGTTCAGGTTCTCTTCATTATTGACAAGCTCCTCAACAGTTGGTGAAGAATCCACAATGAGGTCATCCTCTTCATTGTCTTGTCTTTCCCTGCAAGATTTAGAATCATTAGTGGAAAAGGAATTTTCATCAAAAATAACATGTGGAGATTCTTCAACAGTTTTGGTTTTTAGAATGTACACTTTGAAAGCCCTTGACACTTCAGAATAGCCAAGGAAGATAGCTTCCTGACTCTTAGCATCAAACTTGTCAAGGTTTTCTTTGTTATTATTGTGTACAAAGCATTTGCACCCAAAAGTTTTGAAATAAGAACAGTTGGCTTTTTGTTTTTCAACAATTCATAGGGGGTTTTTCTGATCTTTGGTCTGATCAAAGCTCTATTTAGGATATGATTGGCTGTGTTAACAGCTTCAGCCCAGAAGGATTTGGGCAGATTACTTCCTAAGAGCATGGATCTAGCCATTTCCACAAGAGTTCTATTCTTTCTTTCCACAACTCCATTTTGTTCTGGAGTTCTAGGTGAAGAAAACTTGTGAAAATTTTGAAATTCAGCACATAGATCAGAAAAGGATGTGTTATCAAATTCACCCCCATGATCAGTTAAAATGTTTTTGATTTTATATGGATAAGTTGTTAAGATAGTGGTACAGAAATTCCTGAATTCAAGGCAAGTATCACTTTTGTGGGATAGAAAGATAACCCAAGTAAATCTAGTAAAGTCATCAATGATTACAAACCCATATCTCTTGCCACTTAAGCTTAGAACTCTTGTTGGCCCAAAAAGGTCCATGTGAAGAAGTTCTAGTGGCCTAGATGTAAGTACCTCATTGAAGGTTTTAAAAGATTTCCTAGTTTGTTTTCCTTTAGCACATATCCCACAAACTTGATCTTCAACATTAGAAAAAGATTCAGGAAGACCCTTAACCAAGTTCAGTCTTAACAACTTATTCAATGTTCTGAAACTTGCATGGCCAAGTCTTTTGTGCCAAGTCCATGCAATTTCATCTTTATTTGCAACAAAGCAAAGATTTTCAGAAAAGTTTTTATTAAGGTTGATCATGTAGACATTGTTTTCTCTTTTTCCAAAGAATTTGATTTTATCAGTTGATGAATCAATTATCTTACAAAAATCAGATTCAAACACAACTTTGTGACCTTTGTCACATAGTTGGCTGATACTGAGCAAATTATAATCAAGACCATCAACTAATAAAACATTATCTACTGAGTTTGAAGAAGTTTGACCAACCTTTCCAGATCCAATGATCTTTCCTTTATTTTTACCTCCAAATGTAACTGACCCTCCCTCCTTTTCAAGCAGGAATGAGAATTTGGCTCTGTCTCCCGTCATGTGTCGTGAACACCCACTGTCAAGAAACCATACATTGGTGTTGGGTGCACGACCTTCCTGCAAAAAGATCAGTGGAGAGAAGATTTTGGTACCCAAACAGAGTTGGGACCATCAGAATGTTTGAACATTGTCAGTAAATCTTTTCTCACCCAAATTTGACCTGTTTTTGATTTTTGTTTTGTTACATTGGTGTTTTCAGCCTTTTTCTGTTTGTTCTTTCTTTTAGGAATGAAAGCACCAAGATTTTTGTTTTTGGTAGGAGGGGAGTTTTTCATTTGAAAATTGGAGTTCAGATGAGGAGGTGGAATCCAGGGATTTTGTTGGTACATCAAGAAATTTGGATAAAGGAATTGAGGATGATACCAACATGGGTTTTCATACCATTGGCTCCAAGGATTGGTCCAATCATCTTGAAATGTTGTCTTGGAGGTCCAAGGTTTTTCATGAATTATTTCTTTTGACTTTTTCTTATTTTTCAAATTTTTATTTGAATTTTTGGTTGAGTTGTTTGCAGCTTTTGATGTTGAGCAGGTCGACCTCTCCTGTACTGGTGTCGACATAGCAGCCACAGAAGCCTTGTTTTGTGGACTGGTGTCGACCTGTCAGGGGACTGTGTCGACCTGATTGTCTTCTTTTTTTTTGAGTTTTTGCTTTGTTTTGTGTTTTGTTTAAGGTTTTGTTTGCTGTTTGTTGAATTTCTGTGTTCTCAAGATTAGGACCCTTGACAAATTTAATTAGTGGTGCTTTGCCCTTTTTCTCACCAGATTTGTCTTTCATGGGTTTCTTTTTGTTGAATCCTAATCCATGAGAGGTGGTTGTCATGGTGGTTCCTAGCAGTGCCTCTAAGTTATCTTTACCTTTTGTGAAGGTTTGGATAACTTCATCCCTTTCTTTTAGCTGGTTTTTAAGAGTTTCAATTTCTTCAACTTTCTGTTGTTTTTCTTGTTTTTCAATTTCCAGCTTTTCAGTTAAGTCTTTGAATTCTTGGGAGGCCTTTTGAGAGGCAAGTTTTAGTTCATCAATAAGGTTCAGGAGATTTTCTTTTTCTTCATGCAATTCTGTTACTTCAGTTTCCAGTTCACAAATTCTATGGTTTGAAGATTGGTTATGGTAAAGTTTTCAATTTTCTTTTTGATGTGTTTGTTTTCTTTTCTCATTTCAGAATATTTTTCAACTAGTTCTGCATACACATCCTGCCAATCTTCAACAGTAAAGTCTTCAAAAGAAGTATTTACCTTTTCTTCAGAATTGTTGGCCATGAAGCAAATCCTCACTTTCAGAGCTTGAGGATTTCTTCTCTTCTTCTTCCTCACTTGAGTCTTCGTCAGACCAAGTGGCTACCATGGCCTTTGGCTTCTTAAATTTCTGGAACTTCTTGTGCTTTTCCTTCTTGTTCTCAGGACACTCTCCCTTCATGTGTCCTGGTTTGTTGCACCTGTAACAGACAATATTTTCGTCAGATTTGTGATTCTTGTTGAAATTAGAAGAGGAAGTGTTTTTCTTACCTGAGAAAAACTTCTTTTTCCCAGACATTTTTCCTTTTCTGTATTTCAAGAATTTTCTGAATTGCCTGGTCATGAGGGCAATTTCATCCTCATTTGACTCAGACTCCTCAGAACTTGTCTTTTCCTGACTTTTATCTTTATTGCTTGAAGAGGCCTTAAGTGCCATAGGCTTGGTCTTAATTATGTGTTCTTCATTTCTTTTTAAGTTGATTTCATATGTCATTAAGGATCCAATCAATTCATCCAAAGAGATTTTGGACAGATCTTTTGAATCTTCAATGACAGTGGCCTTTGTATGCCAAATTGAAGAAAGTGAACGTAAGATTTTTCTTACCAAGTCTGCATCTGTATATTCCTTACCCAAGGCCTTTAATCCATTCACAATCACCATGAACCTGGCAAACATTTCAGAAATATTTTCGTTAGACTTCATCATAAAAAGTTCATATTCTGAAACTAGAATATTTGCCTTAGTCTCCTTTACTTGTGATGTTCCCTCATAGAGTAATTCGAGTTTATCCCACATCTCTTTGGCAGATTTGCACATTGAGATTCTCGAATACTCCTTGGGATGGACAGCACATTGAATCATGTTCATGGCACTATAATTCAATGTAGCTTTCCTTATTTGTTCCCTAGTCCAGGTGTCTTCTTCTCCCTGGTTTTCATAGGGACCCACTTCCACTACTTTCCAGATCTCATAGTTCTGGGCCCTTAAAAATACTTGCATTCTGTTTTTCCAGTAAGAATAGTCCGTCCCATTAAAGAATGGTGGCCTATTTATGGAATGACCCTCAGCTATGAAACCTTTGGAATCCATGACTCTAAAGAGAAAGAAAATGCTTAGCAAACAAACAGGCAAACACTCAAACACACAACACTCAGAAACAAAAACTGCTCAGATCAAATCAGATCAAAGTAAACCCGCTCTGATACCAATTGAAGGATCGAAGTGAAGGTGTGGAAAAGATCTAGAAGGGGGGGATGAATAGATCTAAGCCACTTTTTGCGGAAGCTTATACAATTTAAAAACACTTTTGAATCAGAGGCAATTTTATCAGTGAAAAACCACAGATCTGATGAGATTTGAGTGAGTTGGTAAAATAGATGTGAAACAAGTTGATTAAGTGAATATTAACCGATCCTATGCAAGCATCTAACGGATGAAATGATCAAACCACAATTAGACAAATGCACAAGGATTTTTAGGTGGTTCGGAAATCACCCAAGTGATTCCTACATCCACCCCTCACACCCCGTGAGGATTCACTAAAACAACTGGGTAACACACCACTGGAGCCTGACAACTCCAACACTTGAGAGCTTACAACTCACACAACTTCTAGAGCAAGACTACTCTAGAACAACTGAGCAAGACTGCTCAACACAACCTTGAGTTAGACAACTCAAACTGAGCACAACGGCTCACAACAACCTGAGCACAATGCTCACACAACTTGAGCACAATGCTCACATAAGACTTGCTAGACACCAACTCAAGACATAGACCTTCTAGCAACAGATCTAGTCGAAAATGAGAGCACTAATGAGAGCTATGCAGAAGCACTTGCATAATCTCAAAAGATATCTCAGAAGAACAGAAGTACAATGAATTGTATTAAATAACTTCGTTCTTCAAGTGTACTCCCTTGTAGAAGCTTGGATTGGGAAGAGGCTTGCAATCTTGAAGTCCAAAACCGATGCTCTGCACTTTGGAATTGTTGGATCTTCCTTGAGTTCTTCTCCAACGAAGGCTTCTACTGGATCTGCTTCCTTGGGATGCTTCAGAGGTTTCTACAGGGATCACACTCCAATTCTCACACTTGAATTGGTGAGAATTGGTCTTCTGGAAGCACACGGAGAGCAGAGGAGGGAGACGACCTCTTGTAGCCGCCAGGAAACTTTCAGGAGGCTCTAAGAGTTAGTTGGGTCTCTTCTGATGTGATGGGGGGCCGATTAGGGACCTTTTATACCCAAAAGATTCCAAAGATACCCTTTGGGTACAAGGGCACACGATTCTAGGTTGATACCCCATCGCCCTAGGCTGACACGTGGCAAACATCCATTTAAGTTGCAAACTTTCCGTAGTGTGTCGACCTGCCCTGGTGGTGGTGTCGACACACTGCCCAAATCTTGAAACAGGCTGTTCTGGGAATTGATCCAGTGTCGACCTGCTTTGGTATTGTGTCGACCTGCTATCCTGGTTCTGAAAACAGCTGTTCTGGGAGCAGGATCCAGTGTCGACCTGCCCTGAGAGTGCGTCGACCTGAGTAGTGTAAATCCTGGAATCTGCAACTCGTGTCGACCTGCTTCTGGACTAGTGTCGACACAGTCTAGGCAATTCTTCAGCTTTTTGCCTTTGAAACTGAGGTGTTGTGTCGACACCATTGAGGGGTGTGTCGACACTTCTTTTGCAAAAAGTGTTTGTACCTGAAAATTAAACACATATATCATTAGTTAAATGATTTATCATGAACATAAATGATAAATGTGATTTGAAACATGCTTTTTGAACATTAACTTCAGGTATGATGTTTTTGACATGTTTCATTTAAATTGTTTTTAAAAACACCTCTTGTCATCATCAAAATAGGAGGGAAATGATATGAATATACACTCAACCCAACAGTTATGAATACTTAATGAATCGTTATGAAAGAAAATCGTTATGAATACTTAGCAAATCATTATGAAAGCAAATCGTTGTGAATACTTAGCAAATCATTGTGAATACTTAGCAAATCGTTATGAAAGCCATCATTGCAATCACTTACCGAATCGTTGTGAGGGCAAATCGTTGCGATCACTTACCGAATCGTTGTGAGGGCAATCCTTGCAATCACTTAACGAATCATGTGAGGGCAAATCGTTGCGATCACTTGATGAATCGTTGTGAGGGCAAATCGTTGCGATCACTTGACGAATTGTTGTGAGGGAAAATCATTGCGATCACTTAACGAATCGTTGTGAGGGTAAATCGTTGCGATCACTTACCGAATCGTTGTAAAAATAGAGAAATCGTTATAGCTTTATTGAAATCATTATGAGCAAGAAGGGAGTCGATCTGTACTTAGAGAAATTTCATTCTTGAATTTTGAAATAGCTACTGATGAATACTTACTTGAATGACTTGTTTTTCCTTGGTTTATTTCCTGTGCTCAAATCTTGTAGAAAGTATGTTAGATTTTACCAATATCTGAGTTTTGCTAATCAACAAAATGGATATGTAATTTATTTAAATTACTTGGGGATAAACTAATCATCAATCTCCCCCTTTTGGTGATGACAAAACTTAACAATAAGCATAGATGTTCTGAAATAAAACTAAGTAAAAAAATGAGGAATTTTATAAGCATAGATGTGTTTCAGAATGTGATATTTCTCCCCCTTTTTGTCATTAAGCAAAAAGTTAAACTGTGGGACGAAGAAGAAAAGAGATGAGAGCACAAATAGAGAAACAAAGATATTTATTGAGCATTGGAGGGTTCAGAGAGATAGAAGGCAGGAGACAAAAGCGATGCAAAGCGCCGAATGACAGGTAGCGCTTGACGTCCTGCTCTTCAAAATAGGCTTGAAATGCTCCAAGCTCAATGCGATAGGAGGGTCCCATGGTGGGAGCCATCCTCTTGATGTGAAGATGTCTCTGATCCGATATGAAATCCCCATATTTGTCGTTGCCAAGAGCTGTCTTGTAATAGGTGAAGGAACCAAAACTGGCAAACTGAAGAAACTGATCAATTTTAAAGGGATAGAAGATCTGATGCTGCCGAAGTTCCTTCTTCAAGTCTAGAAAGACCCTGTATCATTCTTCCCATTTCACGAAGGAGTCCCAGACAAGGTGAAGAGAGTTGGCATACAAAAAGTCACCGGGAGTCAGAAGTGGTTGATTAGAACGGGCCTGAGAAGCATTTAGCTCTTGAAGCTGTTGAGCTGATAGTGGGTAGAGCTTTTCCCAATCAGCAGGCGACAACCTTTCGCACTCAGATAGAATAGGGGCAAGGATATCTACCTTGAGATACCCCTGAAGATACTAGTTGAATACAAATCGATGAAAGGAATGGTTACGACTTTCTTGCACAGAGAGCCTGGCCATAACCCGAGCAGCTCGCTCAAACATGAGTGTGCCCACAGAGGAATCCATGATCAGGGAGTGAAGCGGAGGAAGGAACACTACATCAGGAATCGCCAAAGTGGCAAAGTCAACTTGGATAGGTTCGGTGTGAGAAGCCGTGGAACTGAGAGCACGGATAGCTTGCCTGAATTGGCCCAGCTGCACTTCTGGAATGTTGGTAAGATAGCAGTAATCGCAGTACATTTTGTAGTGCCGGATGAACTTGATTTCCTTCTCAATGAAAGGTCCAAAAAGATTTTTATGGTGAATCTGAAACCATTCGGAGAGAGGGAGAGGAGCTTCTCTGGGTGGATATTTGGCGGCTTGAACACGAAAAAATTGATTGTATAGATCTCTGTTGCTCCGAGCCCATTGCTCTTCATTTTTTCTTCAGTCATGGAGAAAATTTTTGACTGTTGATCTTTGGAAAGAAAGGCATAAGGAAAAATGGTATTGAGATGAGCCGAAAGATTTTGGAAGGGAAGACCAAAGAGGTGAGAAAAAACTACCTTTTGAAGATATTCCTCATAGATAGATTGTTGCTTATTGGTGATAGAAAGAGAAAACCAAAGTGGAGGATAACAGGGTTCAAAGAGACAGGATGGGTGGAAGTGAGTCTTCTCTTCTTAGGAACAGGGCTGGAAGAGCCTGTCCTGTGAGAATGGGTCCCAACAGCCAGGACTGAATGAAGTATTGCTACTTCAAATTCATCCTTGATGTCCTGGATTTCTGTGTGCTAATTGTAACACCCTCAGGAATAATAGTGATAAAAGAAGGAGGTGTACGTGGATGGAAGAGGGATTCAAGGGTGATGGAAGGGAGATCAGATGGTCCTGAAGAAGAAGGACCAGTAGAAGAGGCTCCAGCTGAAGAAGATGCGGGAGGAACCTCAGTAGAAGATAAGGGTGGAGGAATGATGGTGGAGGAGGTAGGAGATGAAGGAGTTTGGGAAGAGAAAGGTGCAGGTGAGGAAATGGTTCTAGAGCGGGGTCGTTTGAAGGTGGTAGGAGCTGGAGGAGCAGTGGATGAAGTAGGTGGAGAAGGAGGGGCTGGAGTTGGAAGAGAGGAAAAGACAGAGGGCTTTGGAGCTACAGCCGGTTCTTCTTCTCTTACAGCCACAGATTTCTCTTGAGGTGAAGCATCCTCCGCCGGCCCCACTGGCCCAGTTCCCTCAGCAACAACCACTTCTTCAATGTGTACATCCTCAACAAGAATGGGCCCTGATGGCCCTGCTGGATTTTCAGTCAAAGGCCCTGATGGCCGCTCTTCCTCTTGCTGTTGTTCTGCAATGACAGGCCCCGATGGCCTAGCTTCATCATCTCCAGAAGCCCTTGAAGGTTCACACTGATCAGCATTAATTTGCCCTGATGGCCTATCACTCTCTTCACTTGGCCTTGAAGGCCCTGCACTACTAGAAGGAGGGGCATGAGATGGTAAGTGCTCCCTCACAAAAGTGACAAATCCGCAAGCATTTTCCTCATACTGTCAGAATCTTTCTGTAAGCTTTCGAGTTCAGATGACAATGCCTCTAATTCACGGGCAGATGAGCTTTGACAGATAAAAATGGAGGCTATATCCAACCTCAAAAACACAAAATTTTCCCTTGCTTATCCAGGCACTCAACAATAGGTTTCAAATTGATTTTTAACTTCTTTTTCCTAGACCTCCTTGTTGACTTACTGGTGAGGAGAAGGACTTCTTTAGCCACACCTTTTCTTTTGACTTCTCTTGTCCTAACAACGGGCTCCACAACATCATCATTGTCTTCTGAAGCACTCTCTACGAGTCCTTCTCTGAGATGATCATCAATGGGGGCGCTAGCATTGTGCTCCCCCTGAGCTGCTGCCTGCTCATCAATAGATTGCTCCCCCTCAATAGGAGCATCTTCCACAATTATGTTTTCATGAGCAATTTCCTGCTCCCCCTGACTGGGAGCCTCCTCCATGGTGATTTCCTCAGTGTGGCCTGAAGTCACATCTTTTGCCACTTGATCACCACCAATTACTGGCTCCTCCTGAGTGCCTTGGATGGAGCCCAGCACATTCCTGAGTATAGAGGCTACTCGGGAAGAGGGAGGAATATCCTCTGAACTATGCCCAACGGGCTCAATGTCCTCTGGGGGAATATCATCAATCTTGCTGCTAGATTCTGCTGCTGCTTCCACAGATGGTGCTACTGCTCTTTCTACTGGTGCTGTTGCTACTTCTTCTACAGTTGGTGCTTCTACTACTGCTGCTCCTAGTTCTGCTGCTGTCGGAACGGCTTGTTCCTCTTGAATCACAAGAATTTCTTCTACAGCTTCCTGGTCTTCTTGGGCTTCGCCAATGATGGCTTCACCCTCAGCCACAAAAGTTTTTGACCACACACCATTAACAACAGAAAATCCACTTTTCCTCAAGTTCTTGCAACGGATTGCCTGCCCCATCTTTTCTGAAATATCTCCCACCACACTGATGCCATAATGCTGAAAAATTTTGGTCAGGAGATGGGCATAGGGTAGAGATACATTCAGCTTACTATTTATATCCCATACCTGTGCACTTGCAAATTTCATCCTTTCCAGTATTACTTCTGTCGTGTTGATACTTTGATTCTGGACAGTCCATAACATCAGGTCGGAGTCCGCCTTGGTGCAAGTGGAGAAGGTGGCACTCCTAGGGACTACTATTTGACACATAATGAAATGCAATAGGCGATTAAATGCACTCAACTAGTTGATATCTAGTTTACCATCCTTCAATCTGTATTCGGGACCAACAATCCCTAATCCTTTTGCCTGGATATCCACAGTGTGAACTCCACTGCATCCGAAGGTAGTTACACTAAAGAGTGATGCCAATTGCTCTCGTGTGACCATAATATGAGTTCCCTTGACCATGGAAGTCAAGGTCCCGTCTTCCTCTGTCTTTAGACATACATAGAAAGCTTTTACAAGGTCTGGATAACTTACTTCTGATAGGGTGGCAATCTTTGTCCACTTCAATCTGTCCATAGCTGCGACGATACTGCCCATTCCGTTCTTCTGCAAGTCAGCCACATCCACTGCTTTGTGTCTGCAAAGCTTGGTCTTTACTGAAGCAAATCTTTCCTACTGCTCGGCCGTAAGAAATGCAGTTCCGTAGCCCCGACGCTTCTGGAAACACCAGAAGAGGCCATGGCTTTGGATGGAAAGAGTTTCTGGAGGACTGGAGAGAGAAATGGAACAAGAACCCTCAAGAAATTTCAGGCGGGAAGCAGTTGGAAGCTTGAAATCTCAGGGAGTCGATGCCGGAGTCGATAGGGTATCGCCTCAGGCAGAAGGAAGAAGATGATGAAAGGATGCGAATCGTTGCCGCACAGATTTCGGGATATAAAAAAAATGACCTTTAGAATTTGGGTGCGCCATGACGGCAGAAAATGACAAAATGACTAGTTCGATAGGAATAAAATCTTATAAAATAACGAACCGTCAAGAAAATTTAAAAGGATAGGCAATAATTGGAATTTTGCTCAAATTTTGGGAGGAAAAATAATTTAAATTCTGAAAATTAATATTTTAGTTTTAAACAGATAATTCTTTCACAATTTAGACATGCCTAATTTCCTTCTAAGAGAAGTAAATCTCTCTTCAGGGAAGGCCTTTGTGAAGATATCTGCTAACTGATTGCTTGTATCAATAAATGAAATGTATATGTTGCCATTTGCTACATGATCACGAATGAAATGATATCTAACCTCAATGTGTTTAGTCCTTCAGTGTTGTACTGGATTCTTGGTGAGATTTATAGCACTGGTGTTGTCGCATAACAATGGAATTGTCTTGATATGTAACCCATAATCCTCAAGTTGTTGCTTGATCCATAGGAGTTGTGTACAACAACTTCCAGCAGCTACATACTCAGCTTCAGCTGTTGACAGAGTTACTGCATTTTGTTTCTTTGAGGACCATGATATCAGACAGCCTGCAAGGAATTGACAACAACCACTAGTGCTTTTTCTGTCTATTTTGCATCCAGTGTAGTCAGCATCAGAGTATCCTACCAAATTAATTTGACATGATTTTGGATACCATAAACCTAAGTCATAGGTTCTAACTAAGTATCTAAATATTCTTTTGACATTAATTAAATGGGACTCCTTAGGATCTGCCTGATACCTAGCGCACATACATACACTAAACAATATATCAGGTCTACTAGAAATTAAGTACAGTAAAGATCCTATCATACCTCTGTAGATTTTTTGATCTACTTTCTTACCATCCCTATCACTGTCTAATCTTGTTGAGGTGCTCATTGGTGTGGACAGTGGCTTGGCGCTTTCAAATCCAAACTTTTTAAAGAGATCCCTGGTATATTTGGCTTGACAGATGTGGGTGCCATCTTTTCCTTGCTTGATTTGCGATCCAAAGAAGTAGTTAAGCTCCCCATCATACTCATCTCGAATTCTCCCTACATAAGCTTCTCAAAATACTTGCAAAGAGATTCATCAGTAGAACCAAATATTATATCATCAACATATATTTAAATAAGCAAAATATGTTTGACCTTAGATTTGACAAATAATGTACTGTCTACTTGACCTCTAGTGAAACCATGATCTAATAGAAATGCACTTAGCCGTTCATACCATGCTCTTGGTGCTTGTTTTAATCCATATAGTTCTTTGTGCAATTTAAATACATGATTTGGAAAATCAATATCATCAAAACCTGAAGGTTGTTCCACATAAACCTCCTCTTTTATGAAACCGTTTAGAAAGGCAGACTTTACATCCATTTGAAATAATTTTATATCTAATGCAGATGCATATGCAAGTAATATTCTAATAGCTTCAAGTCTAGCTACTGGTGCATAGGTTTCATCGAAATCTATGCCTTCCTCTTGGGAATAGCCTTGAGCTACCAATCTGGCCTTATTTCTTATGATCACACCAGCTTCATTCAATTTATTTCTGAACACCCATTTGGTGTCAATCACTGGATGATCTGATGGTCTAGGAACCATGACCATACCGGTTTCTTTTGAACAGATTCAGTTCATCTTGCATGGCTAAAATCCAAGATTCATCAGTGATAGCTTCATTGACTGTCCTAGGCTTTATTTGAGAAACAAAAGCTAAATAATCACATGGAATTATGTTACCTCTTGTTCTTACCCCTACAGATGGATCACCAATAATGTTTTCAGGAGGGTGATCTTTCTTGTATCTCCATTCCTTTGGAAGATTCTCATGTACTATGTCCTTTTGTTGCAGGTCTTCCAGATGTGGATCTTCCTTGTCCTCAATTGATGAATTCTTTAGCTTCTTAGACAATTCATCTGCATCATCATTATCACTATCTTCTTCCTTTCTCAAGGAAGGGTTAGTTTCATCAAAGATAATGTGTACTGATTGCTTAATTAATAAAGTACGCTTATTAAATACCCTATAGCCTTTAGGTTTAGATGCATATCCTATGAAAATGCCTGTATCTGATTTTGCATCTAACTTACCAATGTCTCTTTGCCGTTGTTGTGGATGAAACATGGACATCTAAATGTCCTGAAGTGACTGATCTTCGGCTTCTTTCCCTTGTACAATTCATATGCTATTTTCTTTAGAATCGGCCTGATCATCATCCGATTGATTATGTAACAAGCTGTGTTAACTGCTTCAGCCCAAAAGTACCTTGGCAGATCATATTCTGACAACATCGTTCTTGCCATATCTAATAGGGTTATGTTCTTTCTCTCAGCAACTCCATTCTGCTGTGGTGTTCTTGGTGCTAAGAAATTGTGCTCTATCCCTTTGTCATCACAGAATTTGCCAAATTTTTTATTCTGGAACTCTCCTCCATGATCTGACTGGATTCCAACAATGCAATACTTCTTATCTTTCCGAACTTTTTTACTGAAACTTACAAAGCTTTCAAATGTATCATCTTTGTGTTCCAGAAAGGATACCCATGTGAATCTTGAATAGTCATCTACTATAACGAATCCAAAATTCTTTCCTCCAAGACTTGTGGTTCTCATTGGCCCAAATAAATCCATATGAAGGAGTTCTAAGGGTTTAGAGGTTGTTACCATAGTCTTTGACTTGAAGGATGACTTGGTGTGCTTTCCTTTTGCACATGGTCCACAGACACTGTCCATTCTTGTGCTGACCTTTGGTAGACCTTCCACCAGGCTTTTCTTGATCAGTTTTCTCATGCCATCCAAACTGTAGTAGCCCAAAAGTACCTTGACTGCTCTTTACTTGCTGCTAAACAGATGTCTTGATCTTTCAGTTCTTCAAGGTAAAGTACGTACAAATTTTTTTCTCTGTTAGCTTTGAAAATTACTGCTCCATCTTTCATGATGCTGCACTTAGACTCTTAGAACTTGATTTGATGTCCTCTGTCACATAGCTGGCTTATGCTGATGAGATTATGCTTCAAACCTTTTACGCATAGTACATCTTCAACAAATATTTTCTCTTTATTGCCAACAGATCCGCATCCTATCACTGTTCCTTTTCCATTGTCTCCATATGTCACTGTGCCTTCTTCAGCTTCGAGATGAGAGAATAGCTTTCTATTACCTGACATATGCCTTGAGCATCCACTATCCAAATACCATTTGGATGCTCGAAGGTTTCCTTGAACCGAAAGCATCAAGCTTTAGATACCCAAGTTCTTTTGGGTCCTAGTTGGTTAGTGTCATCAATTTTTCTTTTAATTATCCATTTTTTGTGTTTGGTTGGACAAGTTATTTTACTGTGACCTAATCTGTTGCAATGGCTACAGCATGTTGTTTTAGTTGCCCTTTCATACGGAACATACTTAAAGTTTGATTTATATGAAGTATCTTGTTCAGCTACAAATTTAGGAGTAGGATACATTTTAGGGTATACTATTGTGTCTTCATTATCTGGGGGTGTATGGCCTAATCCTTGTTTTCTTTTTCCTGACCGTCTAACACCTTTTAATATTAAGGAATTTTCCCATTGGTGAATTTTTTTAATGTACTAGATAGTTTTTCATTTTCTTCTGTTAGAGTTTTAATTTCCCTTTTTAATTCGTCTAAGGTTTCTTGTTTTTCTAATTTTATTATTTGTTTATTTTTATCTTTCAGATCTTCGCATAACAGATCGTTTCTTCTATCAAGTTCATTGATTTGCTTCTCTAGTTGTTCATTTTCAGATTCTAAGTCTGAATTTGTGTTTTCTAGGCAATCATGATTTTTCTTTGTCATTTTTAGTGATTTACACACATCCTTATATTTATCATAAAGTTCGTTAAATGCTTCTTCCAAATTGGTTCTTCATCTTCGCTGTCTTCATTGCTTTCATTGTTATCTAAAAATTCTTCTGATGAGTCTTCTTCAGCTTTGAGAGCATTTGGTGTTTTTTCCTGCTCGAAGACTCTCCCAGTCTCTCCATGTTGATTTCATGAGCCATAAGGGACCCAACGAGTTTCTCCAATGACATCCTCTTCAGGTCATTGGCTTCTTCTATGGCTGTTACTTTGGGAGTCCAAGAAGATGGTAGAGATCTCAGAATTTTTCTTACCATGTCTCCCATTTCGTAGGTTTTTCCAAGACTGGCTAACCCATTTGTGATGTCTATAAATCTGCTGAACATTTGGGTTATTGACTCTCCTGGCTACATCTGAAATCTCTCATATTGAGTTACCAGTATGTCTATCCTGGTTTCCTTGACTTTGTCGGTGCCTTCGTGCGTGATCCTGAGCTTTTCCCACATTTTCATGGCGGATTTGCAGGCGGAAATTCTGTTGAATTCCTTCTTGCTGAGCGCACAAGATAGAATGCTCTTGGCTTTGCAATTTAGGGAGATCTTTTTCTTATCGTCTTTAGTCCACTTATCTCTTTCATTTGTAACCAACAAGTCTCCTTCTTCAACTATTGACCAGATTTGATAGTCGAGTCCTTGTAGAAAGTACTCCATTCTAGTCTTCCAGTATGTGTAGTCTTCTCCATCGAATAGAGGTGGCCGGTTGACAGACTGACCTTTGGAGTGACCTTGGGCTGCCATCTGATCTTTTCTCTTTAGATCATTAGATCTTATTCTTTGTCGAAGAGACTAGCTCTAATACCACTTGTTGCCCAGCTAGCAAGCCCAGAGGGGGGGTGAATGAGATTCTTAAAAATATTGAGAACCTAAAATCTGTTCACAAAAACACTTCGATAGATGTTAGTGTTAGTGATGATAAATAACAAACACACAAAGGCAATCACACTACACAAGGATTTATCTTGGTTCGGATCCCCTCTCCTTAGGAGTCCTACGTCCAGTCCCTGAGCAACAACTCAGGCTTTTACTACCCAAGGGTACAGTCCCCCTTATGGACCTTTACACACCCAGTCACAGCTGGTCTTCTCTTCACAACCCGAAGAGGAAATACACCACCCTGGATACCACCAGGTCTTCCTTCTACTCGAAGGGAACACACACCCTGGAACCCTCAGGTCTTCCTTCAACACGAAGGGAACACGAGAACACAAGAATATGGAATGAGACCAAGCCCCTAGATCAAGCTTATACAATGCTAGATCTGAAGCTAAGACTGAGAGGGAAAGATCTACAGTGAGGGACACTCTCAGTTTACAGAAGCTCTCAAGACTAACACAATGAATGCAGAGAGCTAGGAGCTAAATAGTCAAAGGAGTGAGACTTGGCTCTTCGAGATGCTCGCAGAAAAACTTGTGAAAGATTGTCATTGGTATTCTCAAAACTCAAGGTTGTTTTCTTCTGGAGCTTTAGTCTTCTTTGTATATCTTCTATTTGAAATTTGAACGTTGAAGTGCCCGTTGTCTCTAAGCTCTGGTATACGTTAGACTGCATGCCACTATAGAGCAGTCTTTAGCTTTCCATGCACGCAACAAGAGAGAGAATTTTCTCTGATATCCGTTATCTTCCATATTGTCCAACGTTGCCTGCAAGCATTAAATGCTAAAACAATAGACAGCTAGGCTGCCTCTTGTTGTCAGTCAACGTTAGGTTGATTTTATATAGAAATAGAAGTTCCATTCTGTTCTTCTACAAAGATGTTTACAGAATAAGCATGAGAATAGAAGATATCATTTGCATGCACTGCAGTGATACGTTCAATCATAATAAATGCATGGTTGTTAGAAAGATATATGTGAAGACTTTGACCTTTCAACGTATTAAAAAATGAGCTCGAAAATCAAATCATTATTTTCACATGGAATCGTTACATGCATGACTTATGAAATCGTTGTGAGTGAATCGTTGTGCCTCATAAGTAAACTTATACACAAATTGTTATACATTCATAACTAAATCGTTATATAGACAAATCGTGTGACTCCATAAGCAAATCGTTCTGCACAAGTCGTTATAATCAAATCGTTAAAGACAATGTGAATGAATCGTTGTTTGCTGTATCGAATCATTACAGCGACCAAGTCGCTATGTAACTTGATGAATCGTTACAGTAACAGAGTCGTTATGTAACTTATCGAATCGTTACAGGGATCAAATCATTTTGAAACTTGATGAGTCATTGTGACATTGAAATCGTTGTTCTCACTTATCAAATCGATGTGAGAGCAAATCGTTGTTCTTTCTTAAGAAATCGATGTGATCATTTATCGAATCATTATGGAAGTAAATCATTATGAATACTTAACAAATCATTATGAAAGCAAATCGTTATGAATACATAGCAAATCGTTATGAAAGCAAATCGTTGTGAATACTTAGCAAATCGTTATGAAAGCAAATCATTGCGATCACTTACCGAATCGTTGTGAGGGTAAATTGTTGCAATCACTTACCGAATCATTGTGAGGGCAAATCGTTGCGATCACTTAACGAATCATTGTGAGGGCAAATCGTTGCGATCACTTGACGAATCGTTGTGAGGGCAAATCATTGTGATCACTTAACGAATCGTTGTGAGGGCAAATCATTACGATCACTTACCAAATTGTTGTAAAAATAGAGAAATCGTTATGAGCAAGAAGGGAGTCGATCTGTACTTAGAGAAATTTCATGCTTGAATTTTGAAATAGCTACAGTGTGATGAATACTTACTTGAATGGCTTGTTTTACCTTGGTTTATTTCCTGTGCTCAAATCTTGTAGAAAGTATGTTAGATTTTACCAATATCTGAGTTTTGTTAATCACCAAATGGATATGTAATTTATTTAAATTACATGGGGATAAACTGATCATCAGTGATGAGGAACCAGAGGAGTCTGATAGGGCAGGGCAAGAGTGATGAACACCCGCCATATGAGGAGTTGACAGTTTAGGAATAGATATTTGAGTAGTTTATGTAATAGTGAAACATTTTTCATTTGAATAATGAGCCTATGATTGGCTCGATTGATGTAAGGTTTTTAATTAGTTGAATGAATGGAATAAGGAGTACTTTTATGACAGTATTATAGTTTCCACTGTGTTATTATATTTAATTATGACTCTGCGCTATTCAATTGTGATACACCTATTGTATCGTTCACGCACCTCAGTATTTATTCCGCTGCTAAATATCGGGGCATGACAGTTGGTATCAGAGCCTGAACTTTAGGGTCCAAGGGAATAGGAATATAGAATGAAACTAGATCACACGAGTCAAAATATGTCGTACCTAATGTGAGTTTGGGTAGAGCCATGGGAATAGAAGTCACATGTGATATATTTAGATGACTGACTCATATTATTATCTTGAAGGTACTTATTACCTCAATGGCCATTGAACGTGCCCAAGCTTGAAACATGCAACAAACATTACAGAACTTGACTCAGGCTATCCTGCAAGCCACCCAGGGTGGAGGTAACTGCGGAGCCGGTGATCTCCATCGAAATTTCCAAAGTATGGATCCGCCTAGGTTTGAAGGGAGTACTGACCCGGATGTTGCTGAACACTGGGTTAAGGAAATTGAAAGGATATTCAGGGTCATGTAATGCACGGACCAGAATAAAGTACTGCTATCGACTTTCCAATTGGAAAAGGATGCTAGGGCATGGTGGAGTTGGTGGAAGCAACACTGAATGGTCAGCAACTGACATGGGCTCAGTTCATTGAATGCTTCAACACCAAATACTTCTCTGAGAGGGTTCAGGAACAGAAAGTAGCCGAATTTACGGCTTTGAAGCAGAGAGGACTTACTGTGGCTGAGTATGAGGCCCAATTCTCTCGTCTGTCCCGATATGTCGTTCACTTGATTAGGACAGAAAGAATGAAGGCAAAACGCTTTCTGAACGTCTTGAGGCCCTAGTATATCACCCAACTGGCGCCAATGGATATTCAAACCTATGCGGACATGATAAAGAAGGCTCAATTACTGGAAGATGCCATGGAGACCGCTGATAGGATCAAGGGGAACGCTATGAAGAAAGAACAAGTTTCTGCTATTGGAAATTATCAACCGATCATTGGGAGGAAAAGGCCCAGTGGTGGTTCTATTGAACAAGCCGATAAGAAGCCAAAGGAATTAGGCAAGCAGTTGGTAGTGGCAAATGGGGAAAGATGCAAGCATTGCAATAAAGCTAGTCACCAATCCGAACAATGCTGGAGAGCGCAGGGGAGATGTCTGCGCTGTGGGAGTCATGACCACATGATTTCTGATTGCCCAATGCTAAAGGAACAAGCCCCTTAGGATAAGCGTTTGAATGGACAAAGGAGGCAAGGCCGCTTACAAGCTATTCAGGAGCCTGAAGTGCAGAAGAAGGAGGTAAGATGGAATATGTCATTTTTGTTGAACCTCTTGATCAGTCTTATGATAATCATCTTGCTGGTACATCAGTTGTAAGTAGGAGAGATGATTGGAGGTCAGACCAACCGTGGCTCCCAGGGATAGCTAAATGAATAGATAGAACTCTACCCACTACAGGTGCGGTGTTTGTAAGTTATACGGTGATCCAAGGAAGTAAACCAAATCAGGAAGCCCAATTTTCTGGTTCACTTGACTACACTTATGAATTTGGGGACCAAATTCTTTTAAGTGGGGGAGGATGTAACACTCCGGAAATTCGGTAATTATAAAATTAGAAATAAATTGAAAACGATAAATTCAATATTAGTGAAATAGCAAAAACCACATGTGCCATTATCATACATACAAAAACCCATTAGAAAATTTCATAAAAACCATAGTTCAACTCTAAATAATACTCCCTAATGACCCACGAAGAAAGTCATGCAAATAAAAATCGAATGGTCCAAGTTTAAGGCATGTTGCGATTGAGTATCGTAATCAGGGAATAAGTCTGGAAATCATTATCACACATACTTAGAGGAGCCAGAAAATTAAATAAAAATCATAGGTAGACTTCAAATAATATCCTCTAATGATCCATCAAGAAATTTGGGGCATTAAAAGTTATTTGGGGTATATTTAAGAGTTATTGTGACTTATTATCGTAATTAGGAAATAAGTTGGAAAATCCATTATCATGTGTATAAAATGAGATCATAACCAAATTAAAAATTTATGGTTGACTCCAAAAAATATGTGGGGATAGTCCATAAAAGAAATTGGACCAATGGATAACTTATAACCCATGAACAAATTCAAGTATGCAAATAGTAAATAAATAATTTCTGTATTATCGGAATGGTAGAACATATGTTCCACTATTGTACGTGAGAAGCACATCGGAAAATTTCATAAAAATTATAAATCAACCCCAAACATTATTCCTAAATGTTCCATGAATAAATTCGTGCAACAAAAAATCCGATTGGCCGAGTGTATGTCACACGTGACTAATTACCTGAATTTAGAAACTAAGTCGGAAAATTGTTAATGCGAAAAAATAACCCACCATAGTTAAATAAACATGTTGGAGAGACTTCCAACATCATGTATTAATAACTCATTAACAATTGGGCCAATGGAGCACATTTGGCCCTAGGATAAAAATTGGGATAAGAAAATACCCTGAAATTCGTGTATGTAATTATGCAATGATTAGGGAGGGCAATTTAGGGTTAACATTAGGGTAATTAGTCATGCAAGATAAGCCAAAACCGGACCCAACCCTAAGAGGTGGTTTCCTAAACCTTTGCTACCTCCTTTGGGTGAGAGAATCTCAAATTTTGGAAGGTGCCACGCTAAACCCGTAGGACCCTTTCCTAGTCCCATTACGACGTGCAATAGAACCCTAAAACTATAAGAGTTCATCACAAAATGTTTAGGGAAGGTTTAGCAACAGGTTGGTGTTGTGAGAAGCAAGCCTAGGGCGCTGGAGGAGAGGAGAACGGCTGGGGTAAATGTGATCTTCCGCAGCCTCGTTCTGCATCAACCCAGAAACCTGCAGGGAGTTTGTAGCATTCAAAGGTAGGTGTTCTCAGGCCAAGATTAAAGAAAAACAATACCATCTTGTAGAGCTTTGAGTCTAGGTTCATTTTCACTTGATTTGCCTAATTTTCATGGAGTATACATTGAGTATTAGTCGTTTTCCCTAATTCGCGCACAGTTAGGGCTTTTTATGTTCTTCTTATTATGCATGTGATTCGAGACCGAATTAGACTAAACCCCCATCATGAAAGTTATGCTACGAGTAGTCCTCATCATGTTTCATGTTAAAGTTTCTGTCTAAATATCATTAGTTAGAGAGTTATAAGCATGGTAAGAAGGCCACTGCATGATACTGCATTTTCGGGTTGCACTTGTCTACTATGTTCTTCATATTTTCCACGAGATTCATGACTAGATTACATCAAACCCCCAACATAAAAGTTCTTCTACTAGTTGTCCTGGTCATCTTTCATGTTAAAAGTTTTGTCTAAATAACATTATATAGTGAGATATAAGCATGCAAGAGGATCAGTTGGTTTTCCTACGTTTTCAGGGTGAGCTAGGAATCGCGTCCAAACTAGGCGACGCGATTCCAGCGCCTAGTATCGTGTCGGCCTGGTCCGACGTGATCTAGTAAAAGGCGTCCATCAGGCATGACGTGATTCTCACACTGACCGGTCAACGGCCACGTGAGACTTCGCGCCGCGTGGGAGTTTGTGCCCAGTCTGAACCGCGGCCAGATCCCCCGACGCGATTCAGGCCATTTTCCTGCCCGATCTATTTAATGATTATTTGTGAACGCGAGATGACCCAACGCGATTTAGCTTGAAAGGCGGCTTGTAGGCCGACGCGATTCTGTGTTGAACACTATTCATAGGCCGACCCAAGACTGTAATTTTTAGTCAGTCAGTCAGCATGTTAGTCTTTGTGGTCTGGCAGCATGTTGCATAGTGTTCCATAGTGTGCATTGTCCTAAAAGAAATCCATCAATTTGAAAGCGGTAAAGGCATGAATATGATTCTAATGTGTAATTGTTATTGACCTTATGTTCATTTGATTAATTATCTTGTGATCTTATTTGTCAATTTGATATGGTAAGAATATGATATGAATGTGGGGATGAATACATGTTAGTATGGACTTGTTAGTTAAGCTTCTATTGTGATTTGCATATGAGTTTCGGTAGTTATATGCTTTATGTTGTTTCAATTAATTATTTGTCAATTGCATACATGTTAGGAACTATTCATGACTCGTCACTTACACCTTTGCATGTTTAGGCACACCCTTCTTGGGGAATTGGGAGCTCTCTGCCGGTCATTCCGAATTGGCAAGACTAGCAATCTTTTCCTTAAGACCTCTGTAAGTCTCCATTCTCTATGGATTCCCACATAGAGACCGAGCTGGTTGTACCATAAAGTACCCTGGAGATAGAGAGCACATGTTCCGCGTACGATCTATCATTAGTCATCCTCATGTCAAGACATTAATGAATTATGAAACATAAGATACGTCGTTATACTGCCCATTTGTTCTCTTGAGTTATTTATCACACCTTGACTCTATGATGATCATGTTCTTATTACATTGAGCTTATTATTGAAATTCTGTGGCCATGATATGAACATGTTTGTTCGGCACAACGTAGGACTTCGGTCCATTTGACCAATGCCTGTGCAATAGGGGCCCTGTTTGGTCCTAGGGAAGAGTGCCCCAATGTACTTATTAACTGCGGGAGTATGGACTTGTGGTGCTTGGCATGGCACTGATACGATATGCAAGATTTGTGGGAATGTGCCTTCGTTTGATATGATATGATAAGTTTGATTTGATATGATATGTCTGTTCATGTGAATACATGATATCTGTATGAATATGGCCAATTTCCTTTGATACGATTCTACTCTTGAACTATCTGTCCATTGTATATGCAATTCAATATATGATTTGATATGACATCTGTTTTATTCCACTGTTCAACTTGTTAGAAAAGTATGCATTGTCATCATGTACATGTTCATATCTTGCCTATTTAAAATGTTAATCATGTATACTAGTGTCCGCACAATATTAAGATGTAAATCCTACTGAGCTAGTTCGCTCACCCCTATCATCCTGTCCTTTTCAGGTAGTGATGACGAACCAGAGGAGTCTGATAGGGCAGGGCAAGAGTGATGAGCACCCGCCATATGAGGAGTTGACAGTTTAGGAATAGATATTTGAGTAGTTTATGTAATAGTGAAACATTTTTCATTTTAATAATGGGCCTTTGATTGGATCGATTGATGTAAGGTTTTAATTAGTTGAATGAATGGAATAAGGAGTACTTTTATGACAATATTATAGTTTCCACTGTGTTATTATATTCAATTGTGGCTCTGTGCTATTCAACTGTGATACGTCTATTGTATCGTTCATGTACCTCGTATTTATTCCGCTGCTAAATATCGGGGCATGACAAAAACAAATTGTAGATTCAAGTATATGAACTCCTAGAGAGTTTTAGTGATTTGTTTCTTACTTCTTTCTCCCCCTTTGTGACATTAACATAAAAGGTAAGATAGCAAAAGAGAAAGAAAGAGATATATTAACAACACACACAAAAAAAGAAAGAAAAATCAACATAAAAAAAGAAAGAAAAATCAACATAGATTGTATTCAAAAATTTAAATATGTAGATACAGAGTAGTGTTTAAGATCTAGATAAAGAACTTGGTAAATACAATGAACGGGGGATCTGATCCAGGTAAGGCTGGAGAAGGTCCCACAACTTCTTCTCATTTTCAGGGAAGAAGTTCTCAAAAAGACTGATATCAATTTTATAGTTGGGACCTATAGAAGGGAGTTTCCTATGAGATTTAATGTGGCGGTTGTGGTACCAAGAAAGCTTGGTGAAATAGTGATTCCGGCTCAAAAGATTCTTGAGAGGAACAAATTTCCTAGAGGCTGCTAGATGGAGAAAGTCATGCACTGTAATGTTCCAGTGCAAGCCTTGAGAGATAGCTGCTTCCTTAGCTTGATAGTAAACCAAGTACCTCTGCTTCCACTTATGAGCAATTGTTTTCCAAAGGTCTTGATATCTTTTGCTTAGATACTCAGAGACAGAAATCTTCAGCTTCTCACAATCTGCATGATCCTCAGGGTAAGCTGCTGCCCATTGATCTTCTGTGAACCTCTCAGACTCAGCAAAGCAAAGCTGGAAATCAATCAATTGCTGGGAATTCTTTGGAGCTTGCATAAGCACAAATCTATGGAGAGACAGTCTCAATTGGTATTTGATTCTGAATCTGGTGGCTATTCAGATGTGCCTGTTGAAGACTACTTGAGCAAGGTCTTTCCTGGCAGAAATGGCACCAACCAAGGATGGATACAAACCAGATGGAAGTCCAACTGTCATGGAGGGAGTAATTTGTCTTTGACCTCTGATAAGCATTTCCCATTGGCCTTTACTTACATCAGGCAGCCCCAATTTAAATCTAGCAAAATTGAATTCTTTCATCCTGGTGAACTTGGCCTGAGAGTCTCTAATGAGTGGGCCAAACAAATCAAAGAACCTAAGATTTAGGTGGAGATAAACATCCAAAAATTGGTTCCTGGACTGGGTTTGCTAGTACCTGGTGGCTTCACCAGGATAGAGTTCAAGAAATTCTTTGGATTTAAGAGTATGGCATTTTGAGAAATAAGCTGGAGATCAGACAGAACTACTTGAGTGGAATGGATGAGAGTGGGAAGCCAGTCTTCAAAGGTGAAACCTGGCATCTCATGAACTTCAAATAATGCCTTAATGGATAAAAATTTTCTGAATAGGTTCATATAATGTTTAGAGTGATAGATGAAGGCATACCAGAAGGGAGGAAGTAGCTTGGCAGGATTGTCTTTCAACATCCGCCCACCACTAGATGAAAGTTGTATGCTAGGAAGTATTTCAGAGATAGTGAGGGTGGACCTCCCTACTACTGGTGTGGAGGCAGTGGGAAGAGAAGAAAAGAAGGTGGGAGGTCTTGTGTGGAGAGAAGGAATGTTTTCTGGGGATTGTTTGAATTTGTATTTCAAGGGATAGATTTTGATATTCACATTGTCAAAAGCAAGTGGCTGATCCTCTGGAATAGATGAAGAGGGAGGAGGATAAGATGAAGTGGAGACTGGAGGTTGTTCCAGAATGGAAGGAGTGGGAGCAATGGGTGCAATAAGAAGTGATGAGGATGTAGGGGGTTGTCCAGGTTCAGGAGGAGTAGGATCAGTAGTAGGGGTTTGAATAGAGGGAGTTGGTTCAGGAGGACGAGGAGAAGAGGATACATGTTTACCATTTTTATAGAGTCATCTCTTCACCTTCCTCTTAAAGGTCTTGATCTTGGACCTAGCAACAACATCAGACTTCTGAGACTCTAGAGGTCTTTTAGGCCTAGACTTCTGAGGGGATTTCTGCTTCTGCTCATCTTCCTCTACTGCTGCTACTGGAGGCTCCTCTAGCACTAATTGCTGCTTTTGATCCTTCTGCTGAACTTCCACAATAGCCCTTTGGGGCAGAACTTCCTCTGGCTCTTGCTCTTGCTGCGGCTGCTCAGACTGCTGCTCAGGCTGATGCTCCTTCTCTTGCTCTGGATACTGCTCAACATGATCAAATAATTGTTGTGTTGGGGTTTCTTGGTGCGGTTGCACTGGTGGCTGCTCTTCTTGATGAGTGGATGGAGGAGCAGAAGGCTGATTGGTGCCCTGTTGGTACACTAACTGAAGTAAGAGGTCTTTCATTTGCTTGACCTCATCAGCCAAACCATCAAACTTTGCATCTACAAATTCCACTTGCAACTGAAGGACTGACAAGCTCTCTTGATACTTTGTCAGTAAATCCAAAATGGTCGACAAACTGTTGCTACTCTCCCCCTGAGACCTTGGCCTGGTCTCAAATGAGAAGGGGAGGAATGGTGCTACCTCTCTTCAAATTCTTGTACTGATGGAGTAGATCTGGGAATATCAGCTTGATCTTGTGCTACTCCTTTTCCTCTTAAATCTCTTAGCACCTGATTGATAGTTTCTTCTAGTGCATGTTGATCTGGAGGGGAGACAGGAACTTGACTTTACTGAAAAGGCTCTCCAAATTGATGAGCTTCTTGTTGCTCTTCTTCTTGAACATTGACTTCCATTCTTTCTTCTTGTCTAGCTTCTTCTTGCTGATCAACTGGAATGTATGAGGAAACTTGCGCCTCATCAGGATAAACTTCATGTGTGCACTGGGGCACAGAGTCCTTCAGCCATAAATTCTGACTTCTGCCTACCAAGACATAATGGCTTCTTCTCAAGGTAGATAAGCCATTTTTTCTTTAACTCTAGTAGAAATTTCACCACTCAAATTCACTAAAACTTTCTTGAAAATCAAAGTAAGCAGAGGTCCATAAGGAAGGGACTTTTGCAAATTTTTCGAGGCTATCATTTTCTCTAAAATAACTGCTGGCAAATTTACCCTATGCCTTTGAATGGCCCAAAAAAGCATACTACCATCCCTGGCAGTAATGGAAGAATGGGTTCCAGCCCTTGGAGTCACAATATTTGAGATGACTGAATGGATGATCCTTTTCTCTGCAGATAGCTCATTTACTAACAGACCCTTCTTGCTAACTGCTGCAAGGCTACCAATAATGCCCAATTTCTGCTTGTCCATAGGGACTAACTCACTAAGCTTGTGCCCGGAGTTGGGACACTCTAATAGTTCTACTAACAAGCCTTCAGAAACTGTAACTTTGGTCCCTTTCACATACCCAGTGATTGACTTTTCGAAGGAGACTTGGAGGGAAACATAGAAAGCCTTAACTATATTATCAACTGTGGGCTCAGAAATCTGACACAATCTAGTCCAACCCATTGCTGCTAGGGTTTCTTCTACCCATAACAGGCAACCATGCAATTGAGAAAAGTCTACAACTTTTCCTAGACAGACTGAAAACTTAGTAGAGGAAATGCGTTGGAGTTGATCAGGGGTCAACTGAGTTTCTTCCGGAGCCCTAGATGATGCCATCTAGACAGGAAGAAAGGGATAAGACTCAGGAAATTGTCAAAGGAGTGAGAGAAATGTAGTTTAGAGTTCAAGGATCCTACCTTTCTTCAGAGAAAAATGAGGGTCTTCGAGTTGCTCTGAAGATTGTTGCCGGAGAAGATGAACAGTGTAGGCGCGAAGAGGAGGAAGACGACAAGAGAGTTGAAGAGAGAGTTTGAAAGGGTGTCTTCAGACAGGAGAGGGTTGTCCTAATAAAGAGGTTGAAAAGAAACTGACCATAGATTTTAGGGTGAACGGACGCGATTGATTGATTGAACCGTTGCGTAATAAATGTGTCTTAATTTCATTTATTATTTTAAATTAATACGTACCTTTTCAGACTTTGACTCTAGAAAGTCGGATTGTGTCTCCGGCTGCAAGAGTCGAATACATTATTTCAACATGAGTCGGATTATGTCTCCGACTGCAAGATTCACAGTTCTGGGACTTAGAAAAATTCACAGTGAAGATTCAACATACAATTTATACATGAAATATTTCACAGCAATTTCTTAATACATGATTCAAGTATGAATATATCTTAGCAATTTAATCAGGATTACACATACCTGTTTCTCTTCTAATAGATGTAAATCTATCTTCAGGAAGAGGTTTAGTAAAGATATCAGCAAGTTGATTTTCTGTAGAAACAAAATTAAGTAAAATATCACCATTACTTACATGGTCTCTGATGAAGTGATGTCTAACCTCAATGTGCTTTGTCCTTAAGTGCTGGATATGATTTTTGGTCAAATTAATTATGCTTGTATTGTCACACAACATTGGAATTTCTTGAAGTATGTGACCATAGTCTTCCAATTGGTGTTTGATCCACAGCAGTTGAGTACAACAACTTCCAGCTGCAATGTATTCAGCTTCTGTTGTGGATAATGCCACTGAATTTTGCTTTCTGGAAGACCAAGAGATCAAGCACCCTGCAAGTATTTGACAAGTACCACTGTACTTTTTCTATCTATTTTGCATCCAGCATAGTAAGCATCACTATATCTAATTAATTTGAAATTTGAACATCTGGGATACCATAATCCTAATTTACTTGCATTTATAAGATATATAAAAATTCTTTTAACAGCATGAACATGAGATTCTTTAGGATCAGCTTGAAATCTTGCGCACAAACATACACTTAACATTTTATCTGGTTTACTAGCAGTAAGATAGAGTAGTGATCCTATCATGCCTCTATTTTGATCAACCTTTTTACCAAGTGGATCACTATCTAACTTAATTCCTAAACTCATGGTTGTTCCTAAGGGCTTACACTTGCCAAAACCATATTTAGAAAGTAAATCTGAAATGTATTTGGTTTGACAAATGTGAGTACCTTTCTTGTGTAATCACGGGGTTGTGCACCCCTCAAAACACGCAACACGTTTTAAAATGTACTTAAAATAGCATGGAAAATTGGATGTGATCGCCACCTAGCTAGTTTCCAGGATTAAGAATTAAAATAGGCTAACATTGCTAGGAAAAGGAAAGAGAACAGGGCACTGACCTTTGTCGTGACGTGTCTCCCCATCGCGAGGGAGCTGATGTCGTGACACCCAGACAGGGCGCGTCTCCATTGTCGCAACCGCCGTGCTAGGCGCGTTCTCTACAGTGCGGGAGAAATGGATTGGGACCTTCTTCCTGTCCTCCGGCCGGCCAGAGGGTAAGTGCTCCTCATCGGATAATGCTTGTGTGCCTGCCAAAAATGAAGAAAATAAGAAAGCAAACCCTGTTAGAACATATTTAAGCGTAGCTTCTATTCAAAAATGAAAGGAAAGGGGAGAGCATGGAGGGAACAAACCTGGGGGGTGGTTTTAAACCCCTTGGGTGTATAAAAATGTGGGAAGGAAAGAAGGAAATGCATCCTATCTAAAAGGGAACGACAAAATGCATGAAAAGAGAAAGGGGAGAGGAAAGAAGAAAGAGCCCCGGGTGGGGCAACTCCCCAGCATTATGTGGCATCCTTAGGTCATGCAGAAGCCTTAAAGGAAGTGGAAGTCGCCTCCCTCAAGCACCAAGCTCCATAGATGAAGAAAAGTACATGACTTGGTGAAGAGAATGTGATGGAATGTGGAGGAATGAGAGGGCCACGAGCTAAGTGTCGGGTCTGGCAAGAATTCGGCAGCACTTTGTGGTGAAAAGGGGCTCTCTCCTCCTCTAAAGTAGAAGGCTTGCTTATATAGAAGAGGAGAGAGAAAATCCCATCCTTGGGAGATAATGACTCAAAATGAGCTGATAAAATCATGCAAATCCAGATGGGAGAGTCCTAGGCCGGTCCCCAAGGGTCCTGAAACCTCAAACCGCGGCTAGGGAGGTTGGGGGGTTGCCTAGGATAAAGATAAGGCCAATAGAGGATAAATAGGAGGTGGTTACGGAGGCCAAAGCACTCGGCTGTAGTCGCGACAGGTCATAGGGGTGCGACAGGATAGTCGCGATGGCCAGGATGGTCGTGACATGAAGGCCACGTGCATGAATATGCATGGGCTGTCGCAACGGCCATGGGGGGCGCAACAAAGGCTAACGTGGTGTTACGATTCGTTGCGTTAATGAAAATCGATTACTCTCGAATTTTTGACCAATCATTTGAAAGAATAATCAATAATAAGGCATAAGGACTCTTTAAGAGATAATTGGACAGGATTTGGGCTTTTAGTGGGCTCAAAGCAAGGCTAAAGATGGGCTCAAGGTGAGTGACCAAGTAGGGGCTCATTAAGAGAACAAGAAATATGGTTCAACTCATGGGCCAGAATCGGGTGTCTATAGATTGCCCCTCCTTGGCTTCCTCTTTGCAAGGGAGCGTAGCAGAAGTGTAGCGGAGGTGTCATGAAAAGACGGTAAAGAGGAAATGACGTGGAGTGAAGTGAAAAGGTGGGAGCCAAGGTAAAGAGACACCCAATCTAACCAACAAGCAATTGGAATCATCTTGGAAGCCCTGAGTTCGTTGCTTGAGCAGAATGCAAGAAAGACACAAGTCTGGACGAGAAGGAGAAAGAAAAGGACGATCAACCCCTCGATTGAGAGGTACCCTAGATGATTGGCCTGCAGGTTTCATTTTGGAGGGACATATGCGTTCCAGGCAGGTAACACAGACTCTGTCCTGGGAGCGGTTCGCAACCAAAATGGATCAAAAGGAACAAGGATGAAAATTGTATAGAGAATCTAGACAAGGAAATTCTTGACAAACAGACAAGAGCAACTCACTCGGAGGCAAACCTTCCGATTCAGAGTGGAATAGGGTTTCTCTTTCTAAACATGAAGAATGATTGGGCACTCAACAAGAGCTCACCATTAGCCAGGAATGAGTCATGATAGCTCAAAGTCCTACATGATGCATGCTGGGCTACAAGAAAAGAAATCATTAAATCAAATGCAAAAGAAAGGAGAAAATAGAAAATATATCAAGGATAATATTGCTAAATTGGACAAGAATGGGTCGAGAGTCTTCCTACAACTGTTGTGCAAGATAGAGTCCATCATCCCCAAACTTACCCAACTTAACGGCCTATCCGGTGATTAGCATCATGCACCTAAAACATCACCGTTTTTGATGAAGGGGAACTCAGATCCCAGAGCACGTTGAGAACTAGCCGGTTCTTGAAGTGATATATAATAATTAGAATACCATATAGTAATGCAAGGGAGTAAGGATAGTGATACTTACCTGGGAGTAAGGATAGTGATACTTACCTGACTTACCTGTGAAGCGCCATTTTTTATGATTTTGTGATTTTCTAATTTTTTGTGATTTTTATGATTAATAATCAAAGTAACAATCATGACAACACAGAACATATGTACATCCACAACAAATAACAAAAACAAACCATGTAAGACATTAGAAAACACAAAACAGAAAAACGCGACGCATCTGGAGGTCGCGACAATGTCGCGGCGCTCTGGATGGTCGCAACCCGAAGGCGTCGGATCGGGGCGTCGCGACATCATTCTGCACGATAAACCCAAAAAAATCCGAGCCTATCCTTATCCTAAGGCTATTCCTAACACTAATATGACTTTAAACCTATCCTATTGCTACTCTATCACCTAGGTACGGGTTTAGATGGGATTAGCACCCCTAGAGGTCTATAAATAGGGCTGTAAGGGGATATTTTCGCAGCTTGTCTTCCCTCTTGCTCTTCTCTCTCTTTAAGCCATGAAGAGATCTTTTTCTTCTCTCCATGCCAACCCCACCCCCTATAGTGGTTCCAAGGCCGCTAGGGAGGCCCATGCAGAGCTACTCCGCCTTTCCTCCGTGCCCGGCACATTAGCGCAAGATCGGATCTCCAAGTGAGTGCTTCTCTCTCTAGCTCTTTTGATTTTCCCTCTCCTCTTTTCTTCTTCTTCCTCTCTTCTAGTTCTTCTCCTAATCTTCTCTCCTACTCTTCTAGATTCTACCGGGCAATAGGAGATTCTCCAAAGTCCCATGGCTTGATCCCATGCTAAAGATGCTTCCTGTGGCATCACATATCATCTGCGCGAATGGGGGCTTACCACTGTTCTTACCTTGGCTAAGAACTACCATAAGGTAGTGCACGTCTGGGATAGCCTTACCGCGCTTGTGGAGCTGTGGCACCCTCAGACGCACACCTTCATCTTTCCCGCGTTTGAAGCCACACTACTGCTGGAGGAGCTGGAGCTCATGTTGGGGCTCCCAAAGGACAAGAAAGGGGAGGAGTATCACATCTCCCACACCGTGGCTCCTATCGACTCCTGGGCCATCCTAGGAGAGATCACTACCAAGCATGATGACTTGCGGTCTATGACGAGCCCGGGCTATGCTCACCTTTTCCCGATTTCTCAATGGATAGTGTCTCAATGCAAGAGAAAAATGGGGAACCATCTTGCCATAGCCAAGGCCGCCGCCATCTGCATCTGCGGCATGATCCTCTTCCCAGTGCAGGATAACCATCTTTCTACGGAAAACCTCAGCATCATCTCCTGCGTATGGGAAGGTATGTCTATCTCCCAGGCCGTCCTTGGATATCTCTATGTTGGATTATCTTCTGCAGCCACATGAGGCCCTTTCTTTGGCTCCACCATTGCCCTCGAGTGCTTGATGGGCCTGCACATTAACTTCCAGGCAACAGACGACCCCTCCACCCAATGCAAGAGCATGCTTCACCATCCTCTATCTTTTGTTGGTGCTCCTCTTGATATGACGCCACAGGCATGGTGCAAGACCGCACTAATCAAGGGACTAAAAGAGTGGAGAGTCTATTTCAAGACAATGACCGTGGAGAAGTTCAAGATGTGCCCGCGATTCCTCCAAAATAAAATGATCCATCTTCCTCAACGTACCGGCCTAGCTCTGCGACTCATTGCTGATGAAGCGCTAGTTCTATACAACCCTGACCGGTGCCACCTCTAATGCGGCGCTGGACGCACAATTGTACTGGCTCTTTCTCACTACCTACCAATCCAAGCACGGAAGCGGAATGATGACCAGGATGAATGAGACGTGAGGAGTGGTATCGTCCACTGGGAGGGATGCGCTACGAGACTCATTTCAGAAGAAGTGGCGGAGGACGAAGATGTAAGGTCTCGGGTCTTTAGTGGATCCTTATTGGGTCTGTAGTGGTTCTGTGTGGTCGACGACAAGACCATTGTCGTTGACTTGGGGTTGACGACCAAGGCTTGCCGTTGAGTCAGAGTCAGCGTCCAGCGATGTGGACGTCTGATGTTGAACTCAACGACATGAGATCTGGACGTCAGTCTGTAGGCGGTTTAGTTGGCAACCAGAGAGGTTGACGTCGACTAACCAGTCCTGTTGAAATAGGGCAGCCTGAGAGCAGAGTTCCTTCTTCTCCTTTCCTCTCCTTTCTTCCATCTTTGCTTTTCTTGATTTCCACAGCTTCTGTTGGGTAATTTGAGCTTGTGGGAAGGCCCTGGATCGTGTGGCGTTGCTTGATCGGGCGGGAAACACGTGGTTTTGGTGCGATTCGCGCGGAGTCTTCGAGGGAATCCGGCGCGAGTAGTGGCTGTTTGGGGATTGCTTAAGCTTTCTGAGGTAGGGACTTAACTCCTACAACCTTCCTCATCAAATCAGCATGTCCAATTAAGTGAATTGGGGTGCAAATCATGGTTTAGGGTTGGGTTGTATCATGCCGGAATTGAGGGTGAATTGGACAATCTAGGTGTTAGAATGTTTATTTATAATATTCTGGTAGTGTGGATTGATGAGAGGAAGTGTTTCCCTCCATCAGCCAGAATTCTGTTGAGTTTTCTGCCCATTTGAACTGATTCGGTTCAGTTCTGGGTTTAGGGGACTGAAGACCTTAACGTCCACATCCGTTGATGTTGAGCTCTTCAGGGGTGATTTAAACGACAAGGTCGATTGCCGTTTAATCAGGATAAACGACATGGTGAGTGCCGTTTACCTCATGTTGGCGGCAATCGATGTGGCCGTTAATCTCCTGTGTCCCAGCAGACTTTAGTTGTGTGTTTAGAGGCGATTGACATGTGATGTCCGCCCTAATAGCACATGTGGGCCAGGCTTAGAGTGTGACTCCGCCTGTGCATTTAAGTAGTTAATTGTGACTTGAGGTGTTTACTACTGTACGGTGTTTCAGATGTTGAGTGTGTTCCGTCTGTTGTACGCGCGTTGCGTTACCGTGTACCCGTTTCTATTGTGTTACCTAGGTGTGGGTGTGACTCCGTCTAGACGACTAGTGTGTGGTTATCCTCCGCTAGTGAGCCAGGACATCGAGTGCGACTCTGTCCTGTGCGTACTCCTTGTGGTGGTTTTGAGCCGGTCTCTGTGGAGCCCCTTCTCTACCGCTAGGATCAAGCGTAGGGGAAAAACCGGTCGTGGACCAGACCCGAGAGAGAGCGTCTGTAGTGTGCACACGTGGCTGGGGTTGAGAGCCTCTGTGGTGACGGGACACCGAGCCATAGACCCTAGCTGAGTCCTACTTACTGTGTGTGTGTGTGAGTGTGTGTACTGAGCCGCGAGGTTTACAGTTTTGTGTTGTGGTGCGATGTGTACTTACTTTCAATTTTACTTTCCGCACTTTAGTTCTGTTGCCGGTGGGGTTACTTTTCCCTACTGGGTCTCTTTCTTGAGACTCACTCCCTTCCCTTTCAGGTGGGTCTTCGTCGACTCCGTTCCAGGCGAGTCTAGCCACTCCGGTGTGGTGCTCCCTAGCTGCAGTGAGTAGTACCTTTTTGTTGTACTTCTGTACTCTGTACTTTGCTCAGACTCTGAGTTGTATATGATATGTTCATATAGTGGAATTTTACAGCTTTGCATGGTGTGTATCTTCTTACATATAGTCTCCTCGGACTTTCACTTCCTACCCTTCCGAGCTTGTCTCGTGGGTTAGCGGGTCAGAATTCGGGTTACTGGTTGTTACTGGTAATGCGGATTCTGGGTCGTTACAGTTTGGTATCAGAGCCTGGTCTGATGAGATATATATAAGAAAATACCCATCATGTAGACTCAGAGTTTAAAGAGTACCGCTGCAGCTGTAGCTAGCTATTTATCTATCTAATTAGCCCGGAGTTAGTTAGTGTATTTATGTGTGTTTTGCTTTGTGTGTAGTTCTATGGCTCCTAGGCGACGTCCTAGAGAGGGAGTAGCCGAGCAGGTGACTCGTCAGGAGGTTGGAGATGCTCCGCCACCTCAGTAGACGCAGCCTTTGCCACAGGACGCACATAGTGGTATTGCTCCGCCACCACCTCCACCTCAGGTAGCTCAGGGATTAGACATGACTCGATTTCTTGAGGGGATGGCTCAATTTGTTGCTCAACACCGTGAAGCGCCGGTACCCCAGGGTGGTACTGGGAAGGTGTTGAGGGAGTTCTTGCAGTTTCAGCCTCCTCAGTTTTTGGGCCAGCCTGATCCAGATGCAGCGCGGGCATGGTTAGATGCAGTGGAGCTGACTTTTCGTTCCATGGAGTGTGTTCCAGAGGAGCGAGTGCTGCTGGCCAGTTACCAGTTGCAGGCGCAGGCGTTGACTTGGTGGTCCGCTGAGTGGGAGACTACTTTTCAGTCTCGTCCACTTAGGCAGATTCCGTGGCAGGAGTTTGTCGTTTCTTTTGAGAGAGCCTTATGTCCTACTTACGTTCGGACGGAGAGGTTGTACCAGTTTCTGGACTTGCAGCAGAGGGACTTTACTGTGGTGCAGTACATGGCCAGATTTGTAGAGCTAGGGCGTTATGCTCCGCAGATTATGGGAGATGAGGGTCTGAGGACTCAGCAGTTTGTGAGGGGCTTGAGGCCAGAGCTCAGGCAGGCGCTGATAGTTGCTCGTGTCACAAATTTGGATGTGGCCTATCAGACAACGGCAGCGTTGGAGGCAGACACCTTGCGGACTCGTGCTCGGAGCGCAGAGGTTCAGACGCAGGTAGTTCCTTCTCAGCCTCGACAGCAGCAGGGTAGAGAGGTTGACGTCGACTAACCAGTCCTGTTGAAATAGGGCAGCCCAAGAGCAGAGTTCCTTCTTCTCCTTTCCTCTCCTTTCTTCCATCTTTGCTTTTTCTTGATTTCCACAGCTTCTGTTGGGTGATTTGAGCTTGTGGGAAGGCCCTGGATCGTGTAGCGTTGCTTGATCGGGCGAGAAACGCGTGGTTTTGGTGCGATTCGCGCGGAGTCTTCGAGGGAATCCGGCGCGAGTAGTGGCTGTTTGGGGATTGCTTAAGCTTTCTGAGGTAGGGACTTAATTCCTACAACCTTCCTCATCAAATCAGCATGTCCAATTAAGTGAATTGGGGTGCAAATCATGGTTTAGGGTTGGGTTGTATCATGCCGGAATTGAGGGTGAATTGGACAATCTAGGTGTTAGAATGTTTATTTATAATATTCTGGTAGTGTGGATTGATGAGAGGAAGTGTTTCCCTCCATCAGCCAGAATTCTGTTGAGTTTTTCTGCCCATTTGAACTGATTCGGTTCAGTTCTGGGTTTAGGGGACTGAAGACCTTAACGTCTACATCCGTTGACGTTGAGCTCTTCAGGGGTGATTTAAACGACAAGGTCGATTGCCGTTTAATCAGGATAAACGACATGATGAGTGTCGTTTACCTCATGTTGGCGGCAATCGATGTGGCCGTTAATCTCTGTGTCCCAGCAGACTTGAGTTGTGTGTTTAGAGGCGATTGACATGTGATGTCCGCCTAATAGCACATGTGGGCCAGGCTTAGAGTGTGACTCCGCCTGTGCATTTAGGTAGTTAATTGTGACTCGAGGTGTTTACTACTGTACGGGGTTTCAGACGTTGAGTGTGTTCCGTATGTTGTACGCGCGTTGCGTTACCGTGTACCTGTTTCTGTTGTGTTACCTAGGCGTGGGTGCGACTCCGTCTAGACGACTAGTATGTGGTTATCCTCCGCTAGTGAGCCAGGACGTTGAGTGCGACTCTGTCCTGTGCGTACTCCTTGTGGTGGTTTTGAGCCGGTCTCCGTGGAGCCCCTTCTCTACCGCTAGGGTCAAGCGTAGGGGAAAAACTGGTCGTGGACCAGACGCGAGAGAGAGAGTCTATAGTGTGCACACGTGGCTGGGGTTGAGAGCCTCTGTGGTGATGGGACGCCGAGCCATAGACCCTAGCTGAGTCCTACTTACTGTGTGTGTGTGTGAGTGTGTGTACTGAGCCGCGAGGTTTACAGTTTTGTGTTGTGGTGCGACGTGTACTTACTTTCAATTTTACTTTCCGCACTTTAGTTCTGTTGCCGGTGGGGTTACTTTTCCCTACTGGGTCTCTTTCTTGAGACTCACTCCCTTCCCTTTCAGGTGGGTCTTCGTCGACTCCCGTTCCAGGCGAGTCTAGCCACTCCGGTGTTGGTGCTCCCTAGCTGCAGTGAGTAGTACCTTTTTGTTGTACTTCTGTACTCTGTACTTTGCTCAGACTCTGAGTTGTATATGATATGTTCATATAGTGGAATTTTACAGCTTTGCATGGTGTGTATCTTCTTACATATAGTCTCCTCGGACTTTCACTTCCTACCCTTCCGAGCTTGTCTCGTGGGTTAGCGGGTCAAAATTCGGGTTACTGGTTGTTACTGGTAATGCGGATTCTGGGTCGTTACAGAAGATGTGACCCGGGAGTATCATCAAGCTTTGAAGAGGATCCGGCCAAACATACCCGTGGAGTCCAAGGCGGCACCGGGTGCTTGAGATGGATTCGAGAGATGTAGGCACTATATCAGATGGTAGTTAGGACTGAAAAGATGATTTGATTGATTGTAGGGATGATTAGGATGTGTAATTGATCATTTGAATTAATAAAAATCAGGATTTTGTTCAATGTGCGCATTGCTCTGTTTATGTGGCGACCACTACAGACGTTGCCTAAAGGTCGCGACGGGTCGACAGGTCGCTACATGAACCGAGGGTTCAAAACACAGAAACCTCCCTTTCTTCCCCCTCTTGTGCGTTCAAACGTGCGAAACCTCCCCCCTTTGCTCCGGAGCTCCGGCGATCACCCCCCTTTGTTCCGACCTCTCTGTGCTCTCTCTCTTTCTCTCATACTCCCTCACTTAACCTCGCTCTCTCAAAAGGATGGTGATGGAAGGCGGCGGTGGTAATGGTGATGAAGGCTTGCCCGGCGGGAAGGGGAAGCGATCGGCGAAGAGGAGGATCTCCCGACAATGGGAGGCAGTGCCTCCGGCAATGGAGGAGGTGCCGGAGGTCGAAATGGAAGAGGAGGAGGCGCCGACGATCGCCTTGGAGGCAGCAGCGATGGCGCGGGAGGCCACCATGAGAAAGGTAAGTCCCCTATGTCTTGATTAGTGGATGCACAAGGATGGTAGAGCCCCATAGAGGGCCGCTGTAGGGCGATTCGCCTAGAAAAAAAGGCCGCCAGACAAGGAGGGCGCCGGTCAGTCTGCGTCTGAGAACGTGACAGCCTGCCCCATCACGACACCAGTAGTCATGACGGGGTTAGAGGCCGCGACAATGACGCATCAGCCAAGGCCGTCACAACATGGTCGCGGTCTCCATGGACGTCGCGACAATGTTGCGACGCATTGGGGCAATGCATCAAGGTCGTGACCCAACAAGTCGGTGCGACCTCAGCCGAGAGACCAACAAATGCATGCTTAAACTGACCAACTGACTGATTTGTGTTTGCAGGGCGAGATGTGGGCCCGAGTTTCAAGGCTCCTTGTGTTAACAGTGTATTTGTCCTTCCCAGGGTTCCAGAGGGATAGGTTAGACGAGATGGGGTTTGGGGAGGTGCTCCAGATGGATAGGATGAGGGCGGATGCACCACTCACCCAGGCCCTAAGCAGCAGGTGGGATGCAGAGGCAACTACCTTCGTGTTCCTATAGGGACATATGATCCCCAACCTGGAGGACGTGAGTCGCATCACAGGCCTGAAGGTGCACGGGCGGCCAGTGAGCTGTTTCACCTACCCATGCTACCAGGGGTTAGCACGAAGACTCCTTGTGACGACCCTCATTATACCGGTACGGTTATACCAACCCACGTCGGTATAGCGAGAGTCCTCACATTGGGACATTTACCAAAACGATACAAACAGCTGAGATACACGCGAATATACAACAGAGTAGCGGAAGTAAAAGACCACTGTCTTCATTTATTCATCATCCACATTAAACATACATGAAATTCGCAATTAACATTAAAAGCTAAAAGTTCACATAATTTAAATTGCTGAAATTTAAATACATAATGTCCACACTTATACATTCTTTTCATGATAACTCTAGTACAACGTTCAAATTACATACTATGAAATGCACAAGTCACAAAGAAACTCCAAGACTAATCTCCACGCTCGGAGTCCGTCTCCACTGTCTCCTCCAACGGTGCCACGTCGCCAACTACACCTGTACGCCGAAGCAAGGAGTGAGTCTAAAGACTCAGCAAGCAACACTACTCATAACATACACGTATAAGTCATAGCGATTTCTACATACACATTCAAATTTTCAACACATGGCATGAAAGTTTTACAAATTAATACATGGATCATGCTTTCAGATTTCTAAGAATAAAACTTTACCTATCACATGCTCTCTATTCAATTTACTCATGAAATTTTGCTTTTAAAGAACCAAGACATGAGATCTACCAACATAAACATTGTGCATCTATGAAAGGAAACACAGCTAGCATGAGTTTTACATGTTCTTAAGCACATACATAGATATTTTCACATACTTTAAGTTGCTGGTTTCACATGGTTTAATGGCTGTAAACCTATACATGAGAGCTACCATGTTGCTTAAAACATATCATGTGAACAACCAATCATGCTATTTTGTACCCGTGCTCATCAATTATCCCTAACATGGATTCTAGATATTTTTGCACATATAAACATGATGATAACAATATGAAATTACTGATTTCACCTGGTTTCAGATTTGTCTCACATGGATTTCAATATCATATCCCCACATTTAGAATTTCACATTTTCTTTACACAAGTTTCCTCTTTCACATGGTTACACTTTGCACATACACATTCACATTGTTCACTTACACATTTACACATGAACACATACACATACACATTACACATTTTAGGTGCCGTGACACATAGTCCAAACCACCAAAGAAGGACATATACACATCACATTACACATAGACGCCATCTAGGCATTCCAATGGCGACTCTTGGACTGCGCAGACCGGGAGAACAAGTCTCCACCCTAACCAGTGGTACTTGTCCACCTCCAGGATTTCCCCCTAATGCCCTTAGGGTCACTTACACACTGAACTTTCTCAGGGGGACTTTTCCCTGATACAGTTCCACTGCCCTCTATGGAAGCAGTGTCACATTGGCACAGTTACACATTTACACATTTTACCGATTTACACATGGTTTTACACATATCACTTTTCATCTCATTCACTTTCTCACTCACATACATATCTCCATTTTTCCTGACATGGCACTACATATTTTAGGAGTTTAACACACAGTAAATGCACTAATCAGGTTGGGTTTAAACAATATCTAACCACATTACGATAACATACATAGATTATTACATTTCACATGAAAAATACATAACTCCTTATATACTGGTCCAAATGACCTGAAATTTTAACCACATGCTATTTTCGGGTTCAAGGTCATACATTAATTTTTCAGATTTTTCTGAGCTAAATAGAATTTACAGAAAATCAAATACCTATTTCGCATGCCATTCACAATTTTGTCGATATGGACTTATACACACAAGTCAAATTTTAGAAAGCTACTGTCTGAACAGAGACTACCGTTATATGCATGATTTGAGAATACAGAATTACCCTAAATCATACAACTATAGATCGATCACCACAAATCATTCTTACATGCCTTTTTATTTACCGAACCGAATTTATTAGCAATTTATACAAGCATGGACAATTTACCAAAATTGAGTATACATATACTGATCTACTAATCTTCATGATCTGACAAAACTGAGGCATTCAGACTAATCCTAATCATGAAACATGGATTGGCAAGATTATCAACAAATCATGCTTACAAATTCATGGAATACAATTTTCTAACATCCACCACCACACATCACACTCATCCACACACCACATTTAACAGTATACATAGTGTATAGGGTTACCATATATCCTCATCACGGAAACCATACCGAAAATAGTTGTATAGGAAGGGCAGAACAGGTCACTGTTCTGTCCAGAGGAAATTGGCGGCGGTCTCTGGCCGCTAACTCAGTGTCAGCGGCATGGTCGATGGACGCCAAGCATGATCTCAGCGTCCATTGACCTTGCCGTCATTGCAGGTCTGTGCAGAAACACAGACCCGAGCTCTCAAGTTGGGTGAATGTGAGGGTCTAGGACTCAAGGGAAAAATATACAAAAATTGTAGAATCGACCTAGACACATACGGGGACATTATGGTTAGGTCACTTGCCTTTTAGAAAATGCTCCAATGGATCAAAGTGCTCGGAGAAGCCCTCCTTGGGCAGTCCCAAGAATGTGCAGAACGTCCTCCTAGATCTTCTTCCTCCGGGCTCCTGGATGATCTCCACAGCAAGGGGATGTCGGGGAGGTCTCCTCCTTTGCTCCAGCTATCCTCTTGTCGTGGAAGATGGCCGGATCTAGCTCCAGAAAGTCGGATCTTTGGGTTGCAAGGTGGGGGTTTTCTCAGTTTTTCTTCTAGGGTTTTCTTTCTCTTGGTTCTCTCTTGCAAAGGTGAAGAGAGGGGTGGGAGAAGGCAGATCCGGGTTCAGACATATGGGGAGGCCTCTCTCCCACTCACAGGGTGACAAGACAGCTCTCAGAGCCGTTAGGGACAGCTCCCCAATGGCTGAGCTTTCTTGTTTCCGGAATTTCTGGCTCTGCTGCGCATGCAGGCCAGAGAAATAGGCGTCCATATCGTTAGACGCCAGGATTAGTGTTGGCGTCCATGTCTGGACGCTGACACCACCTCAACGGCTAGGGGTTGACGCCAAGATGGCCTTCGGACAGAAGTCTAAAATATGCAGAAAACCATGCATACCATGCATATATACATGCAATATGTATATGGTAGTGTATCCATACTATCACCATTCAATACATGTATTATTTACATATAGTATAAACACATGCACACGTAATTGTACTAATTAATACGTACGTAAGTATGTATATACATACACAAGCACAAATATACACACACACAAATACAAATAATGCGACGGAAATTCGAGGGCCTTACACCCTCTCCCCCTTAAAGAAACTTCGTCCTCGAAGTTAGAACGACACTACTCAAACAAAAGGGGATACTTCTTCTTCATCGCATCCTCAAGCTCCCAAGTAGCCTCCTCACGTGAGAAGTTCCGCCATAGGACTTTCACCGACGCAATACTCTTGTTCCAGAGATGATGAACCTTCCGGTCAAGAATGGCTACTGGCTGCTCGACATACGAAAGATCTGGCTGATCTCCACTGGCTCATGACTAATCACATGAGACGGATCTCGGACACACTTCTGAGCATAGATACGTGGAATACAGGGTGAACACTAGCCAAAGCTGGGGTAATGCTAGCTCATACGCCACGCTGCCCAAACGTCTGAGAATCTCATATGGGCCAATGAATCTAGGGCTTAGCTTGCTATGCCTGCCAAATCTGACGACACCACGAGTAGGCGATATCTTCAAGAAGACATGCTCGCCAACCTCGAACTCCAAATCCTTCCTTCTATTGTCGGCATAACTCTTCTGCCTATCCTGTGCTGCAACAAGTCTCTACCTGATAAGCTGAATCTTATCCGAAGTTTCCTGAACTAACTCCGGTCCGATCAACTGCCTATCACCAGTCTCCTCCCAACATAAAGGAGATCTGCAGGGCCTACCATACAACGCCTCGAATGGAGCCATACCAATACTGGCATGAAAGCTGTTGTTGTATGCGAACTCCACAAGAGGTAAATGACGCTCCCAATCATCCTTCCAATCCAGAACACACGCTCTCAGCATATCCTCGAGCGCCTGGATAGTCCTCTCGGACTGTCCGTTGGTCTGGGGATGAAACGCCGAACTGAGCTTAAGCTCCGAACCTAACGCATCCTGAAGACCCTTCTACAGCCTCGAAGTGAATCTCGGATCTCGATCCGAAATAATCGACTTCGGCACACCATGCAATCTAATGATACCACTAACATACAATCTAGCTAAACTCTCTACTGACTGCTTCTTCTTCATAGGCAAGAAATGAGCAGTCTTCGAGAATCTATCTACAACTACCCAAATCGAGTCATTGCCCCTTCTAGATCGAGGCAAACCTGAAACGAAGTCCATAGTGACAGCTTCCCACTTCCACACTGGGATATCCATCCTCTGCATAAGGCCGGATGGTCGCTGCCGCTCGGCATTCACTTGCTGACATACTAGACATCTAGACACATAATCCGCAACATCCTTCTTCATGCCGGACCACCAAAATGATCTCTTCAGGTCTTGATACATCTTAGTGTTACCCAGATGAATAGAGAATCACGATCTATGAGCCTCCGCTAACACATGCTCACGGACATCTACTACGTCAGGGACACAAACACGGTGTTGAAATCTAATCACATCGTCCTCATCACGAGCAATGCCCGCCTTACCCACTAACTCTAACAATCTAGGGTCGGCTTTCTGCTGCTCAATCACCTCATCCAAGACTGAGGATCTAAGGGATAGCTGAGCTACAAAAGCCTGACACAGAGATGGCTCTAACTCGGTCATAGAGCACGCTGCATCCTCCAACATCTTCCAATCCTGCTGGAGCGAAGACCTCTTTCTACTAAGAGCATCTGCTACGACGTTCACCTTTCCAGGATGATACTGAAGGTCAAAGTCATAGTCCTTCAAGAACTCAATCCATCTCCTCTGCCTCAGGTTTAATTCCTTTTGGGAGAAAAGATACTTCAAGCTCTTGTGGTCGGTAAACACCTCAAATCTGACACCATAAAGATAGTGCCTCCAGATCTTTAGTGCATGAACCACAGCTGCGAGCTCCAAATCATGAGTCAGATAGTTCCTCTCATGCTCCTTCAACTGACGAGAAGCATAAGCCACTACCCTATCTTGCTGCATGAGCACACAGCCTAAACCAATCTGAGATGCATCCGTATAAATGGAAAAACCTTCTGGACCACTAGGCAATACCAATACCGGAGCAGAAGTAAGCTTAGCCTTCAATAGCTGAAAGCTACGCTCACATGCCTCAGACCATACGAACTTCTCACCCTTCCTGGTCAGCTTTGTCAAAGGGGCGGTGATGGATGAGAAACCCTCAATGAATCGCCGATAATAACCAGCCAACCCAATGAAACAATGAATCTTCGAAGGAGTCTGGGGAATCTCCCAATCCATAACTGCTTGGACCTTTGCTGGATCAACAGCTACACTAGCGCCGGAGATCACATGCCCGAGAAAGTGAACCTCGCGCAACCAGAACTCGCACTTGCTGAACTTCGCGTACAGCTTGTGCTCACGGAGAACCTCTAAACTAACCTCAAATGCTGACGGTGCGTGGCCTCATCCGGAGAATAGACCAACACGTCATCAATGAACACAACAACAAAGCTATCTAAATACGGACTAAACACCGGTTCATGAGATCCATGAACGCTGCAGGGGCATTGGTCAATCCGAAAGGAAGAACCAAGAACTCATAATGTCCATAACGGGATCTAAATGCTGTCTTGGACACATCCTCACTCCTAATCCGCAGCTGATGATAACCAGATCGCAAGTCAATCTTAGAAAAGACTGATGCATCCTGCAACTGGTCAAACAGATCATCAATCCAGGTAAGGGGTACCTGTTCTTCACAGTCACTTGGTTTAGCTTTCTATAATCAATACACAACCTAAGTGACCCGTCTTTCTTCTTGACGAACAATACAGGTGCGCCCCAAGGGGAAACACTAGGGCGAATGAATCCCTTATCAAGCAATTCTTGCAATTGCTTCCTCAACTCGGCTAACTCTGCAGGGGCCATCTGATATGGGGCCTTCGAGATAGGAGAGGTGCCTGGAAGCAACTCTATAGTGAACTCTATCTCCCTATCCGGTGGCAATCCAGACAAGTCATCGGGAAAGACATCTGGAAAATCCTGCACCACATCGATCTCTGTAAGAGTCAGTGACGAACCAGCATCGGGTACTAGCATAACGCTGGCAAGAAATGCGTCACAACCCTTGTTCACCATGCGCATCGCCTTCATGGCAGAGATAACTAACTTTCCCGCTAAGTTCTTTGGCAAGGGATGAGAGAACTCGTCCTCACCAGGAATGCGGAAAACAATCCTCTTCCGACGACAATCCACTAACGCATAGTGCTCCTCTAGCCAATCCAGACCAAGAATAGCATCATAGTCCTTCATCTTTAGCAAGAAGAAACACCCATCTAGGATTCTATCCTCAATGCACACAGGTAACGACGGAATGCACTTCCTAGTCGATACCGTACCCGCAGGGGTGTGCACAGACAAAGGGACCTCTAACTCCTCAGACTCTACGCCTGACTCTAGGGCTAACTGCCTAGCGAACCGCTCGGAAATGAACGAGTGAGTAGCACCCGTATCAAACAAAACCCGAGCGTGCACACCTAAAAGCAAAACCGTACCTTCGGTGACATGCTCCGCCTGCTCGGCGTCCTCGCGTGCCAAAGCAAACACTCGAGCTGGGGTCGAGGCCTTCCTGGTCTTCCTGTAGCTGCGCGGCTGCCGCTACTGCTGGGGTTGGCGCTCCACGCTGAGCTCCCTGCTGAAGTCTTGGGCAATCCTTGATCTTGTGGTCGCTGCTCTGGCACTTCAAGCATCTACCCGCTACTAACCAACACTTGGAACCACCGTGTGTCTTCCCGCAATGGGGACACACTTTCTTCACACCAGGGGAACGTACAGAAGGTACCTGAGAGTTGTTGACTGCCACTGGTTTCTCCGGTGTCTGGTACACCGTTTTCTTCTTATCCTGCCGCTGGAATGTCGCTGCCGGCCTCTTCTGCGAAGCCTTCTTTTCCTCCAGATATTGCTCCATTTCTCCCTCCTGCCTTCAGGCAGCACTGAGGGCCTCGTCCAGCGTGCGGTGGTCAAACGCCACGAGTCTCGTCCGCATAGTGATGGCTTGAGTCCCATCACGAACTTCTTCGTCTTCCTGCGCTCATCCTCTATGATATGCGGTGCATACTTAGAAAGTTCAGAAAACCTTGCCTCGTATTCCAACACGGTCATGGAGCCTTGCGTCAGGGAGAGAAATTCCTGCTCCATTTTGTCCTGGATATGCTCTGGGACGAACTTGGCTCGAAAGAGTCTCACGAACGCGTCCCACGTCACGTCTACTGCTCCGTCCTCAAAGCGTGTACGCAGTAGGGAGGACCACCATACATCCGCTCTCTCCTGCAATACACCTTCATAAGCACCAACTAACAAATTCTAATTTAAGCAGAACACACAAACATACAAAATTAAAAGTCTACCTGTAATGTAGGTGGCTAGTGTCACCTTATCCTCATCAGGGCACCTGATGGCTCGAAAGATTTTCTCTGTCTCCCTTAACCAGCTTTCTGCCATTAATGGATCACTCTCCCCCTTAAAAGAGGGTGGGGTCATCCTCTTGAATCGCTCCATGATGGGAGGTCCACCATGGTCCTGAGCTGGTGCCTGAGCCTGCTACATTCAACAATAAACAATATACGATAAACACAATATCATGCAATTTAAATAGCAAACTACTTAGTTGTTTCATTATTCTACCTGGCCTCCAACTGTGCCTGGAGTGCTGCCTGGGTATGAGCCTGCGTCTGCATGGCTTGTACCAGACCTTGCATGAATACTCCATAATCCACAGCGGCGGTGGGGGAAGTACAGGGCTCGTGGTGCTGGGGCCTGTTGCTCTGCCTGCTCATCACGTCGCGGCTCGTCCTCAAGGCCGACGCTCCACCACGCCTACCTCTCGAAGCCATGGCTGTAATAAATTTCAGCCAACATTAGAGCTAGGTTACTAAGTTTTCTAACCATTTTCTTATCTATCTTTCACTTCTCATTAGTGTTTTCTACACATGTGGACATACTTAGCATGCAATGGGGATGATGACTTAGGTATATTCATGTGCAATCTCAACCGGTCGCTCTGATACCAATCTCTGTGACGGCCCTCATTATACCGGTACGGTTATACCAACCCACGTCGGTATAGCGAGAGTCCTCACAGTGGGACATTTACCCAAACGATACAAACAGCTGAGATACACGCGAATATACAACAGAGTAGCGGAAGTAAAAGACCACTGTCTTCATTTATTCATCATCCACATTAAACATACATGAAATTCGCAATTAACATTAAAAGCTAAAAGTTCACATAATTTAAATTGCTGAAATTTAAATACATAATGTCCACACTTATACATTCTTTTCATGATAACTCTAGTACAACGTTCAAATTACATACTATGAAATGCACAAGTCACAAAGAAACTCCAAGACTAATCTCCACGCTCGGAGTTCGTCTCCACTGTCTCCTCCAACGGTGCCACGTCACCAACTACACCTGTACGCCGAAGCAAGGAGTGAGTCTAAAGACTCAGCAAGCACACTACTCATAACATACACGTATAAGTCATAGCGATTTCTACATATACATTCAATTTTCAACACATGGCATGAAAGTTTTACAAATTAATACATGGATCATGCTTTCAGATTTCTAAGAATAAAACTTTACCTATCACATGCTCTCTATTCAATTTACTCATGAAATTTTGCTTTAAAGAACCAAGACATGAGATCTACCAACATGAACATTGTGCATCTATGAAAGGAAACACAACTAGCATGAGTTTTACATGTTCTTAAGCACATACATAGACATTTTCACATGCTTTAAGTTGCTGGTTTCACATGGTTTAATGGCTGTAAACCTATACATGAGAGCTACCATGTTGCTTAAACATATCATGTGAACAACCAATCATGCTATTTTGTACCCGTGCTCATCAATTATCCCTAACATGGATTCTAGACATTTTTGCACATAAAACATGATGATAACAACATGAAATTACTGATTTCACCTGGTTTCAGATTTGTCTCACATGGATTTCAATATCATATCCTCACATTTAGAATTTCACATTTTCTTTACACAAGTTTCCTCTTTCACATGGTTACACTTTGCACATACACATTCACATTGTTCACTTACATATTTACACATGAACACATACACACTACACATTACACATTTTAGGTGCCGTGACATATAGTCCAAACCACCAAAGAAGGACATACACATCACATTACACATAGACGCCATCTAGGCATTCCAATGGCGACTCTTGGACTGCGCAGACCGTAGAACAAGTCTCCACCCTAACCAGTGGTACTTGTCCACCTCCAGGATTTCCCCCTAATGCCCTTAGGGTCACTTACACACTGAACTTTCTCAGGGGACTTTTCCCTGATATAGTTCCACTGCCCTCTACGGAAGCAGTGTCACATTGGCACAGTTACACATTTACACATTTTACCGATTTACACATGGTTTTACACATCACTTTTCATCTCATTCACTTTCTCACTCACATGCATATCTCGTTTTTCCTGACATGGCACTACAGATTTCAGGAGTTTAACACACAGTAAATGCACTAATCAGTTGGGTTTAAACAATATCTAACCACATTACGATAACATACATAGATATTACATTTCACATGAAAAATACATAACTCCTTATATACTGGTCCAAATGACCTGAAATTTTAACCACATACTATTTTCGGGTTCAAGGTCATACATTCAATTTTTAAGATTTTTCTGAGCTAAATAGAATTTACAGAAAATCAAATACCTATTTCGCATGCCATTCACAATTTAGGTCGTATGGACTTATACACACAATCAAAATTTTAGCAAGCTACTGTCTGAACAGAGACTACGTTATATGCATGATTTGAGAATACAGAATTACCCTAAATCATACAACTATAGATCGATCACCACAAATCATTCTTACATGCCTTTTTATTTACCGAACCGAATTTATTAGCAATTTATACAAGCATGGACAATTTACCAAAATTGAGTATACATATACTGATCTACTAATCTTCATGATCTGACAAAACTGAGGCATTCAGACTAATCCTAATCATGAAACATGGATTGGCAAGATTATCAACAAATCATGCTTACAAATTCATGGAATACAATTTTCTAACATCCACCACCACACATCACACTCATCCACACACCACATTTAACAGTATACATAATGTATAGGGTTACCATATATCCTCATCACGGAAACCTTACCGAAAATAGTTGTATAGGAAGGGCAGAACAGGTCACTGTTCTGTCCAGAGGAACTTGGCGGCGGTCTCTGGCCGCTGACTCAGTGTCAGCGGCATGGTCGATGGACGCCAAGTGTAATACCCCAGAAATTCATTAATAAAAATTTTAGATAATAGAAAATTCGTCAATTTATAAAACCAAACTAGCTAAAAGATACACGTCATTATTGCATGAGTGGAAACTCATGTAAAAATTCTATAAAAATAATAGTTGTACCTTAAAAATTATTATCTAATGACCCATTAAGAAATTTGGGCATAGAAATAATTCGGACCATGATTTAGAATTTTTGTGACTTATTATTATAACTAAGGAATAAATTAGAGAATCCATTATTACATGAGCCAAGTGGATTAACAATTGAAATAAAAATTTTGGGTAGACTTCAACAAAGTGGGGATAGTCCATAAAAGGATTGGATCAATGGACAACTTATGACCTATGAACAAATTCAAGTATGAAAATAGTAAATAAATAACTTTCGTATTATCGAAATGATAGAACTTACGTACCACTATCGTACGTGAGAAAACACATTAGAAAATTTCGTAAAATTATAAATCAACCTCAAACATTATTCTTAAGAGTTTCATGAAGATATTCGAGCACACGAAAAATCCGATTGGCCAAGTGTACGTTACACGTGACCAAGTTAACCGAATTAGGAAACTAAGTCGGAAAATTGTTAACACGGAAAATAACTCAACCATAAATTAAATAAATAGGTTGGAGAGACTTATAACATTATGTATTAGTGACCCATTAATGAAAATGGGCCAATGGATCTCTTTTAGCCAATAAAAAATGGAACATAAAAATACTCAGAAATTCGTACCTGTAAATATGCAATAATTGTGAAGGGCACATTAGGGTTTAAATTAGGGTAATTAGTCATACAAGGTAAGTCAAAACCAGACCCAACTCTAAGAGGTGGTTTCCTAAACCTTTGCTACCTCCTTTGGATGAGAGAATCTCAGATTTTGGAAACTAGAATGCAGAAATTCGCAGCCCTCTTTCCTAGTCCATTAGGACATGAAGTAGCACCCTAAAACTATAAGAACTCTTCACAAAACGTTTGGGAAAGGTTTAGCATCAAGTTGGGGTCGTGTGCAGCATGTTTGGGGCGCTGGATGAGAGGAGAAGGCTGGGGAAAAACGTGGTCTTCTTCCACCTCGCCCTGTAGCGAACCAGGAACCTGTAGGGAGTTTTTTGCATTCAAAGGTAGGCATTCTTGGGTCAAGATTAAAGAAAAATAATACCATCTTGTAGAGCTTCGAGTCTAGCTTCATTTGCTTCTGATTTTACTAATTTTCATCGAGTATACTTTGTGTATTAGTCGTTCTCCCTAAGTCGCGCACAGTTAGGGCTTTTTCCGTTCTTCTTATTATGCACATGATTGGAGACCGAATTAGACTCAATCATCAACATAAAAGTTCTTCTTCTTATAGTCACGATGATCTTTTATGTTTAACGTTTTGTCTAAAAATCTTTATTTAGAGAGTTAGAACCCCGTAAGAGAGTCATGCATAATCCTGTGTTTTTCGGGTTTGCAGTTAGCCTTAGTTCTTCCTGTTTTTTCTAAAGATTTAAGACCGAAGTAGGTCAGCCTCCAACATAAAAATTCTTTTATTATCTATATGGTCATCTTTCATGTTAAATGTTTTGCTTAAATATCATTAGTTAGAGAGTTATAAACTTCGTATAGAGTCATGCAGGATACTGCGTTTTCAGGTTGCATTTAACTTTCACTTCTTCATGTTTTTCACAAGGTTCAAGACCGAATTAGGTTAAAACCCCCAAACAAAGTTCTTATACTAGTTGTCCTGTCATCTTTAAATGTTAAAATTTTGTCCAAATGTCAGTAGATCTCATGTTACAAGTCTAACATGTAAGTCGCAATGAAGTCATCTTATCTTTCTTGGAAAATCTCTTGGAGCTGAACATCTTCTTCTTCGCAAGGATTCTTTGCAATTTCTTGATAGCATTGCCTCTTCATCACTGTCATCTGATTCTCCTTGGAATGTTCAGATGAAGAGGAATCTGCAACCTTCAAAGCATTTGGCATTTACTTTTTCGAAGAATTTTTAGAAAATCTTTCCATGTTAATTTCATGAGCCATGAGGGATCCAATTAGTTTATCAATGGAAAGTTGAGTTAAATCATGTGCTTCCTCAATGGCAGTGACCTTAGGGGTCCAAACATTAGTTAAAGATCTTAAGATTTTTCTTACTGTTTCTTCATTAGTAAGAAATTTTCCTAGAGAACTTAGACCCACTATCATGTTTGAAAAGTGATTATACATTTGAGTAATGTTTTCATTAGGAAGCATTTTAAACTGTTCATATTGAGATACAAGAATGTCTATTCTAGTTTGTTTAACTCTATTGGTTCCTTCATATGTAACTTGTAGTTTATCCCACATTTCTTTTGCAGTTCTACAAGCATATAATCTATTGAATTTCTTTTTTGAAAGGGCACAACAAAGATAATTTTTAGCCTTATAATTTAAAGACATGTTTCTTTTATCAGCTATTGAAAGACCAGATGTGGATTCACCAATGATTTGGAAATCACCTGGTTCCATTACCTACCACAGATCAAAGTCTGTGCCTCTGATGAAGCACTCCATCCACATCTTCCAATACTGATAATCTTCACCATTAAAGAATGGTGGCCTTGTAACAGACTAGCCTTCATAGTTGTGAGCTTCAGCTGCCATTTCTTCTCAAATCTTTAGATTCTTCTGAGAAGACCTCGCTCTGATACCACTTGTTGGATCGAAATGGCACTAATGATGTCCTAGAGGGGGGGTGAATAGGATTTCTTGTGCTTTTTAAAATTTTATCTGAAATTAAACAGCACTAAATAAATCTGTTAGTACTTAGTGTAGTGTGCGATTCAAGTGTAAACTGGTGGAAACAATCACACAAATGTGCAAGGAGATTTATCCTGGTTCGGCCCTTCACACATGGAAGTCCTACATCCAGTCCTCAAGTCAACCACTTGAGATTTCACTAACTGCCAATAAACCTTGGCCTTCTCTCACCCTTGATAGGAATTACAAGCCCCCTTGCTCCCAAGCAAGTCTTTCGTTACCAGGGGTACAAAACTACCTTTCACAAGGTCTTCCCTACACAAGAGGGGAACAACAGGAACAATCCTCCTGCAGAAATTACACAGAAAGGGAATGTAAAGATTCTTGTGTGTTTGCCTCAAGAATGAACAAACACACCTAATTCAGAAAGGATAAAAGATAAGAGTTGCAACTCAAATCCTTTCTGAACAAGCAGGGTGGATAAGAACAAAATCTGAGTACAATTGCCACCCAAAAACAAGACTTCTCTGAGAATGGGAGGGCTTGGAGAGTCTTTCTGAAAGTGGAGCTCTCAATCTTGTAGCTTGGAAGAAGGCTTATGGAGATCTCTTGCTACTAGCTGGTCTCTGAAAAATTCTAAGTGTTGAGCTCACTCGCTATTGTATTAGTTCTCTCCTCCTTTCAAACTTCGGCTTCTTTTATATTCTTTAGAAATGTGTAGCCATTTGAAAATGGCCGTTGGAAATATGGTCGTTTGAGGAGAGACCATGGATCCTTTGGATGCTTGTTGAGTTTGTTATCCATAGGTCCTTATGTCATTGCTTCTTTCCATTGTTTCTTGGACGAGGCTTACAGCTTCATGTAATCACGGGGATTGTGCCCCCCCTCAACATGCAAACACGTATTAAATCTAATGGCATGGAAAATAGGATGTGATCGCCACCTAGAAAGTTGCCTAATGAGTAGAAAATGTGAGGGGCTAACTATTCTAGGAAAGGGAGAGAGAATGGAGGCGGACCTAGTATCGCGGAAATCTCACCTGCCGCGATGGTGCTGGTAACGCGTCGCTTTATCCGGACGCATCTCCTTGTCGCGTCACCCTCCGCCGTCGCGTTCTCTGTTGTGCGGGAGATTGATGGTTGGACCTTCTTCCCATCCTCTAGCCGGCCGGAGGATGAGAGCTCCTCGTGGAAGCTAGTTTGGGTGCCTGCCAAAATAAAGAAGAAACAACAAAAGCTCTATTAGAATGTGTTAAGAGTAGTATCCATTCAAAAATGAAAAGAAGGGAAAGAGCATGGTGGGAACGAACCTGGGGGTGGTTTTTTAAACCCCTAAGGTATGTGAAAATGTGGGAGGGAAAGTGGTATGCAACCTATCTAGAAATAACATAAAATGCATGAGAAAATAGAGGGAATGGGAAGGAGAGGAGAATGAGCCCTATGAGGGCGACTCCCTGGCATGGATGCAGTCCCAAATGTCGTGCAATGGCTTCTGGAAGGGGTTGGAGTTGCCGTCCTTACGCTCCACACTCCATGGATGATGAAATGAGCAAGTTTTGTGGAGTGGAATGTGAAGGAAGGAGTGGAAATGGGAGGGCTACGAGACTAAGTATAACTCAGTGGAGAATTCGGCAGCCCTTCGGGGTGAAAAATGGGGCTCTCTTGTCCATGATTTTTGAGTGAGAATATCTCATAAAAATGGATAATAAGTAAAATGGGAGATAAATGTCAGTCAAAATCGCATAGGAGAGTCCTTGAGATCCCCAAGAGAGTCCCTAGGGTCCAAATCCCACTCAAGGGGTTGAGATATTTCCTGGGGATAAAGATAAACCCATGGGAGGATAAATAGGAGTTGGTTGCGTAAGCCAACATGCGCAGCTGCTGTCACGGCGCATCGTAGGGCCGTGACATGGAGACGCGACGGGGCGGGGCATCGCGATAGTATGCCCACGTGCATAGATGTGCATGGGCTGTCGCGGTGGCCCGTAGCGACGCGACACTGAGACGCGGTGCTACGATATGACGCGTCAAGGAAGTCATTTATCTGTGAATTATCAGCCATCATGTGAAGGATAATGGTTATTTAGGCCTAAGGCCTCTCTTAAAGTGATAATGGGCGGGATTTCAAGGCAATTTGAGTTCTTAATGGGCTCAAAACAAGGCTAATGATGGGCTCAAGGTGATGACCAACTAAGGGCTCACTAAGATATCAAGAAATATGGTTCAACTCATTAGTCAGAATAAGGTGTCTACAGATTACCCCTCCTTGGCTTCCACTTTGTATGGAACGAAACGGAAATGGAGTGGAGGTGTCACGAAGTGATGGTGGAACGGAAATGGTGCTGAGTGGACTGAAAAGTGGGAGCCAAGGTAAAGAGACACCCGATCTAACCAACAAGCAATTGGAATCTTCATGAAAGCCCCGAGTTAGCTGCTCGAGCAGAATGCAAAGAAAAGCACAAGTCTGGACGAGAAGGAGAAAAGAAGAGGACGATCAACCCCTCGATTGAGAGGTACCCTAGTCGATTGGCCTGCAGGTTCATTTTGGAGGGACATGTGTGTGCCAAAACGGATCAAAGGAATAGGACAAAAATTTGATAGAGAATCTAGACAGGGAAATTCTTGTCAAACTGACGGGAACAACTCACTCAGAGGCAAACCTTCCGATCTGGAGTGGAATTAGATTTCTTGTTTGGAATATGAAGGATGATTGGGCACTCAACAAGAGCTCATCAATAGTCAGGAATGAGTCAGGAAAGCTCAAAGTCCTACATGATGCATTCTGGGATAAATAAAAGAAACCATCAAAATAAATGCAAAGAAAAGGAAAAAATAGAAAATATATCAAGGATAATATTGTTAAGTCGAATAAGAACAGGTCAAGAGACTACCTACAACTGCAGTGCAGGCCTGAATCCATCGTCCCCGAACATACCCAACTCAACGGCCTATCCAACAATTAACAATGTGCACCTAGATTATCACAATTTTGTTGAAGGGAAACTCAAATCCCAGAGCACATTGAGAACCAGCCGGTCCTTGAAACGATATGATATGTATAATACCATATAGTAATGCGGGGAGTATGGAAAGAAATTATTACCTGACTTACCTGTGACGACCTCTTTTTCGTAGTTTTCTGATTTTCTATTTTTTTTTTTTGACAAGAAGCAGACATATTAAGCACAAAATAATAATATATACACAGACATGATAAAAAAAAATAAGTAAACAAAGCACAGACGGGAAACAACATATCAGATAAAGTGGCGACGCCCTGGGTGACCGCGACATAGTCGTGGCGCCCCGCCATGTCGCTACCTTGTCGCGTCATATCGCGGCGTCGCGACTCGACCCGAGCCCTGAAAACGTAAAAGCCTCAAGTTTATCTCTATCCTAAGACTCCTAGATTACGACTAGGACTCCTAAACCTCTCCTAATCTTATCCTATCACCTAGTTGGGGTTAGGATGGGTTTGCACCCCCCTAGAGTTCTATAAATAGGAGGTTTGGGGTGTTAATCCCGCAGCTATCCCCCCTGCTTCTTCTCTTCTTCAGATTTCTCTCTCTTGCAGCCATGAAGAGGAGTTTTTATGCCTTTCAAGAGGGGATCCCCCCTTACTCCGGTCCAAGAAAGGCTAGGGAGTCTCATGCCATGCTCCAACAGCTTTCTTCCATCCCGGGGCACATATGCATGCGCCCGGAGCTTCAAGTAGGTGTTCTTTTCTCTTCTAAATTCTGAATTTCTGCTCTATTTTCCCCTATTTTCTACTTCCTCTTTCTCTCCATTCTCAAACTCCCTCCTCTATCTCTTCAGATCTTACCTGGGCGGAGGAGGTTCTCTAAAGTGCCGTGGTTGGCTCCCATGATCGAGCTTCTGCCACCCGCATCAATTTGGCAATTAAAAGAATGGGGCTCTCCACGGTATTTGTCCTCGCTAAGCAATGCCACAAATTCGTGCACATGTGGGATAGCATCACGGCACTGGTGGAGCTGTGACACCCGGAGACTCACACCTTCATCTTCCCCAAGTTCGAGGCAACTATCTTGCTGGAGGAGCTAGAGATTATGCTTGGCCTCCCAAAGTACAGGCACGGCGAAGAGTACGCACTCTCCCACACCGTGGCGCCCATCAGCTCGTGGGGGATTATGGGCAAGATCACTACGAGAACGACATATTTGCAAAGTATGACGAGCCGGCACTTCATGCATCTTCTTCCAATCGCCCAATGGATCACTTCCCAGTGCAAGCGCCGGACCGAAAATCATCTCGCTATTGCCAAAGCGGCCACCATCTGCATCTGCGGCATTATACTCTTCCCAGTCAAAGATGGAGCTGTTTCCATCGGCAATCTGAGCATCATCGACTCCATCTCGGAAGGTATGAGCATCGGCCAAGCAGTCTTGGGTTACTTGTATGCCGGGCTAACCTCTGCAGCCACCGGGGGCCCCTTCTATGGCTCCGCCATCACCCTCGAGCTATGGATGGGCATGCACGTCAACTTCCGGACGATGGACAACTTGGGCACGGAATGCAAGACAATGCTTCATCAACCGCTGGCTTATGTGGGCGGCCCCCTCCATATGACGATCCAAGCGTGGTGCAAGACAGCCCAAGTGAAGGGCTTGAAGGCGTGGCGAGAGTACTTCAGGCATATGACCGAGGCGGCGTTCGACATGCGTCCGTGCTTCCTCCACAACCGAATGATCCACGTGCCTCAGCGCCTCGGGCTGGCACTCCGCCTTCTGGGAAATGAAGCACTTGTCAACTACAACCTAGACCGTGCTATCTGCAATGCGGGTGGCACGCACTGTGGTTCTTCCACTATCTCACTACCCAGCCATTCAACAAAGGAAGATGGATGATGAGCAGGATGAGAGGGACGTGCGGAGCGCTATGGTGCACTGGGAAGGATGTGCGACGAGTCTTGTCCAGGCGGGAATGGAAGAAGAAGACGAAGACATGATCAGAAAATACGTGGAGGCGCTGAAGAAGCTCCAACCAGCTGCTCTGGAAGCCTGAGGATAGGTAGACTTGTTGTAGGGACGATGTTAGATGGTAGCTAGGGCAGAAACATGCATTTATTTGAATGTTGGATGAATTTGGAACATGTATTGATTGATTTGAAATGAATAGACATGAATTTTCCTGTTTGCGCAATGGCTCTGTTTATAACGCGACAATCAGGGGCGTCGCCTTAAGGTCATGACAAGGCGGGGCGTCGCGACAAAGTCGCGACGTCCCAGGGTGGCGTGACATTAACGCGACGGCCCGCTGCGTCGCGTCTCGAACTAAACATTCAAAACGCAACCAAGCTTCCATCTTCCCCCTTTCTCGCATTCAAAACACTCAAGCCTTGCAACCTTCGAATTCCCTTGAATCCCCTTGCATCTTTGCTTCTTTTATCCTCCATCCTATCCAAAACTCGAACTAATCACCCAATCAACGCCATGGAAGGAGGAGGTAATGCCGGCGAGGGCTCTTCCCGGGTGAAGCGGCATGCGGAGTGGCAGAGTTCTCGGCACTGGATGGAGGCGCCCCCGGCGGAGGAGGTGGAGACAGACGTAGACATAGAGGTGGAGGAAGAGGCGGAAGGCCCCACCGTGGACGTGGAGGCGGTGAGGAAGAAGAGATAAAAAGCTATGAAGTCGGTAAGTGATCCAAGCTCAAATCCATGTATGAATGATTGGGAAGGGTAGAGGAAGCCCCCAGAGGGTGGTTGTAGGGCGTGAAGCCCATGGTGATGAGGATCGGACAGGGGAGGCTCCGGCCGGTCCGGTCCTGAGAACGCAACAGCACGATCTGCCGCGACACCAGTAGTCGCGGCGGTACAGAGTGCCACGACCATAAGGAGACAGAGTGGGTTGACGCGACTTTATTGCGGCCTAGGAGGTAGACACGATAAGGTCGCGCCGCACCGCCCCGTCGCTACAAGGTCGCGACCTTTACAGGGGTCGCGACTCAAACCGAGTAGCTAAAACTTGACTGCTTATCAAACCTTTTATGCATGTAGGGTGAGATGAGGGCCCGGGTGTCTTGGACTTTAGTGTTAGCCATCTTCCTAGCATTCCCCCCCTTCCAGAGAGAGAGAGTTGAGGAGATGGGGTTTCGGGAAATTTTGAGAATGGAGAGGATGCGGCTGGATCCTACGCTCACCCAGGCTCTGCGGAGCAGGTGGGATATGGAGGCAACCGCCTTCGTATTCCCATGGGGACATATGTTCCCCAGCTTTGAGGATGTGAGCCAGATCATGGGGCTCTGAGTGTATGGGAGGCCAGTGAGTGGATTCACTTACCCTTGCTACCAGGACCTGGCTAAGTGACTGCTAGGATTACCTGTAGGTCAAAGGTCTTCCTTAGTTCCCAGGGTAGCTCTTGAGGAGAGTCTGGGGCTGTTTGAGGTGGGGAAGAAGGCAGGGGAGACTACAGATGAGCACTTCCAGTAGTTAGTCCAGGTGAGTAGGAGGGAGCTGGCGAGCGAGCCTGGGGCGGAGGCGGACTTGGACTTGCGTAGCTTCCTCGTCCTCTTTCTTGGTAGGCTTTTGTTTGCCACGAGGGTGATGCAGTCCACTGTCGCTTCCTGCCTCTCCTGGAGGACTTGGCCAAGGTGGGGGACTATGCCTGGGGAGCAGCATTCCTGGCACACTATTTTGACAGCTTGGGCACCTCCGAGCGGCAGACCTCGATGAGCGGGTTCTTCCCTTTCCTTCAGGTACACTACTTCCCCCTAACCCTTGAACTTAACTGCATTTTGCTTTAAACCGTGATCTAATCCTCTTCTCATTTTGCAGGTCTGGACTTACCTTCACCTCCTAGCCCTAGGGAGAGGGATCCTTGCACGGCCGGGCCTCGTGCCCATTGCACGCCGGTGGGATTCACGCCGGGACACTCGCAACCTCGGTGATCAGCTAGCGCACCGCCAGAAGGCCATTGACAGCTACCCTCATCTGGATGTAAGTCTTCTAACCTTTCCTCCCATGAATAGTGTTTGATTTGATATAACTGCATGATGACTGATTGTGCTTTGGTGTGCAGGTGGTGTAGGCCCGCCCCTACTTCGGTAGGTCGGTGTGGGTGCATGCACTCAACCTCGTGCTACCTCTGCATCTGTTCTTGTGCCAGTGCTCGCTAGGACTTCGGCAGAGTGCAGTGGAGTTCCCTACTCGTGACCGATTCCGCAGACCCAGTCGGGGCTTCCGGGGACTCCACGACACGACCGACTGGCGTGAGCGGGCAAAGGAATAGATCCAAAATTGGGAGCATCGGGGCAAGGCCGTCAAGTCCAGTGCGACCACCGACGATGCGTACCTCCAGGCATACGCCTTGAAGTACGGAGGAAAAGTATACAAGAGCTCCCGACACCAGGTAAAACCCCTACACCAAAGTTCTTTGAATTTGACTTTATGGAATTGAGCTAATGATTTGGAAATGAATCGCAGGTGGACGTGGCTGGCGAGATTGCATCGCTCCGGGCCCTGCTCTACTCGGCGATGCAGGATCGAGAGGTGGCACAGAAGGTGGCAGAGCAGCTGGTAAGTACTTACTCAGACTTCGGTACTTAACCACCTTTCAAAGTTCATTTGGGGATTTGACATGCATTTTCATGTGCAGCGGAGGGAATTGGAGAGGGTGAGGAGCGCCGCAGCAGCTGGTGCCTCCTCTTCGAGGGCAGCAGAGAGCTCTCAGTCGGACTTGGAGGACCGACTGGAGGCGGCAGTCAAGAGGGCTAAGGAGGCACAGGCTGATCTGGTCGAGCAGGTAAGTACAACAGAGATTTTTATTTAAAAGAATATTTAATTATGACATTGACTCGAATACTTGCCTGCAAGAGACAGCGCTGCGGACCGCCACCGACTGAGCTCCCTAGCTACAGGGGCAGGTAGACTCAGTGGCGGGAGAGAGAGACCAGCTACGCATCCGGGCAGAGGCAGCTGAGGCGCAGGTAGCGGAGGCGACGAGGGAGCTGGCGTCACTACGTGTGCGGGGGTCGCCAGTGGACCAGGAGGAGCTCACTCGGCTACGCGCCGACCTGCAGGCGCAGTAGACACTAGCACGGAGCCTTCAGGAGATAGTGACGGCCATAGGTCGTTCACACAGCAGGAGCAAGAGAGGGACGAGCGCCAGCAGAGCGACCGGTGCCTCTGTTGGTCAGTACCTGGCGGGTTCCTCCAGCCGTCAGAGGAACGAGGAGGATGAAAGGCGCCGCCGAGGTGAGGCAAGTGCTCAGAGTGCCGGGGCTGGTGGTTAGATGCTACCACCACCAGATAGGCCGAAGGGATCCGAGGAGAGTGGCGGTGGACAACGAGGAGATTGTGAGCCACCTCCCCTTTTATCTTTCATACATATTGATCATCTCTTAGTGAAAATTTTATTTTATGTCAATCTTTATGGAATGAGTTTCAATTGACACGAGTGTGAGATGAGATTCAAACATGGGAGAGAGAGAGAGATAGAGAGTACTAAGTACAACGCTGCGTGCCCCTTAGAATTACCTATCCTTGCACACTTAGCAAAATAGGTTGGATCTGCTCTTTGGCTCATCCCCTTGTGCTTAGATAAATAAGAATCCGACTTCGTAATTGTCAAGGGGTGGAGCCTTATTAAATAGGCGGAAAAGAAAGTAAAACAATGCATGCTAAAGGAAAGCGGTATGTACACACATTCTTTTGGATTTTTAAAGATTTTCAGTTTTTTTTGATTTTGGAAATTTTCTGATTCTTTTTTTTTAGATTTTGGGATTTTTAGATTTTTTTTTGGATTTTGAGATTTCTGATTTTTGAGATTTTCTAATTTTTTGGATTTTTAAGATTTTCTGATTTTTTTGGATTTATGAGATTTTTTTATTTATTTGGATTTTTTAAAATTTTTAGAATTTTTTAGATTTTGAGATTTTCTGATTTTTTTGAATTTTTGAGATTTTCTAATTTTTTAGATTTTTTAGATTTTCTATTTTTTTTTAGATTTTTGAGATTTTGATAACGACATCTCTTGCTCTTGAGTGTTTAGCTAGGGACCTCACTCCCGTCTCATATTTGCCAAATAATATCTATGTGCAACGTGCATTTATCTTTCGCTTACTGAGGTTTCTTCCCCCTTGAATATTGATATTCCAACACAGACCAGGTGCATGGGTTCTTTGGTCATTTTAGGAAGAACATGAAGATTAGAGATGAGACAAGACTTGATCTTGGGGTCGGGGTTACTGGCTTGTAAGACTCGCAACAAGCATGTTACTTGTGGAATTCATCTGTTGTCTAGGGACTTTAAGGCTATTGCTCTCTTTTAATTGGGGCATGCGTACGACCGGGCTCAAGGGCGTCCCGCGGGGAACTATACTGCCACTCTTTGCCATGCCCCTATTTTCTTATCATTTCTCCTTCATTTATTTCGCCTTTCTTTTGAATTGACCGTCCCTCTTTGAGACTTCATATACATGATTATATCGTTGCTTGTCTACAGGCTAGCCTCCTCTTGTCCCTGGACCTTGTTCAAGTAAGAAGAGAATTGACCTCAGGTTCCCTACACTAGGGCTAAGTAGGAACACCATACACAAAGAGGAATTGACCTTAGGTTGCTATGTTGTGTGTGTGGCTGGACATAAAGGTTATTTACCACCATGAGGGGGAGTGAGATACATGGCCAACGACATCGTTTTGCAAATTGGTGTCGTTATCAAAATTATTTATTAGGGGTAGAATCTTTTAAGGTACAACCAATTCCATGGGTGAGAGAGCTCCTCACTATCATCATTAACTAGCCTATATGCGTTCTCGGGGTACACCTCCCTGACGACGTATGGCCCTTCCCAGTTTGCTGACAATTTGGACCTTGGACCTCCAGGTTTTATGAAAATTCGCTTTAAAACCATGTCTCCTTCTTGGAATTTGCGCTCAATTACTTTCTTTTGAAATGATCTTGAGAGTCTATTTTCATATGAAAGTACATGATCGGCTGCAGCTAAACGTCATTCGTCTAAGAGTTCTAACTGTGTAAGCAACGCCTCTCGATGATCGTCGGGATTAAGTTCTTTGTCCAGCTGAACTCTTAGCGAAGGGATGAGGATCTCATGTGGACATACCGCTTCCATCCCATATGTATGTTAGAATGGAGTTTGCCCAGTGGGCGTGCGGACGGAGGTGCGGTAGGCCCACAGAGCCTCGATCAATTTCTCTAGCCAATCAGCAAATTTATTAGACTCACAAGTTTTCTTTAGAATTTTCAAAAGCGTTTTATTTGTGGCTTCAGCTTGGCCGTTGCCCTGCGGATAGTACGGAGACGAATGATGTAAGGAAATGTTGAATTTCTTACATAGATCTTGAAGCTCTTGAGATATGAACTGGGGTCCATTGTCGGTGACGAGGCTGCTTGGCACTCCGAACCGCGCAATGATGTTCCTCATAATGAATCTGCACATGGTTGACCCTTTGATTTCTGCGAATGCTTCTACCTCAGCCCACTTGGTGAAGTACTCAGTAGCAGTGAGAATGAAAGATTTTTGTTTTATCTGAGCATTAGGATCACCAAGAGGCCCGATGATATCAAAGGCCCACATGGAGAAAGGCCAAGGGGAAGATAGCGGATGTAAGGAGGAAGACAGAGCATGGATCTTATTGGCATGGATCTAGCATTTGACGCACCTACGAACGTAGGTGGCCCAGTCTTCTTCTAAGGTCGTCCAGTAGTAGCCCTGCCTAAGAATCTTTTTAGCCAACATTTGGCTACTCACATGCCCTCCGCATTCGCTGGAATGGGATCCTTCCAATATCTTCCAAGCCTCTTCGTCTGACAAACACCGGAGGAGCATTCCGTTTAGAGCGCGTCTGTAAAGCACTTCACCAATAAGGATATATCTTAATGCCGCTCTATGGATGGCTCGCTTGTCCTCCGCTTCAGCTTCTTCGGGGAAGGTACCTTTCCTGCAATACTACTCAATTTCGTGGTACCACGGCCTTTCTTCTTCCATCATTTCTCCTAGCTCTATAAGTATTAACTCCTTTGCTTCTTTTCTCTCTGCCTTCAAAACTAGAGAGCTCCTAAGGTTAATGAACCAAGTGTCCTGAGTGGAGGGAGCTTCTAATCTTTGAACAGTGATTGTCTCAGCACTGCGGCTGAGAGGGAAGGAGAGAGAGGAGGCTAACGATGCCAAAGCATCAGCCAAGATATTCTGAGAGCGAGGAGTATGAATGTAGATGAGTTGACAGAATTGCTTGGCTAGGAGTGTGACCATATCTTGATAAGGCTTAAGCTTAGGGTCACGAGTGCGATAAGTAGAAAGGACTTGCCGAAGAAGGAGTTGAGAGTCTCCTATGATCTTGAGATGACGCGCGCCTAAGAGATAGGCAAGCTTAAGACCGGCAATGAGAGCTTCATACTCAGAGATATTGTTGGTGGCATGGAATTGGAGTTGGTAGGCTAGAGGAATGGTGATCCCTTCTGAGGTGAGCAAGACAGCACCTATGCCCCATCCCCTAGAATTGAGAGTTCCATCGAAGTGGAGCGACCAGAAGGGATCACGAGAGATGAGTGATAGGTTTTCATCGAGGAATTCCTCTTGAACCATGTCACTGTGAGGAAGAGTAAGGTGATCAAGGTGCTAATCAATGGCATACCCTTTGATAGCTTTCTGAACTATAAAGGTGATATCGAATTGAGAGAGGAAACTTTGCTAGTGTGCCAATCTATCGGTGAGGACTGGCTTCTCCAGGAGATACCTAATAGGGTCCATTCTGGAAATCAAACTCACTTTATGGGCTAGGAAGTAGTGCTTCAATTTCTGCACCACCCAAACTAGCGCTGCACATGTTTTCTCCATTGTAGTAAGTTTGAGCTCGGAAGGATTGAAGAGCCTAGATAGGTAATAGACTGCCCTTTCTTTGCCAGATTCGTCATGTTGAGCAAGGACAGCTCCTAAGGAGTCCTCAATGGTCAACATATATAGGATTAAGGGTTTCCCAGGGGAAGGTGCCTGCAGCACGGGTGGATTCATAAGGTAGCTCTTGAGCTCATCAAAGGCCTCTTGGCAGTTGGTGTTCCATTCAAACTTGGCCCCTCCTGTCAACAGTTCATAGAAGGGATGACATCTTTGGGAGTGCTGAGATATGAATCTCCTTATGAACTGTAGCCGACCAATCAAACCTCGAAGCTCAGATATGTTCTTGGGAGGAGGCATTTTATTTATCGCCTTGGCCTTGTGTGGGTCTATTTGAATCCCCCATTTGCTGACTATAAACCCTAGCAATTTGCCTGAAGAAACCCCAAATACGCACTTCTTCGGATTCATCTTTAGCTGATACTCTTGTGCGCGACGAAACACTCTAGCAAGCACGGAGGAGTGTTCTCTTCAGGTCCGAGACTTCACCACAGTATCATCCACGTAAACCTCAACATCGATATGTATCATGTCGTGGAAGATAGCTAACATTGCCCTTTGATAGGTGGCACCGGCATTCTTTAATCCAAACGACATGACCACATAGCAATAAGTTCCCTAGTGGGTGGTGAAAGAGGTCTTCTCTTGGTCCTCCGGGGCTAGACGAATCTGATTATAGCCTGAATACCCATCCATAAATGATAGAGTTTCGAACCCTGCAGTGTTATCAATCAAGACATCCAAATGAGGTAACGGGAAATCATCCTTAGGACATGCCCTATTCAAGTTCCGGATGTCTATGCAAATACGCACCCTTCTGTCTTTCTTCATCACTGGGACTATGTTCGCCACCCACAATGGATAGAGGACTACACGGATGAACTTGGATTTGTGTAGTTTATCAATTTCCTTTTTCAAATTCAGAGCGATGTGGGGGAGGAACCTCCTTAGCTTTTGCTTAACAGCAACTGCCCCTGGCTTTAAAATTAACTTATGTTCTACCAATTCGGGGTCAATGCCAGGCATGTCGTCGTAGGACCAGGCAAAGGAATCCTTGAACTCCCTTAATATCACTACGAGTGCTTCTTCTTCTTCAGGAGGGAGACTGGAAGCTATGGTTAAGAGCCTGGGGTCCTCTTCTGTTCCTACGTTTACCTCTTTAGTGGGTTCGTCTACTGTCGAGGTGGGCTCATCAAATCTCCTCATGCCACTTGCATACATTTCGGCAGCATCTTCTATCTTGCAATCATTTTCATCCAATGGGTCATCTTCGGCTAAGATCTCATACACTTCGAATCCATCGTCTAGCCCTTCCTCTTTGTGCAGATCCTCTATGTTCAGAATTACTGCTTCGTGGACGAACTCTTCGACAGCTAGAAGAGAGCCACCCCTTTGCACCAAGTCTAATAGATATCTATGGGGTATGCCACTACCCTTCTTCTTCCTAGATTGGGATGAGGACTTGCTAGATTCTACCCCTGAATCTAAACTAGGCTTGATATTTATAGAAGGCTCCGAAGGAGTGTCCGGAGGTTTATTGGAAAGGAAAGGAAAGGGTGCGGCAGGGCTGCAAAGGTCCTCCGATGGGACTGGAGGAGGAGGCGGGCCACCTGAGCTCCGGGTGCCAGCGGCAGAGTTGGGGTGCAGGGGAACAGAAGGCCCCTCACCCAGATCGCCCAGGATGACCATGTTGGTCAACAGGCGAAAGCACAGCTTGAGCAAAAGGAGGAGAAGTTCGGGGATCGCCGCCCAAGAGAAAAGGGGAGTGACGGGGATCGCCGTCCGCAAGAGGAAGGAGTGCGAGGGTGACGAGGATCACCGTCAAAGCAGAGGGGAAGCGCGAGGGTGACGGGGATCACCGTCAAATCAGAGGGGAAGTGCGAGGGTGATGGGGATCGCCGTCGAGGGAGTGAGAGTCGGATAGCAGAGGGCAGAAAATGGGAAGGATGAGTCAAGAAAGAGAAGGAAGGCGGGGATCGCCGTCTGAAGAAAGGGGAAAGGAGAAGACGGGGGATCGCCGTCCGAAGAAAGGAGGAAAAGACGCATGGGGACATCAAGGAAGAAAACACACACAAATTTTTTTTTTTAATTTATTTTTTGATTTTTTGATTTTTTTTTTAAGGAAAAGAACTACATTACATCCGAAGGGCTTTGGGAAAAGGACAGAACTGAGCCATTAAGGAAGATGGTGAAGAAGGGTGAAGGGTGGACTAACGCTTTAACAGTGTCGGGGGAGAATTGGAGAATGAAGGTTGGAGATAAGGGAATAAAATCAAAATTATGGACAATGATGGATGAAATGAAATGACTGGGAGGCCGGGAAAACACTGGCCAGAGCTCCTTTGTTAAATTAGCTGGACTTATGATCTCAATTTCCTTACCAAATCCAAGCAATTGTCGCTTGGTGGTGGCTGCTGATGCTGATGGGGCTGCTACTTGAGACTGTGACATGTCATCCTCGCTGAACAAGCAGTTGACTGCTGAGATGAGATCCTCCAATTCTGGTTCCTCTGTCTCAGCTTCGGGTTCATTGAATAATAGACTAACTGCTGAAATCAAATCTTCAAGGTCTTATGCTTCTGTATCTGTCTCGGCCCTCTTCTTCTTGTTGGGCCGCTGAGCTTCTAAGGCTTGGCATGCTGACTTTGGTGCCTCTTCCACTGTGGTGTTATACCCAGGCTGCACAGGCCCTCTGACAAAATGGTCATACGATGTTTAGGTGAGTGGGCCATGGTCTGACTGTGAAGAGAATGAGAATGCAGCCCATTCTGAGTGTCCTAAACCATGTTTTGTAAATTTCTTTGTGCTAGCCACTGTTTTGGTTCTCCCTTGGAGATGAGCACCCAAACCTTTTCCTGTTTGATAGCCGAGCCTAAACATGATATTCTAACCTTTTGTATTTGTGGTCACATCCTTGACAGCTACCACAGATGGGGACCCGATTGGGCGTTTAGAAAAGAATGTATAAACCTAGGGATAGTTGACATTGAGCACTGAAATGACGGGCTTATTGGAGGGCCAGACCAATGGCAATACTCTCTCGACAGTTTCCACTGTATGGGTAGTTGCTACGCTTTTAACTTTGACTATCCATCCTTGGAAGGGGAATTTCAAACACTGATGTGCCATGGAAGGCACTGCCCCTAATGACTCAATCCACGGGTGCCCTAAGATGGCGTTGTAAGTGTGATCGATATTCAAAACATAAAACTCAACTGTCATGACAAGTGGCCCCAATTCTGCTTGCAAAGTGATAACCCCATGGCAGGCACGCCGGGAATTGTCATAGGTAGCTATGGTGGTGGGGGTAGGCTGCAATTGGCGCTCTAAGATATTGCAGGCTCTCAGGGTGCTCAGTGGACACACATAGATGGAGGCTCCTGTATCCACTAGCACTGCGTCAATGGCCACTTTATTTATTGTGAGTGTCACACATTAGGGCATCTTTCTGGCCTCAGGGGCAGCTAACTCACCATTAGAGAAAGTAATTGTGTGTCCCCTGTTCACAATTGAAAGACAGAAGGCAGATTGTCGGGGTTCATGTCTTTACTGACCATGACCCTTTGCAGGAAGGACTTTAGGGCATCTTGATGAGTTTGCGACCTTTTGATTAGATCAAGGATGGAGATCTTGGCAGGAGTTTGATCCAAATGTTTCAGGATGTCATATTGGGTCCCCAGGATTGGATCTATCTCTTCCATGTCCTACTGCTGTTGGGTGCTGGATTGTTGTGCCGGTTGACCTGGCATAGATACAGATGGATTTGGGTACATCCGATGGAACATTCGCCCGCTCCGCAAGGCGAGGTTATGGTGGAGTGGAGAAGGTGAGGTGTCAAGGATGGAGGGGTTGGCTAGTAATGGTGTTGGTGTAGGGGATAGAGGGATGTTGCTGGGTGAAGGGATGATGAATGATATGACAGGGGAGTTGTAAGATGGCGAGGTGATGGCGGCAATAGTGGGTACGAAGGAGGGAGGCCCAGTGGATGTAGACGTGGTGGCAGGGGGTGTGATATGGGAAATAACCAAAAGTTGACCCACTTCGTGTTCGTCGTCGAAGGCCCATTTAACTTCTGGTGGTGGGTGGTGGATGACTGGGTTAACATGCGCTGGAGGAGGTGCTGGAGCAGGTTGGGGGTTTGGAGCAGGCGGGTGTTGAGGCATGGGGTTGCGGATTATGCCAAGGTCATTTGCTGGCTGCTGTGGCTGTTGTTATTGTTGCTGTTGCTGGTACTGTTGTTGGAAGGGTTGGAACTGTTGTTGTTGTTGTTGTTGTGGCTTCTGTCGCCTTTATTGTTGATGTTGTTGCCTCTGACCCTGTTGGTCCCTTAATGTCTGGATTAGCCTCTTAATTTCTGCCCAGTCAATCTGATTCTGCTCATGAAGATCATATATAATGTCCTAGAATTGGAAGCAATCCGATACATTGTGGCCCGGATGGCGATGGTAAACACAATACTTCGTTTGGTCCGCTGCCATATTCCAATTTGCCTTCTCAGGAGGGAGTCTAAGGGCATTCAAGGACATGAGGGCTGCAAAGACATCGGCCAAAGACTCGAGCAGAGGAGGATATTGGGCTATCTTAGGTCCGTTGGGCTTTCTGGGGCATAGCCATTCTGAGGTGGAGGGACCTGAGAGTACTGACGCTGGTCTTGTGGAGGGTTCTGACCTTGAGGAGGTTGTTGTTTGTTGTTACTCCATGGCTGCTGATGTTGCTGAGGGTATGGGGACCTACCCACCGGGCCTTGGGGGTTACTTACTGCACCTACTTGCTCATTGGTTTGGATCCCCTCGGTGACTGGGCCTTGAGGCTTCTTGGTGTAACGGGATTTAGGGGTCTCAAACATAGAATGTATAGGCGAGTCCTTAAGTTGGGTTTGAATGAAATGGGCTCGGCTATATAGTTGGTGCATAGTAGTAATGTCATTCATGGCTAAGATGGCTCGATAGGTTGGGATGGCATTGGAGATTAATAGCTTGACTTTCTCCTACTCCGGCATGGGGCAACGGACCTTGGCAGCCAATGAGCGCCACCGGTCGACATAGGTTGAGAACTCCTCCTCAGGCTTCATCTTTTCAGCTACCAGATCCACAAAGGAGTATTCGGGTCCAACCCGATCTTGGAACTGCTTTAAAAACCTCTCTTGGATAATTTGGAAATCCTCGGCCTCCTTAGGGGGCAAAGAGTAGAACCATTCTAGGGCCGGACCATCTAAGGATTTTCTGAACAAGTATGCCATGAGGTGGCGGTCATACTTGTGCGGTGCTGACTCATAAACAAAATCCTACAAATGAACATAAGGGTCCCCTACCCCAGAGTACCGCCGATAAACAGGGAGCTCCGACTGGGGTGGAACCCGGAGATATTGGAATGATGGGAGAGCAATGTCGGCTACCTTCCTAGGGTCAATCTACCTCCTGAGGTCGTGAACCTCCTTTTTCATAGTTGCCCATTCTGCAAAAAAGTCGGAGGGGGTTTGGACATGGTGTGTAGAGACAATGGAGCGATGCTGCTCAAAAGAACGGGACCTCTCATGGGGGAGGGGAGCAGGTTCGGCTGTATAATATGTTGAAGTTGGAGGGGATCGATGCCAGACCTCTCGTGCTGGAAGGTAGCTCGGTTCTGAGAAATGGATGGCCCAAGGACGGAGGGGTGTAGGATTTGCCCCTGAGGAAGGAAGGTGGGGTGCTGAGGCAACATGGGTGGAGGAATCCGTCGGTCGGACTGAATTCTGACCCGAGGGGGATAGAGGTCGCTTCCCCTTGGCAGCGGCTAGAAATTCGCGGACTTGGTCCGGAGTGAGATGCGGGAGAAGCTGACTGAATTGTGAATGGGGGTCATCTCCCCCTGGAGGAGAAAGAGGACGGGATTGACTCCCGATGACGAGGGGAGGTTGGTTATGCCCCGAGAGTATGGTCGTAGAGGGTTGGGCCACATCCTCGAGGAGCCCGATGAGCAGGACATCGTCGGCAAGGACCCGGAATTGGTCCATGTCGAACAAGGGATTATGATAGAATACAAGAATTGGAGGGGACTAACTCGATCTCCCTAAACAATGACGCATGCACCCCCCAAACAATTTAGGGGTGATACTGACAACACCTAGACTCTAACACAGCAAGAAAGACTGAGGGGAGGAGGGATGAACCGAAACACTCAAGTTGTCATGATTAATGCGCAAACTCCTTAAAGTTCAAACTTGACTTTTAGATGAATTGATTAAGGGGATATCTCTCGGCCAAGTGGACCCTAATAGGTATGGACTTGAGTCCTCCGGTGTAGCTAAGGGTGGCACACACTCACATGCGAGGGGTGGCTCAGACTAATGGTGCGATGGGTACAACCGGCCTGGTGAACCGCAACGTGCATACGGTCACGAGGACTTACGGAGGTCCTCGAAAGGCGGACCCGAGTCAACCTACGAGTGCTCGTAGGTGAGAGGGCTCACTCAACTAAGGAGGAACCTAAACAATAGGATGAGTAGTGTATGCAAGGGCCTAAATGCCCAAAATGTATGCAAGAGTAACAAATGAAGACCACGCAGGGTGACAAACAAGCTCTCGGGCAGAGTCGCGGCGGCTGGGTACACCGCGACACAATCGCGACAGGGCGACCTGCCGCGATAAGAACAGAAACCCGAGAACAAAGTAAGTCACAAACACAGACTCAAACAGACTACCCTAACAGATGATAAACACACAAAATCACTCAATTAATACAGCATGGATCAGGAAGCACCCAGAAACCGATTCATGGATGGAAGCATTAACAACTAGAGCGTACCTGTTGACGCGACGCTCCCCCACGACGCGACCTTGTCGCGTCCTTGTGCTACGCCGCGACCGCTTCTGAAAACATACAATGAAAATAAAAGGAAAAAATCCGAACCCTAGCAGGATTCTAGCATCCAAAAACACGTACATACATGGGACAGAAGCATAGAATAAGCATACATGAACACACAGAAGCAAGATAAGGTAGATAGGACAAGAAAAACACTGACCTGCTATTACGTCCTCCTCGGGCGACGCGATCCTATCGCGTCACCGCGATACGCCGCGACACGAACCGAGGGACAAAAAATGCAGGAAACAATGGAACAAAAGACTAACAGGGCCCTAAAAAGACAAACAAGGAAGGAAACATGGCAAGCAGACAAACTCAATCCACCAGGGTAGCACTGAAGGTCCCACTGTGATCGCCAAAAGGTGTAATCACGGGGATTGTGCCCCCCCTCAACACGCAAACACGTATTAAATCTAATGGCATGGAAAATAGGATGTGATCGCCACCTAGAAAGTTGCCTAATGAGTAGAAAATGTGAGGGGATAACTATTCTAGGAAAGGGAGAGAGAATGGAGGTGGACCTGGTATTGCGGCAATCTCACCTGCCGCGATGGTGCTGGTAACGCGTCGCTTTATTCGGACGCGTCTCCTTGTCGCGTCGCCTTCCGCCGTTGTGTTCTCTATTGTGCGGGAGATTGATGGTTGGACCTTCTTCCCATCCTCCAGCCAGCCGGAGGATGAGAGCTCCTCGTGGAAGATAGTTTGGGTGCCTGCCAAAATAAAGAAGAAACAACAAAAGCCCTATTATAATGAGTTAAGAGTAGTATCCATTCAAGAATGAAAAGAAGGGAAAGAGCATGGTGGGAACGAACCTGGGGGTGGTTTTTAAACCCCTAGGTTATGTGAAAATGTGGGCGGGAAAGTGGTATGCAACCTATCTAGAAATAACATAAAATGCATGAGAAAATAGAGGGATTGGGAAGGAGAGGGGAATGAGCCCCATGAGGCGACTCCCTGGCGTGGATGCAGTCCCAAATGTCATGCAATGGCTTCTGGAAGGGGTTGGAGTCTCCGTCCTTACGCTCCACGCTCCATGGATGATGAAATGAGCATGTTTTGTGGAGTGGAATGTGAAGGAAGGAGTGGAAATGAGAGGGCTACGAGACTAAGTATAACTCACTGGAGAATTCGGCAGCCCTTCGGGGTGAAAAATGGGGCTCTCCTGTCCATGAGGAGAGGGCCTTGCTTTTATAGATTTTTGAGTGAGAATATCTCATAAAAATGGTTAATAAGTAAAATGGGAGATAAATGTCAGTCAAAATTGCATAGGAGAGTCCTTGGGATCCCCAAGAGAGTGCCTAGGGCCCAAATCTCGCCCAAGGGGTTGAGATATTTCCTGGGGATAAAGATAAACGCATGGGAGGATAAATAGGAGTTGGTTGCGCAGGCCAACATGCGCAGCTGCTGTCGCGGCGCATCGTAGGGCTACGACATGGAGACGCGACGGGGCGGGGCGTCGCGACAGTATGCCCACGTGCATGGGCTGTCGCGGCGGCCCGTAGCGACGTGACACTGAGACGCGGCGCTATGATACGACGCGTCAAGGAAGTCATTTATCTGCAAATTATCAGCCAATCATGTGAAAGGATAATGGTTATTTAGGCCTAAGGACTCTCTTAAAGTGATAATGGGTGGGATTTCAAGGCAATTTGAGTTATTAATGGGCTCAAAACAAGGCTAATGATGGGCTCAAGGTGAGTGACCAACTAGGGGCTTACTAAGATATCAAGAAATATGGTTCAACTCATTAGTCAGAATCGGGTGTCTACACTTCACAGCTAAGAGGTCAACTTCCAATTAAATAGACTGTGAAAGCTCCATGCTAAAAACATGCTTCAATAAATATCCTGTAGCAAAGACAAGACAAAGAGACAGGGTACCTCCATACTTTCTGAGGTATTTAAGTCATAGAAAAATAAAGGTATGGAAACCTCAAACAGATAGCTTTTCAGACTAATAAAAGATGGACAAACAATTTGCAAACAAAGGTATGGAAAAGTTTTGACAGTGGTAGGTGAGCCTCTATGAGATGCCATGCGCCTGAAAACAATAAATGCAACATATCTTCTATATTGGAAGAAAATCCGGACTACTGTCATGATGCAAGAGATCAATTTGAACAAATGTATTCAAATATATTCATTTGACAATTTTAGAAGAATATTTTAAGTATAATATGTCTTATTATGTCAGAATATATTAACTAATATATTAGACAGAGAAAATATTCAGTCAATGTAGTTTTTAATGGAAATCATATCAAGGAAGATAAAATGATATGCAATCAAAATTTCATAAGATGATAGGATAGTATCTTCACAGAAAAAGTTCAAGTACAGGACTTGTCAGTGAAGTCAAATTCAGAAGAGAGTGCAATTCGACTCTAGGAGTCGAAGACAGAAACATGAGGAATAGGCTAATTCGACTTCATCAGATGTTACTTTGAGATAATATCATTCGACTTTGCTAGTCGGATAGAAGAGTATTTGTAAGTCATAATTCGACTTCCATGGAGTTAGACAGAACCAGACAAGAGATTCGACTTTAGAAGTCGGATATAGAAGAATTCGACTTCTGAGAGTTGAAGTCCAGAATGAAGTATCCGACTGTAGGAAGTTGGATTAAGAGAAGTTAGATTCTGAAGTATTCGACCGTATAAAGTCGGAGTTGATAGTCAGATAGACTAGACTTGGAAAATTTTAGATGATCTAGTGCAGAATTTTTTGATTCTAAAGGAGTCGGAGTCGACAATCGGATTGTGATGTTTGTCCAAACTACTTTTTGTCATATGTATATGTATATTTAATTTGTAGAAAGTATTTTAAAGGTTTTGTCATAGAAAAAATACATGGTTATAATAATTTAAAATCTTAAATTATTTTCTTAGGGGTAGTTGCTCAACACTCCAATCCTCACCAATTCCCATCGCATCCCTCTAGACCCTATTTAGCTGTTCCTCCACCTTCTGGCTATACTCGTGTCGGTCCCAAGAGATCTCACTATCTTGCTCTCCCTGAATGCCTTGGGGACATATTCTTTGCCCTCATGTCTTGCGATGCCATCCAACTTCCCCCACAAAAGGAGGGTGTGCATCCGAGGGCTGACACCTCAAAGTATTATCCTTATCATAGGGCCCCCGGTCATGAAATCCACAACTGCTTCACCTTCCGTGACTGGGTGTATGACATGAACGATCAGGGTAGGATCAATTGGGATGATGTTAAGGTCGTCATTGCCAAGTCTAGGTATAAAAGAAGGGATTTGGGTATAGTGCAGAACCCCCTCCCCAACAACCAAAACAACAACAACCCATCCTCCTCCAAGTCCCAGGAAAAGGTCAACACCATGACACATCCAGAACCTCGGGATGTGAGGAGAGAACAGTAGTGGGGGGTAGAAGGTTTTGAAGAGTTGTACCCGTGCCCTTCTGTGGAGTCTCAGGAACCTTCCGCCATTGTAGATGCTATCCTGGAGGAGCGGCCCCTAGTGCTTATCTGACCCGCTGGTTAGGACACCCATTCTATTCCCAGTTCCTCTACCTATGACTCGCCCACCTATGGCTCCCAACCCCTCCAACTCATTCTCCCTTGCTCTCAAGAGGACGTTCATGTCACCCTCAGGAACTGGATTGTTCCCCCACTCCCACGGCCATCTCAAGATGAGGAAGATAATGGACCGCCGCCACCTACCGGCACCGAATATGACATTCTTCGACACTTGGATAAGACTCTCGGAAGGGTTTCTATTTTAGAATTGATTCGGAAGTCACCATCGCATTAGTCCACTCTCCTCCAATTCCTCCAAAAGATCATGGTCAATGATGACCTTCCTGCTAGTGGGGTGACCAATGACATTCTTTCCCTCACCCAAGGACCCTCCATCTCTTTCTTAGACAAAGATCTTGCAGCTCCCAGATGTCGTTCACTTCCTCTTTGCCTCACCGTCACCCTCAACGGGGTCTCAGTGGACTCCACCCTCATCGACACAGGGGCATCTATCAATGTTTGTCTGATGAAGACCCTTAAATAATTGGGTTTAGGGGAAGAAAATCTAGAGAAAATCTGCTCCACCATCGCTGCCTATGACAATTCCAAGAGGGTTGCCAAGGGAAAGATCGCCCTTCAATTGGAAATAGGACCGGTTACCATGTCTTCGGAGTTTCTAGTATTAGACGTCGATCCAACTTACAAGGCCATCCTCAGTCGTCCTTGGTTAGAGCAAACTCTAGGGGTCCCTTCCACCACCCATCAATGTTTCAAGTTTCCATTCAATGGGTGGATCATTAAAAGTAAGAGCATCCCTACCGTGGAAACCCTCAACTCCATCACATCTGAGCAAATGCCACACCTATTTATCCCATACAAGGGGAAGAAGCCCATCATGTCCATCATTGATCTTCCATCTCCCCTTGATTTGAACCAACCTACCTTCTTAGATGAGGAGTATGAGACTTCCACGTGTCCCCAAGGGAAAGGTTGGGAGGTGATGGCGAAGATCGGCTATATCCATGGCTGAGGATTGGGCAGAGATAGGCAGGGTCCTGTTAGTAGTGTCCAAGTGAAGAGGTTGTTAGCTAGGGCCGGTCTAGGATTTCATCCTGACCCTATTCATTCGGATCCATTCATACCCTACACACATCTTACCTGGACTCTGAAGGAGCATTTCATTCAGGGACCCATTCAACTGGGAACAAGGGAGCCTGTGGTGGAGGAACTATCCGAGTCGGAGAGTGAAGAAGAGGAGGAAGTTGTAGAACTTGAGGAAGTCTGTGAGGACTTTGGCATTCTCTCACTCTTTGGTCCCGACCTCCTATCTCCATCTCCACCCCCATCTTCTCCATCTCCTTCAGCTGAAGTGTGCTCGACATACGAGTCTCCTTCTCTAGCCACTTCCCTCTCCTTTATTTCTCAACCAATCCTCCCTCCATTCCTCACCTGGCCAGTCAGGGCTACCTCGAGTCAACAACTTATGGTTCTAAGCCTTGACTCCAAAAAAAAAATGCTAATTTTCAAAGGTGGGAATGTGAGGTCTCCATCGAGCATCCTTCCTCTGTGGAGTCTCCTCCAATCGGCCAGGGGCCAACTCTCTTTAGCTTAAATCCCCTTTCTTACCCATCTAAGGGCACTTCCCCTGTACATAGTTTTGTACATAGTCCTATACATAGTAGTTTAGATTCAAGTTTAGATTCAGGTTTAGGATCAGGTCTAGAGTCAGGTATAGGTTTAGAGGAGTCTGGTCCCTCTCAGTCATCCATTCACAAGGAGAAGGGTAGGCAAGTCCCTACCCTATATGTTTTGGCCTTGGCTGAGCGGTGTGCTAAGTTAATTCAAGTCCCAGAGTTTCTTGAGGAACCTGCTCTTGTAGAATCAGATTTCGTAGAAGGCGATTCTGTAGATGATGGTTTAGGGGCATATCTGCTAGATTTTGATGAGAAAGATGAGCCGAGAGATCTTGGGTCAGAAGAAGAGGACCCAGTGAGCTCCTATGTGGATGGCACGAAGAGGTTTGATGAGCCAACCATGGCTGCGGACGAGCCAACCAAAGAGATCAACCTTGGCACTGAAGAATCCCCGAAAGTAGTTTTGATTAGTGCCAACTTGAGCGTAGAACAAGAAGAAGCCATTGTAGCTATCCTTAAAGAATTTTTCGATGGTTTTGCTTGGTCCTACGAGGACATGCCGGGGCTTGACACCTCTTTGGTCGAGCACCGTTTGGTCTTAAAAGCCGATGCAAAAGCCGTCAAACAAAAGTTGAGGACGCTGCACCCCAAGCTTGCGCTTTAGATCAAAGAGGAGGTTGATAAGTTGCACAAAGCTAAGTTCATTAGGGTTGTGCTTTATCCGCAGTGGGTAGCTAACATCGTCCCACTGATGAAGAAGGACGGTAATGTTAGGATCTGCATAGATTTCCATGACCTTAATCGTGCTTGCCCTAAGGACGATTTTCCTCTCCCCCACATAGATGTCCTAGTGGACAATACTGTCAGTTTCGAGATGTTGTCTTTTATGGATGGTTTCTCTGGGTATAACCAGATTCGTCTGACGGAGGAAGACCAGGAGAAAACTTCTTTCACCATGCCTTGGGGGACCTATTGTTATGTTGTGATGCCCTTCGGTTTAAAGAATGCAGGAGCAACCTATCAAAGGGCAATATGGCAATCTTTCACGACATGATGCATGTGCACATGGAGGTTTATGTTGATGATGTCTTGGTTAAATCTAGAACTCGACATGGCCATGCTGAGGTCCTCCGGGCAGTTCTCCAACGGTCTAGAGAACATAAGCTTAAGATGAACCCTAATAAGTGTGTTTTTGGAGTATCCTCAGGGAAATTGGTTGGGTTCTGTGGACGCCCATTTTCGCGTCGTCTCCGGCCGACCTCTTGATCTCCCGGATGCTCGCGGACGCCGTCAAACTCTCGTTGGCGATGAAGGGGTCACTGGTTGACCACGTTGACCCTCCGGTTGACTTGGGAGAAAACAAGGAAAACTAGCAAAATGAAAGGGAGTACGTGATCGCCAGGGCCTTATCTGTACCCAAGGAAAGTTGGTATCACGTCGGTGTGGTCGCCTCGCGCAGCGGATGGAGATGGGGCTGCAACTTCTCCTCCTTCAGCCAGCCAAAGGAGAAGAGCTCCACGGTCTTCTGTGAAATGTTCCTGCCATGAAAAGACACTCTATAAGTCTAAGGAAAGAGTAGTAAATGCTCAAAACATGAAGAGACAGCCCAAAAGGTGAGTCTCGTACCGGTTGCAGACTTCAGAAGAGGGGTGGCCAAGTGCTATGACCACCCTTCTTCCCTCCATTTTTGGTTGGGAAACCCCTTTCTAGGTGTGTAGGGAAAGGACCTACGTGCCTAGAGTGAGTGGGAAAGGGAATATGACATGCAAATGACTAAAGAGTAAAGAAAGAAAGAGAGAGGGAGGGAGGTGTAGATCCTCATTTGATGGCGTTGCAGCTCCTTGCAGGGCTCCTCCAGCTCGGGAAGAAGCCTCCTAGATGTCCCAAGTGTTGAGAGAAAGAAGAGATGGAGTTGGGGAAACTTGGGTGCAATTTCTCTCTCCTCTCTCAAAGCATCAGCATGTGGACGTCCAGCCTCTCTCCCCCTTGTCTCAGAGGGCTCAAGGGAATGTTATATAGACAATGGGGTTGGACCTCAGCAGCCTTGGATGCTCAAGTGTGAAGAAACACACTTGTACACTTGTCAATCCAAGTACAAAAGCTCCAACCAATGGGGAGATGCCAAATAAGATTTTTACTGGGTCAAGGGGGTGCCAAGGTGGCCCATATGCCCGTTGGGAACGGCCCCATGCGGTGCATGGGCGAGAGAAAGACGCAAGTGGGCTATAATCTCGGGGTTGTTGCGCAGACCAGGTAAACCAGGTTAACGTCCATCGATCCTGCCGCTAACCGCATGCAGACGTCCACGGATGTGGACGTCTATATGGGTCAACGTCAAGGGGGCTTGCCGCCAACCAGTAGTCGGCGACCATCGATGCTGCCGTCTACATGGCATCCGAGGCAGGTCAACAAATGGTCAAACGAGGCTTAATGGGCCAAAGAACCACGTGGGGATGGGCCAAATCTCGCGTCTACAAATGCCCCTCCGAGACGTCTGATCTTGCAAGGGAGCAGAGCGGACTTAAAGGTTGGTGTCTCAGAAAACAAAGGACGCAGAGATTTGATGAAAGGCCATCTCTGAGGATAAGAAATCTAGCGAGCCAAACAAATGAGTTAGGCTAGAAACAGATGACGTATCGTCTGAGAGACAAATATGGGTAAGAAGATGAGTGATCTACCCGTGTAACTACAACTGCAACCCAACGGTAGGGTCCCTGGCGTGGCCGTGTCGGACTTTGACTAGTTTCTGGCGTGTCTGAGTCAAAGGAGTTGTAATATGACGGTTGAATCAAGAGGGTCTCATAACCGGAGCTCGTGGGCTCGCTGGCCTAATCAGGACGTCGGTCCTGAATTTAGGAGGTCATGGAGACAAGGAGTTGGTTGATCTCTCAAAGGATTATCAAAAGATTCTAACTGGAATCAATGCTCGGAAAGCCTGGATTCTGGAATTAAGCTCGCGACTGGCGAAGGCTCAAATGAACTCAATAAGGTTGGAATGATTATTTGTGATATGCACAGTGGGACAAGCAGAGAAGGGGGGCAACAAAAACCCGATATTCAAGAAGGGCGGACCCAGTAGGCTACCTAAGCTGGGGGAACCATGGAGCAATCAAATGATCGAGGAAAATCACCAATTTTTTTTTTAAGTGTTAGTAAGAGAAAGTTAGCAGTGAAGACCTAAATGCATGCTGGTGTGGGTTGCCTATCTAAAATGCAAGTTAGCACCAGAGGAAAATTCTTAAAGGCCATACGAATAACTGGGAGATCGCAAACCCATCATGGTTTTTGGTAAAGGGGAACTCAGGGTTCACGGTCGCCAAGTTATTCACCTCTGGTGGGGTCCTATGTTAGACATACCTGTAACGCTCAAGGTCGCATGAGCGTTCTGAACTTTTAAAGCGCAGCTTGTGCTTAAAATATCTGCAAAACGTCTCGAAACACAAGATAAAGGGTAATGGCCATTATGAAACAAAAGACATTGAAATTTCCAGGGGTTAAACGTCCACATCGATGGCCGTGGGATCCCAGTTAACGGCAATAGATATTGCCGTTAACCAAACACTGACGTCAACCGATCTGGATGCCTACTTGACAGCGGATCAGGTCGAAAATATAGGTGATGGGAGTCCATGGGGACTCTATCATCTCCTACCTCTGTCTCTCCCTGCTCTTGCTGCGAACCAGAGAGCTGAGAGATGAAGAAACACAGCAAGATGGCCTCCTCTTCAACCGGACGATCCACAGGCATGAACCCGGGAATTCTGAGCGAATTTCTGGGCCATCTGAGCACTCGACTGGCCAACGGGGAGGTAAGAAATGATCACTTCTGCTCCTACCTGGGCTAAAAAATGCCCCAAACAATGTTCTCACAATACCCCTCCCTCATGCAGGAAGTGCCAGCATTTTCGAGCCAAGGCCAGGTACGGGCCTTTTCTTGGCTCGTGAATCTGGTAAATGCCATTACGCTCGACATGCGGGGCTACATCGGCATGTGGAATCTGAATTTCATGGTGGTGTTGGCGAAAAATATGAAGGACATGTGGTGGGGATTCGATGCACTGGGGGCATTGGTGGAGAGATGGCACCTGCACACGCACACCTTCGTGTTCCAGGCGTTCGAGGCGAGCGTGCTGCTGGAGGAGGTGGAATTATTTTTGGGATGGAGGCGGTGCTTGGAGTACGACGCGGCGACTCCTCTCCTTCCATCGGAGGAGATTCTCGCAGACATCGTACGAAACAAGAAGGAAGTATTGAGGATGACGAACAAGCACGGAATCTTCCTAGACCGACTGGCCTGGTGGCTGATCCAGCATGCGAAGGAAATAGGTGGAGAGAGGGCGACACGAGGATTGACACTTTGCTTAGCTGGAGTTTTTCTGTTCCCCACTAGCGGTGACTTCCTCCTTTGCGAGCACGTGGGAGTTCTTTCTCTGTTGTGGCACGGGCAGTCACTTGTCCCTACAGTGCTGGCACACCTATATAGTTCGTTCACCATAATGAGCCTAGGCGGACGCACATGCGGGAGCTTGTTCCTGCTTCAGGTATGGATGGAGGCTCACTTGAAGTTTGATTTTGCTGTAGCACAACCTACTCCTTCCAGAGTCTTCCTTCGGAGATCGGTGTACTGCAGCAGGGCGTGGTATGAGCCAGAGAATGAGATCAAGTGTGTGACAACGCACTTGAAGGGTAGAGATGCTTGGCGTGATCATTTGGCCTACCTGGTGATGGAGGACTTCATTGTGAGGCCGCTTTTTATGAGAAGTATTGAATTCAAAGTTCGAACCAGGAAAGACAAAGATTTGTGGTTGATCGGGGCTGATAGGATGGTGGTTTACCAGCCACATTGATGCCATTGTCAGCTTGGAATCCCATGGGGAATTCCCGCCTCATCCAACTGCACGGACATGATTGTCACCGAGAGGAACGAGAAGCTGATGAAGAAGGTCATGAAGACTTGGGCAAAATACACAATGAGCAAGAAGGTGGGAATGGCAGTTCAGGAGAAATAGGAAGACATATGGAAATATGAAGAATTCAACGATACCATTCGTCCCATTTCTTATGATTTTTATATGGCCCGCAGGGCAAAATGATGTGTTTTCCCAATTTCCAATAAATGTAACACGAAGTTAGATAAAATAAAAGTTGTTTGCATTTGTGTTTTATGGCTTAAATTGTTTGAATTGTGTGATGAATGGAGTGAATGGGCCTCAAGGATGTTCAATGGAGTGTGCTGTAAGGATTCAGTGCGGAAGGATTGGCGTCCACATCGATAGACGCTAACCAAGGGTAGACGTCCAGAGTAGGGTCGCCAACCAGGAGACAGAGGGGTAAACGTCCACAAATTTGGCCGTCGACTTCAAACTTGACGTCAAGACATGGCCGTTGATCATACTCCGAGGTCAGACAGTGAAGAGACATGGGCGTCCACACCCTGGCCGTTAAGGGTACGTCAGCGGCCAAGGCTTGACGTCAGGAAAAGGTAAACAACCACACATTGACGTCAAACCAGAAAACTGCTTTTTTTGAACCGATGCCTTCTCCCGGTGCCATTTCACCTTCTCCAAGCATTTCCTCTCTTTTCTCCACACTCTCTAACCCACTCAAATCCTCACACCTTCACTTTCTTTTGACTACCTATTCACTTTTCTAACTTTTGCTCGGGATCTTGATGAGGACGAGAGGGAAACGAAGCATTCTCCGGAGTCGCCGTCAACCAGAGGAGGAAGAGGAGGAGATGGAGACGAGCATGGCGGAGGAAGAGGAAGAGGTGGTGGCGACGGGTGATGCACCGGAGGCGGAGGATAGCGCCGAAGATGACGGAGGAGGGGATCAGACAGAAGCGAAAGCACCCCGACGGCCCAAGGTAGGCCCCTAGAACCCTAAAAAATTCTCGTGGTGTGTGTTTGTAAGTTGTGAAAAAGAGGGAAAACAGGGTAGGTTCTGTTGGGCTTGACAGGAACTTGATGTCCACATCGGTGGACGTCGAGTTCCTATCAACGGCCACCCCCTTGCCGTTCAACTGAACTTAACGGCAATGGGTTGGACGCCGATATAGGAACTAGACAACCACACACTTGACGCTGACTATGTTTAGACGGCAGACCCCTTGCCGCCAACTTGATATTAACGGCAATCGATGCTGACCTCAAATTTTCTGTGTTTTCTGCAGGGTAAAGGCCGAATGAGGAGCAGGGTCACCTGGGACCTATGTTGGGCATGGTACAAGGCATTGCCAGAGGCCGAGCAGACCAGGATAGCTAGGATGGGGTTCGGGTATCTTCTGTCAGTTCGTCCATTCCACGTGGACGTACCATACCTCGAGGCGCTGAGGGAGCGATGGGAGGAGGACTGCAAGGAATTCATCATGCCTTGGGGTCACATGATACCTACGTTGGAGGACGTAGCATATCTGACTGGACTGCCAGTTCAGGGAGAGCTGGTAGTGGGACAGGAGTGGAGTGATTATTATGATGACATTGTTGAGTTGCTGGGGCCAAAGTTTGTAGCAGGGAGGAGGAGGCCGATCCGGAGCATCTTGCTCGGATCCCTTTCAGAGGCCGTAGGCCTGAGGGGCAGGAGGAGAGGGCCCTTGGAGACACTAGAGGAGTTTTACAAAGGGGTGCGGGGAGCCCTAGACATGAGGCACTGGAGCGAGGAGCGCTCGGTCAGGATCTTCATCGCCTACCTCTTCGGGTGGCTTTTGTTCGCGACGCAGTCATCCCAGATGAACTACAAGTTTGTACTGCTGCTGAGGGACCTGGCGCAGGCTGGGAGGTACGCATGGGGTGCCGCAATGCTGGGGCATCTCTTCTCTCTTCTCCCCAGTAGTTCGCGGCGTTCTTAGAGCACCGGGGGCTTCACCCCCTTTCTTCAGGTATGCCCATTTTCTTTTAATGCTCATCATTGATTCTTAAATTGATTAAATTGCCTGACTGACATTATTTTGGTTGCCTTGCAGATCTGGGGGTACACCCGCTTCCCCATGGGGCGCGGGACATTGAGAGAGGGGAGCCAGGCCTTGGTGCCCCTCATGGCGAGGTGGGATGTGTCCCCTGACCCCAGGGTCACAGACCGGCGTGCGGAGGACGTGCACGTCGCCCTAGACCATTACCCGCACGATCAGGTATGAAACTCTCAATTAGCTCTTCCATTCATTTAATTACAGCATTTGATGTTATTGACCAGTGTTCTTTTCTTTCCTCAGGTGGTATGGACCCCATACGCGGGAGAGGCAGACAGCTCGCACCTAGCGGTGGCGGCGGGTCGTCCACTGTTCGACCGCCACTTGCTCCTCCTCTGCCTGGGGACCTGCGAGGTCCTCTACTTAGAGCTCGTGGTGCAGACTCTAGGCTGGCACCAGCCAGCCATGGAGGTGCCGTCCCTGGGCAGAGAGCGGCACTCCCACCACCGGTTTTTCACCGAGGACCTTGACTGGGGCGAGGAGCACGGTCGCCTACTGGCGGGCCGGAGGAGACCAGGTGGTCCAGCAGGCGGGCCTCCTCGACAGCTCGGCCTACATGGAGGATTATCGAGCACGCTACGTCGGACGACTCCAGCTTGACCGGCGAGTGGTAAGTAAACTTCTATCTCTAAGCCTCTGTCACTTGATTTTGAATTTGATTTGATTCTAACCTTAAAGTGTGAGTGACAGTTGCCGGAGTCGCAGGCGATCCGTCTCCTGGAGGGGCGGTTAGCAGAGCAGAAGGTGGAGTTAGAGAGACTCTGCGTGGAGGTGCGGACACTGGTGAGTAACATTTCTTAGTTTGAATTTGATCTGAATTGGAATTGACTTGATTTGATTACTGATCATAATATGTGAATGCAGAGGGCAGAGCAATCGAGGGTGTGGGCGAGCCGCGATGCGGGGTGAGCTCGTCGTCCAGCCAGCCGGAGGGGACCTGGCAGTCCGCCTGCAGAAAGCCCTGGATAGGGCGAATGAGCAGATCCAGGAGCTCGAGGCCGAGGTAAGACACTGAACTGAACCTGAACACTTGTGATTTGATTTGACGTGTTTGCTTTTTTTGTGTGCAGCGACAGGCAGGAGGAGTAGCGACCTTCCAGGCGCAGGTAGAGGCCCTGCGGCTGGATCTATCGAGGATGGAGGGTCGCATGACCGCGTTTCGGGATAGCGCGAGGGATGCGGAGGCAGAGAAGATACGGGCCATCGAGGCCCGGGTGCAGGCTGTCGCGGATCTGGAATTCTTGAACAACTGGGTGCTGAAGAAGCGCCGGGAGCAGTAGCGACAGACTCAGCAGGAGGCGGCCGGGAGGATGGGGTCTGTGTTCGGGTCTCTTGATGACATCGTGTCATTGGGAGACCCGTCCGTCGAATGAGGAGCGGGAGCACGACTAGAGGCCTCCACAGTGACGAGACCTCCCGTCCCAGATAGCCATCAGGATAGGGAGGAGGAGGAGGTCAGCAGCTCGCGTAGGCCGAGGCCTAGCGAGGGTGAGAGGAGAGAGGAGTGACCTTTTGTACCACCAGGGATATGCCCCTGTTATGATATGTACAAAACATCTTCCTTATAGTGGATTTTTGTGGACTTTTGATATTTTGAGCTTGAATGGCTTGCTTTGATTCCTGCATCCACAACACTTAGAAGAAAAAAGTTAGTGTAGATCTGTCTTTAGCCCCTTGCCTAAAAGATGTGCCTTTCTTGAGATCTGGTCAAGGGGCTAATTTCTAATCAAAGATAAAACATAAGGAAAAATAACCAAAGGGAAATATGTACATGCATTTTTGTTGTTTTTTTTTGCATTTTCTTGATTTTTTTTTGGTTGTTTTTGATTTAGATAAGAAAATAAGGAGAATGTTAGTATATATACATGTTACTACTAATTTTTTTGGATTTTTTTGAATTTTTTGAATTTTTTGGCTTTTGAAAATAAGTAAAAATAATAGTAAAAATATGTACATGGTGAAAATATATACATCGAGAGACTCTCTCTTTTTTTTTTGACTCTAAAATACATACTTATCACATGTCAAAGCATAGGGTCTGTGTGATCTACTTAACCACAGAGGTCATGAATAAGGAGGATGATGCATGAATTCTTTGATGTTGGAAATTGCCCCTAGTCTTCTTGATATTTTCCACCACGGAAGGTCTTATACAGTCGAATTTGCCCCTAGGGGGAGGAATAAGTAGGAAGCCATGCAAGGATTTGGTTCAGACTACTTTCTGTTCCCAAACCAACACCTCATACTAAAGACTTGGTCAACAATTATTTGCAGGGGAATTTTTCTTTCTTATTTGATTTCAGGGTTAGAGGCATGTACTTTTTGCTACCTCCTTAATTTGGTCAGCCTTTTCCTGGGTACGTACTTTTTGCTACCCTTTTTTGACCTTTTTTTTGGCTTTTCTTTTCCCCTTTTAGGTTGGATTTGATTCTGCCCCTTTTGCTTTTCTTGATTGCCCTTGTTTACGATGACCTTGTCTTTTAGATGGGAGTGGATGGTCCCCTACTCGTAGTTTGCTCCGCTTCCAGACACGACCGAGTGGGACCTGGTGCCTTTATGATTTTGCACTTTAGGACCATCTCGCCCACTTCAAATTTTCTCTCAAGAACTCTTTTAGCGTAAAAACGTGTAATTCTCTGACGGTAGACTTGAGCATGGTCAGTCGCTATCATTCGCCTTTCATCTAAGAGTTCAAGTTGTGCCAACAAGGCCTCCCGACGTTGATCGGGGTCAAGTTCGGCATCCAATTGAACTCTAAGTGAAGGGACGAAGATCTCATATGGGAGTATCGCATCCGATCTGTATGTCAAAGCATAGGGGGTTTGCCCCATAGGAGTTCGAACTGAGGTGCGATAAGCCCAAAGAGCTTCAACTAAGCGGTCTAGCCAGTCAGCATTGGCATGAGATTTGCATGTTTTCTTTATGATTTTGATGAGAGTTTTATTAGTAGCTTCCGCTTGTCCATTACCTTGTGGATAATATGGAGATGAATGATACAAGTTAATGCCATATTTACCACACATGTCGCGAAGCTGTTGTGAAGTGAATTGAGGTCCATTGTCGGTGACGATGTCCCGAGGCACGCCGAACCTTGCAAGGATGTTGCGCTTAATGAATTTGACCACTGTTGAAGCTTTGACCTCAATGAATGCTTCTGCTTCAGCCCACTTTGTGAAGTATTCTGTGGCTGTCAGGATGAAGGACTTCTTACGGATTTCTCCGGTTCTATCCGCGAGAGGACCGACCATGTCGAACGCCCACATGGCGAAAGGCCATGGAGCTATGAGAGGGTGAAGAGAAGAAGAAGGAGCATGAATTTTGTCACCGTGCAATTGCCATTTAACACAGTGATGGACAAAATGGCGACAGTCTTCTTCCATGGTAGGCCAATAATAGTGTCTTAGCAACTTTGGGCAATTGCTCTACCATTAACATGGCCACCACATTTACTAGAGTGAGTGGCTTCAACAACATTTTGAGACTCGAATTCATCGAGGCAATGAAGATAGACTCCACTGAGAGATTTCTTATATAGAATGCCACCTATAATCTTGTAACACTCTGAGACGCGGCGAATGGCCCATCTATCGACAGAGGTGGCATAATCGGGGAAGGATCCATCTTTGAGAAAGTTATCGATGTCAAAATACCAAGGATGGCCATCTTTGAGGTCGATTTCTGGCTCTTTTGAGAGCGCATGGACCTGAAGGGATGGAGAAGGAGGCGTGAGTTGAGAAAACCAAGGATCTGCATGGGAAGGGATTCTCAACCTTTGGATAGAGATGGTTTCAGAAGATTTTCCCAAAGGAATAGGAATGGAAGAAGCTAGGGAAGCAAGCAAATCCGCTAGAATGTTTTGAGCCCTAGGTGTGTATACTAGTGTGAGCTTCCTAAACTGCCGGACTACTTTTCCTACCAATTCTTGGTATGGTTTCAACTTGGGGTTCCGGGTCTGGTACTTGCTGAGGGATTGCCGGAGTGTCAATTGCAAATCACCAATTATCCTTAATTCCTTAACTCCAAGCAACAACACCATTTTCAGCCCAACTAAGAGTGCCTCATACTCGGCCACATTGTTCGTGGCTCGGAAGGTTAATTGGTAGGCGTGTGGAATGACTACCCCTTCCGGTGAGAGGAGGACTGCCCCTATTCCACACCCTTTGGAATTGAGGGCCCCATCGAAGTAAAGCACCGACGAAGGTTCACCATCAATAATGGCTCCTAACTCTTCATCGGGAAAGCTTTCATCGATAGGAGAGCATGAAGGTAAGGGGTGGTGGGCCAAATGCTCAGCTATAGCATGCCCCTTGATTGACTTTTGATTGACGTAGGTGATATCAAATTGATTGAGGAAGCTTTTCCACCTCATCAATCGATCAGTCAGGACGGGCTTCTCAAGCAAGTATCGAATAGGGTCCATACGTGCCAGAAGTTTTACTTCATGAGCCAAGAAATAGTGCTTTAACTTCTGGGCAACCCAGACGACGGCCGCACACGTTTTTTCCATGGCGGTGTACTTCTTTTCAGCTTCATTGAATAACTTGGATAAATAGTACACCGCTCTCTCCTTCTTCTCGTTGTCGTATTGGGCCAAAATTGCTCCAGTAGAATCCTCAGTGGTTGACACATAGAGCAGTAAGGGCCGACCCGGGACCGGAGGAGCGAGAACAAGGGGATTGAACAGATAACTCTTCAACTCATCAAAGGCCTTTTGACATTTATCGTTCCAATCAAACTTAGCCTCTCCTTTAAGCATCTCATAGAAGGGCTTACAACGGATTGAATGCTGGGAGATAAATCTCCTAATGAACTGCAGTCTACCAATTAGCCCTCTGACTTCTCTGATATTCCTAGGATGAGGCATATCGATTATTGCTTTGTCCTTGTTAGGATCAATCTCAATTCCCCCCTTGCTAACTATGAACCCCAGCAATTTCCCCGAAGAGACACCGAAGACACACTTCTTGGGGTTCATTTTGAGCTTATGTTCTCTAGACCGCTGGAGAACTGCCCGGAGGACCTCGGCATGGCCATGTCGAGTCTTTGATTTAACCAAGACATCATCTACATAGACCTCCATGTGCACATGCATCATGACATGAAAAATTTCCATCATAGCCCTTTGATAAGTTGCTCCCGCATTCTTCAAACCGAAGGGCATGATGACATAACAGTAAGTCCCCCAAGGTGTTGTGAAAGAAGTTTTCTCCTGGTCTTCCTCTGCCAGATGGATCTGGCTATACCTAGAGAAACCATCCATAAAAGACAACATCTCAAAGCCGGAAGTGTTGTCCACTAGGACATCTATGTGTGCGAGAGGGAAATCGTCCTTTGGGCAAGTACGATTAAGGTCGTGGAAATCTATACAGATCCTAACCTTACCGTCCTTCTTCATCACATGGACGATATTAGCTACCCATTGTGGATATAGCACAACCCTAATGAATTTGGCTTTGTGCAACTTGTCAACCTCCTCCTTGATCTTGAGTGCAAGCTTAGGATGTAGCCTTCTCAATTTTTGTTTGACGGCCTTCGCGTCGGCTTTTAGGACCAACCGGTGCTCGACCAAAGAGGTGTCGAGTCCTGGCATGTCCTCGTAAGACCAAGCAAATCCGTCGGAGAATTCTTTGAGAATAGATACCAAAGCTTCTTCTTCTTCAACACTCAAGTTGGCACTAATTAACACTATCTTCGAGGATTCTTTAGTGCCAAGATTGACCTCTTTGGTGGGTTCGTCGGCAGCCATGGTTGGCTCGTCGAACCCCTTTATGCCATCCACATAGGAGCTCACTGGGTCCTCTTCTTCCAACCCAGGATCTCCTAGCTCACCCTTCTCATCAAAATCTAGTAGATAAACTCCTAAACCATCGTCTAAAGAGTCGCCTTCTTCAAAATCCGATTCAATAAGGGCAGGCTCCTCAAGAAACTCTGGCACTAGACTTAACTTGGCACACCTCTCAGCCAAGGCCATGACATAACGGGCAGAAACTTGCCTACCCTTCTCTTTATGCACACATGGCTGAGAGGGACTGAACTCCTCTAATCCTAAACCTGACTCTAGACTAGACTTTAGACCTGACTCTAATCCAAAATCTAGACCACTATTTACAAGACTGCTATGTACAAAACTATGTACAGGGGAGGTGCCCCTAGAAGGGCGAGAAAAGGAGTTTAGGCCACAAAGCGTCGGCCCCTGGCCGAGCGGAAGAGGTTCCATAGAGGAAGGGTGCTCAATGGAGACCTCGCATTCTAATTTTCAAAATTGGCATTTTTTTTTTTTTTTTGGGAATCAAGGCCAAGAACCATGAGTTGCTGACTCAAGGTAGCCTCGACCGGCCAGGTGAGGAATGGAGAGAGGACTGGAAGGGAAATAAGGGGATTAGAGATGGATGGCAGAACTGAATCGTGTGGTAGGCACACGGAAATAAAAGGAGATGGAAATGAGGGTGGTTGAGATGATGGAGAGGGGAGATTGGACCCGAAGAGTGAGAGGAGGCCAAAGTCTTCAGAAAGGTCCTCTATTTGGGCATCCTCTTCTTCTTCTTCTTCATCCTCACTCTCAGAGCAAGACAGTTCTTCTATTAAAGGCTCCCTGGTTCCCAGCTGGGTTGGCCCTCGAACAAAGTGCTCCTTCAGAGTCCAGGTAAGAGGTTGATAGGGTATAAATGGATTTGGATGGACAGGGTCTGGGCGAAAACCTAGACCGGCCTTGGCTAACAACCTCCTAATTGCCTGGACACTATGGATCTCTCCTTGCTTGTCCTTACCTAACCCAAGGCCATGAACATATCTGATATTAGCCATCACTTCCCAACCCTTTCCTGGGGGACATGGAACATGGGTTCTTCAACTGACTGGGGAGGTTGGCTAAGGTCACAGGGTAAGGGGAAGTCAAAGAGAGACATGACTGGTTTCTTCCCCTTATCTGGAATGAAGAGGTGCGGCATCTGCTCTGTGGCGATAGCATTAAGGGTCTCCAAGGTGGGAATGCTCTTGATTTTGATGACCCGCCCATTGAAAGGGAATTTGAAGCATTGGTGGGCGGTGGAAGGGACCCCTAGAGTCCGCTCTAGCCAGGGACGACCAAGGATGGCCTTGTAGGCCGGATCGACGTCAAGAACTAGAAACTCGGTGGACATGGTGACGGGTCCGATTCCCAGCTTGAGAGAAATTTTGCCTTTGGCAACCCTCTTGGAGTTGTCATATGCAGCGATGGTGGAGCAATTCTTTTCCAGATCCCCCTCCCCTAAACCCAACTGCTTAAGGGTCTTCATCGGACAGACATTAATAGATGCTCCGGTGTCGATGAGGGTGGAGTCTACCGAAACCCCATTGAGATTAACGGTGAGATAGAGAGGAAGCAAACGACACTCGGGGGTGGCAAGATCTTTGTCCGAGAAAGAGGTTGAGGGTCCTTGGGTGAGGGAGAGAATGGCGTTGGTGACCCCGCTAGGAGGGATGTCATCATTGACCATGATCTTTTGGAGAAACTGGAGGAGGGTGGATTGATGAGACGGCGACCTCCGAATCAATTCTAAAATAGACACCCTCGCAGGTGTCTTATCCAGATGCTGCAGAATATCATATTCGGTGCCGGCCGATGGTGGAGGTCCATTATCCTCCTCATCTTGGATGGCCGCGGAGGTGGAGGAACAATTCGGTTCCTGAGCGTGACATGAACGGTTTCCTGGGACTTAGGGAGGATGAGCTGGAGGGGTTTGGCAGATGACTCACAGGCAGAGGGGGTGAGGATAGTGGGGTAGGCATCCTGAGGAGGTCGGATGAGCACTAACGGTTTCTCCTCTAGAATGGTATCTACTGACGTGGAGGGCTCCTGAGACTCTGCAACGGGGCATGGGTACCATTCCTCAAAGCCTTCTACCCCCCACTGTTGCTCTCTCCTCACAACTCGGGGCCCTAAATGTATCATGGTATGCACATTCTCTCAGGTTTTAGAGGAGGAGGGATTGCTGCTTTGGTGGTTGGGGAGAGGATTAGTGAAAATACCAAGGTCCTTTTTGGTGTACCTAGACTTGGCTATGGCCACCTTAACATCATCCCAGTTGACCCTACCTTGGTCGTTCATGTCATAGACCCAGTCACGAAAGGTAAAGCAATTGGTGATGTCGTGACCATGGTTCCGATGGTAAGGACAATATCTGGAGGTATCGACCCTTGGATTGGTGTTTTCCCTTTGTGGGGGAAGCTGGATGGCATCACATGACATGAAGGCAAAGAAGATGTCCTCAAGGGTCTCAGGGAGAGGAGGATAATGGGACCTCTTAGGACCAGGCCGGGTGTAGCCAGCAGGAGGGGGAACTGCAGAGTAGGTTTTGGAAGGGTGTGACGGGAACTGATGAGGGTTGGAAGGAGTGGACGGAGGATTGGAGGGCTTGTTCAGAGGCCTCAACGGTTGACTGCAAGCGTTGACGGACTCATTGACGGTCACCCCCTCGGTGGTAGGTGCCGCGGGAGCCTTGCATCCCTTGGGCTTCCCTTCAAAAAAGTGTGGTAGAGAGGAGTCCTTAATTTCGTTCTGGACCACCCTAGCTCGGTTGTAGAGGTGTATGAATGAGGGGAACTCACTCAGCATCAGGACGGAGCGAAGCACGGGGGTGGTGTTGGTGACCAACATGGTTATGGCCTGGGACTCCGGGATAGGTATGTCTGCCCTAGACGCCATGGATCTCCACCGATTGGCAAATGTGACAAAGTCTTCATCCGGCTTCATCTTTTCTGCCACCATGATAGGAAGTGTAGGGACTTGGGTGGCCATATATGAGAAGTGGGAGATGAATCGCTCGGAGATGATGTCGAAATTAATGAGGTCCGATGCGGGTAAGGAGGTGAACCACCTCAAAGCTTCCCCTTCTAACGATTGTTGGAAGAGGTGAACTAAAAGAACCCGATCATACATCCATCGGTGGGAATCCATGGTGAATCCAGCAAGATGGAACTGAGGATCAGAGGTCCCGTCGTACTTGCTGTACTTCGGGGCCTTGAATCCCGGAGGGAAATAAGCATTGGGAAGCTTGCAGTAATTCTGGAGGGAATGAGGCTTTGAAAGGGACAGGGATTCAGCCAGAAGCTTCCTCACAAGTCCCTCCACCTCTGAACGGGGGACGGATTTGGATTGAGCGGGGGGTGCGGGCTGAGCATGAGGTGGATAAAAGAAAGAAGGAGTTGGGACCGGAGTGGGGGGAATTGGAGTGGAGAAAGGGACAGGAGAGACGGGAACCCGTGAAGGGGTTACAGGCCTAGGAATGGGCCTGGATGAGGAAGCTTGAAAGGGGGAAGGGGAAGGAGAGGAAGGGGAGGCTGCTGCCCGAACAGTATGCTTGGAGAGCATCGAGATGATGTCCTCGGGCGAATATCGGGAGAGGAGTCTTGAGAATTCAGGATCCTCTTGGGTGTCCAGAGCATAAGTGGGATTAACCCTCAACTCACACTCCCTTCAAAGTCAGCTTGAGAGGAAGAAGAAGAATGGACAGACCCTTCGTGGTGGTTGTTGGTGTCAACCATCCCGACAAACTCATGAACGTTGTCTTCATATTCAAATGCAGGATTATCCGCCATGTTCAATGAGTCCAACCAAGTGTCCATTAGCACACAACCTACTGATTTAGAATAGTTTGAGTTGAAGTGATTACACTGTTTAAGTGAGAAATGTAGATTTCTACCCAAACAACGTTTTCAAACAACGTCCCCAAAGTTTTAAAGATCAGAATTGTGTGTTAACTTGACTTGAAAAGGCCGTTCACTCAAATCTAACTCAACCCGGGTAGATAGGCAAGCTAACAGGGAGGGCAAAAGGTCCTCCTACCCCGTACCGTGAGGGAATCCACAAAATTTAGGGACTTACAGAGTTTCTTCGGAACCAACCCGATTTACCCGAGAGGGAATCCCCAAGTAAAAGGTTGTCAACCGAAGAAGGGTGATCCTAGAATGTGAGGGGAGGTTAGAAGAGGTGAGAAGAGTGACCCCCCCCCCAATGACTGAGGACCGTTAGTGATAATCAGTAAGTGAACAGAAAAGAAAATCAAAGCAAAACAATCAAAAAACAGTGAAAAAGCATGCTTCTGTGAAACTAAACGGCACAGGGGTTGACACCAAGTTCATCAGAAACACATCAACGACATGATCGACTGACACTAACAATAAGTAGACGATAACAACACTAGACGCTAACAGAAACTAAATGGCAGGAAAGGTGGACGTTTACCTGAGTAAACGGCAAGCTCAATTGCCGTCTACCTGGCCGCAATGAGACCACAGTGGCAGAAGCGGTCCCACCGTGATCGCCAGAAGAGAGCTGTGGATGCCCGTTTCCGTGCTGTCTCTGGACGACCTCTGGATCTCCCGGATGCGCGCGGACGCCGTCGAACTCTCGTTGGCGATGAAGGGGTTGACGTTGACCCTGGAGACGGTTGACTTCAACTTCTCCTCCTTTAGCCGCCAAAGGAGAAGAGCTCCACGGTCTTCTGCGAAATGTTCCTGCCACAAAAAGACACTCTATAAGTCTAAGGAAAGAGTAGTAATGCTCAAAACGTGAAGAGACAGCCCAAAAGGTGAGTCTTGTACCGGTTGCGGACTTCAGAAGAGGGGTGGCCAAGTGCTATGACCACCCTTCCCTCCGTTTTTGTTGGGAAACCCCTTTCTAGGTGTGTAGGGAAAGACCTACGTGCCTAGAGTGAGTGGGAAAGGGAATATGACATGCAAATGACTAAATAGTAAAGAAAGAAAGAGAGAGGGAGGGAGGTGTAGATCCTCATTTGATGGCGTTGCAGCTCCTTGCAGGGCTCCTCCAGCTCGGGAAGAAGCCTCCTAGATGTCCCAAGTGTTGAGAGAAAGAAGAGATGGAGTTGGGGAAACTTGGGTGCAATTTCTCTCTCCTCTCTCAAAGCATCAGCATGTGGACGTCCAGCCTCTCTCCCCCTTGTCTCAGAGGGCTCAAGGGAATGTTATATAGACAATGGGGTTGGACCTCAGCAGCCTTGAATGCTCAAGTGTGAAGAAACACACTTGTACACTTGGCAATCCAAGTACAAAAGCTCCAACCAATGGGGAGAGGCCAAATAGGATTTTTACTGGGTCAAGGGCGTGCCAAGGTGGCACATATGCCCGTTGGGAACGGCCCCATGCGGTGCATGGGCGAGAGAAAGACACAAGTGGGCTATAATCTCAGGGTTGTTGCGCAGACCAGGTAAAACAGGTTAACGTCCAGCGATCCTACTGCCAACCGCATGCAGACGTCAGTGGACGTCTATATGGGTCAACGTCAAGGGGGCTTGCCGCCAACCAGTAGTTGGCGACCATCGATGCTGCCGTCTACATGGCATCCGAGGCAGATCAACAAACGGTCAAACGAGGCTTAATGGGCCAAAGAACCACGCGGGGATGGGCCAAATCTCTCATCTACAGGTTCATTGTTAGCAAGAGGGGAATTGAGATTGATCTAAACAAGGCCAAAGCAATAATCGACATGCCTCCTCCTAGGAATATCAAGGAAGTTAGAGGGCTGATTGGTAGACTTCAGTTTATTAGGAGATTCATTTCTCAGCTTTCAATCCGTTGCAAGCCCTAAGTTTGATTGGAACGATATGTGTCAAAAGGCCTTTGAAGAATTGAAGAGTTATCTTTTCAATCCCCCTATTCTCGCTCCTCCGGGCCTGGGTCGGCCTTTATTGCCCTACGTGTCAACCACTGAAGATTCTACTGGAGCAGTCTTGGCCCAATATGATGACGAGAAGAAGGAGAGAGTGGTATATTACCTATCCAAGTTGTTCAATGAAGCTGAGAAAAGGTACACTGCTATGGAAAGGACATGTGCGGCCATTGTCTAGGTTGCCCAGAAGCTGAAGCATTATTTTCTAGCTCATGAGGTGAAACTTCTGGCACGAATGGACCCAATTTGGTACTTGCTTGAGAAGCCTGTTCTGACTGAGCATTTGATGAGGTTGCAAAGTTTCCTTGAACAATTTGACATCACCTACGTAAATCAGAACTCAATCAAAGGGCATGCCATTGCCGAGCATTTGGCCCACCATCCCTTACCTTCATGTTCTCCCATCGATGAAAGCTTTCTAGATGAAGAGTTAGGAGCCATTATTGATGGTGAACCTTCATGGATTCTTTACTTTGATGGAGCTCTCAATTCTAAAGGGAGTGGAATAGGGGTAATCCTCCTCTCACCGGAAGGGGTAGTGATTCCGCACGCCTACCAACTAACCTTCCCTGCCACGAACAATGTGGCCAAATATGAGGCACTCCTAGTTGGGCTAAAAATGGCATTGTTGCTTGAAGTGAAGGAATTAAGGATAATTGGAGATTCATAGTTGATACTCCGGCAGTCCCTTAGCAAGTACCAGACCCAGGATCCCAAGTTGAAACTATACCAGGATTTGGTAGGAAGAGTAATCTGGTAGTTTAGGAAGCTCACTGTAGTTCACACTCCTAGGGATCCGAATATTCTAGCAGATTCACCCACTCCCTTAGCTTCTTCTCTCCCTATCCCGCTAGGGAGTCTTTTGAGACCATCTCTGTACAAAGATTGAAAATCCCTTCTCATGTTGATCCCTGGTCCTCTCAACTCAACTCTTCCTCTCTTCGAGTCCATGCACTTTCAAAAGAGCCAGAAATCGATCTTGATGATGGCCATCCCTGGTACTTTGACATTGAAAACTATCTCAAAGATGGATCCTTCCCAGATTATGCCACCTCTTCTGATAGACGGGCCATTCGCTGCGTCTCTGAATGTTACAAGGTCATAGGTGGCATTCTCCATAAGAAATCCCTTAGTGGGGTCTATCTCCATTGTCTTGATGAGATCGAATCTCAAAGCATTGTTGAAGATGCTCACTTTAGTGAATGTGGTGGGCATGTCAATGGTAGAGCAATTGCCCAAACGTTGCTAAGACACTATTACTGGCCTACCATGGAAGAAGATTGCACTCACTTTGTTCGTCACTGTGCTAAATGCCAACTCCATGGTGACAAGATCCACTCCTTCCTCTTCTTTTCACCCTCTCATTGCTCCATGGCCTTTCGCCATGTGGGCATTCGATGTGGTCGGTCCACTCGAGGTCAAAACTGGAGAAATCCGTAAGAAGTCCTTCATTCTGACCGCCACCAAGTACTTCACGAAGTGGGCTGAAGCGGAAGCATTCATAGAGTTCAAAGCTTCAACGGTCATCAAGTTCATCAAGCGCAACATCCTTGCAATATTTGGCATGCCTCGGGACATCGTCACCGACAATGGACCACAATTCACTTCATAGGAGCTTCACGATATGTGTGGTAAATATGGTATAAAATTGCATCATTCATATCCATATTATCCACAAGGTAATGGACAAGCAGAAGCTACTAATAAAACTCTCATCAAAATCATAAAGAAAACTTGCAGATCTCACAATAATGCTGATTGGCTAGACCGCTTAGTTGAAGCTCTGTGGGCCTACCACACCTCGGTCCGAACTCCTATGGGGCAAACCCCCTATGTTTTGACATACAGATCGGATGCGGTACTCCCATATGAGATCTTTGCCCCTTCACTAAGAGTTCAATTGGATTCCAAACTTGACCCCGGTCACTATCGGGAGGCTTTATTATCACAACTTGAACTCTTAAATCAAAGGCGAATGATAGCGGCCGACCATGCACAAGTTTATCATCAAAGAATTGCACATTTTTATGCCAAAAAGGTCCTTGAGAGAAAATTTGAAGTAGGTGAAATGGTCCTAAAGTGTAAAGTCATTAAGGCACCAGGTCCCAGGAGTAAATTTCAAGAGAATTGGGAAGGTCTGTTCGTTGTCAAAGAAGCATACTCAGGGAATGCTTACAGGTTAGTGGACGCCGAGAGAATTGAGTTGTCACATCCATGGAATGCAGTCTACCTCAAGAAGTTCTACCCTTAGTTGGTTAGTCAGTCAGTCAGTCAGTCAGTTAAGTCGGTCGTTCATCACTTGTCAATGTCATGGGTTTGAAACTCTGCTTTTTCGCTTGGCCACTAGTGAGGTAGGGTCTCTTCACTCACCACACGATGTTGGAGTATTGACCATTAGCTGGAAAATCATAAGTACACTTGGATGTGTCTAATTAGGTCAATGTAACCTCTTTTCTCTTCTCACTCGGTCAAGTTTGGAAAAGGGGCAAACTACAAGTAGGGGACCACCCACTCTCACCTGAAAGACAAAGTCATAATAAACAGGGGCAATGAAAGAAAAGCAAATGCAAAGGCAAAGTGCCAAATCAAGCCTAAATGGCAAAGAAAAGCCACAAGGTCAAAAAAGGGTAGCAAAAAATACGTACCCAGAAAAAGGCTGACCAAATCAAGGAGGTAGCAAATAGTACGTGCCTCCACCAAAGAATCAAATTGAAAAGTACCTCTAAAAATAATTGATGACTAAGTCTTTCGGTGTGAGATGTTGGTTTGGAAATAAAAAGTGGTTTGAACCGAATCCTCACATGACTTCCTATTTACTTCTTCAAATTTCTCCCTCTAGGGGCAATTTGACCTTCTAAATCCTTCCATGGTGGAAAATATCAAGAAGGCTAGGGCAATCTCCAATGTCAATGATATCATGCACGACCCTCGCTCATGGCCTCTATGATCAGGTGGATTATGAAGACCCTATACCTTGACTTGTAATGAACATGTGTCTTAGAGTCAAATAATGAGAAATCCAAAAAAAATTAGAAAATGAGAAAAAAGAAAAAAGAGAGTATGTCGCTATGTACATATTTCTATTAATGGTTCCACTATGTACATATTTCTACTCTTATTTTAATAAAAAAATTCAGAAAATCAAAACCCAAAAAAATTAGTTGTATCATGTATATATAGTAACATATTTCCTTTTTTTCTTATTAAAAAAATAAAAAAAATCATAAAATAAAAAAAATGCATGTACATATTTCCCTTCAATATTTTATTTGTGTTCTTATCTTTAATTAGAGTTTAGCTCCTTGACCAGATCGCAAGAAACGTATATCTTTTTAGGCAAGGGGCTAAAGATATATCTACACTAACTTTTTTCCATTAAGTGTTGTGGATGCAGAAACATATTTGACAAACCATTCAAACACACATTGGATGAACAACTGCACAAAAGTCCACTAAGTGATCAAGTTCTGTACATAGCATAACAGGGGCATACCCCTGGTGCTACATCTGGAGCCTCGCTCCTCACTCCTCTCTCCTCTCCCCCTCGCTAGGCCTCTGCCTACGCGAGTTGCTCACCTCCTCCGCCTCCCTCTCCCAACGCCGGTCTGGGAGAGGAGGTCTCATCGCTGTTGACGCCTCGGACCGTGGTCCTCCTCCTCGCCCCACTGACGGATCTCCCAAGGATAGGATGTCATCAAGGGACCCGAAGACGGACCCCGTCCTCCCTGGAGCCTATGGCTGGGCCTGTCGCTGCTGCTCCCGGCGCTTCTTCAGCATCCGGTTCTTCAGGAACTCTAGATCCGCGATAGCCTGAGCTCGGGCCCTCTCCGCGTGGCCCTCCCTCTCCCTCGCCTCGAGCAGGCGACCCCGTGTCGTCAACAAGTCCATTCTCAGGCTCTCCATCTGTGCTTGGAGGGTCACCCCTGCTCCTTGCCGTTGCACATAAATGAGCAAATATGTCAGGTCAGTCAAATCATGTGCAGAAAGGTAGTAATTCAATATCTTACCTCCGCCTCTAGCTCCTGGATCCTCACCTCTGCCCGGTTCAGGGCCTCTTGCACCGGACCGCCAAGTCCCCACTGGGAGGCTGTGCAGACGAGCTCGCCCCCGTGTCCCGGCTCGCTCGCACCCTGACTAGCTCCTCTCTCTGCAATCACATACATTGGTCAGTCAATGAAATCAAATAAAATACAAATTGTGGTCAAGGGTGAGTCGTGACTTACCAAGGACCGCGTCTCGATGTGGAGTCCCTCCGCCTCCATGGCCTGCTCCACCATCCGTCCCTCCAAGAGCCTCACTGCCTCTGACTCGAGCATCTGTCATCCACACTTGCACGTTAGAATCAATCACTTAGATGTGAAGAGTTTATGGTAGAAGTCACTCACCACTCGCTGGTCTAGCCAGAGTCACCCGGTGTAGCGTACCCGATAGTCAGCCAAGTACGCCATGCTGTCCTGGAGGTCGGTGCCCTGCAGGACCTGCTCCCCTCCGCCCCTCTAGTAGGCGACGGTGCTGCTGTGCTCCTCACCCAAGTCGCGGTCCTCGGCGAAGAAGTGCCGATGGGAGTGTCCCTCTCTCCCTAGAGAGGGTACCTCTAGGGCTGGCTGATGCCAACCCAGAGTGCGTAACACTAGCTCTAGGAAGAGGGGCTCGCAGGTCCCCAGGCAGAGCAGCAGCATGTGGCATTCGAAGAGGGGATGACCCGCTACCACGACTGGGTGAGACATGTCTATCTCCCCCTGGTAAAGAGTCTAGACCACCTGCAAGAAGAAGAAACTGGTTAATCAATCTCATCAAATATCAAATGAAAGTAGAAGAGTGTTAGTTAAGGATTATACTTGATCGTGAGGGAAGAGGTCCAATCGTGCCCGCACATCCTCCACGCGCCGATCCGTCACCCTCGGATCGGGCGCCACCTCCCACCGAGCCATGAGAGGTACCATGGCCCGGCTCCCCTCCGTCTGCACACCGCTCCCCATGGGGAGACGAGTATACCTCCAGATCTGCAAGTCAGAAAACATGCCAGTCAGGCACAACATTATATTCAATGATGAGTATTAAAGAAGTTGCATACCTGAAGAAAGGGGTGAAGCCCCTACTGCTCTGAGAACGCCGCGAGCTACTGGGGAGAGTGAGGAAAGATGTCCCAGCACTGTGGCACCCTAGGCATAGCGACCTGCCTGCTTTAGGTCTCGCGGTAGCAGCATGAACTTGCAGTTCATCTGCGATGACTGTGTTGGAAAGAGGAGCCTTCCGAAGAGGTACGTCACGAAGATCCAGACGGACTGCTCCTCGCTCCATCCCTCCAGCTGGATCGACGCCCGCACCCTGGTGCCAAACTCCTCCAGTGTCTCCAATGCTCCCCTTCTCCCTCCTCGCAGCCCTACTACCTCCGATAGAGCTCCTAGTAGGATGCTCCGGATCGGCCTCCTCCGCCCAGCTACAAACTCTGCCCCCAGCAACTCTACCACCTCGTTGTGCTAGTCCCTCCTCTCCTGTCCTTCTACCGGCTCTCCCTAAACCGGTAGTCCTGTAAGATACGCCACATCCTCCAATGTGGATCTATGCAACCCGTGTCTGCGGGTCTTCGGTAGTGCCCTGTACCACGCCCCAGCACAGCTCCTAGGCACTCTGCTCATCCTTGGCCCTCCTTTCCTTTAGACCAAACATAGAGAAAAAAATGATGCCAGGATCGATTGCCGTTAAGAAAAAGTTGACGGCAACCTTGTTGCCGTTTACATCAAATTGACGTCCATGATTGTGTTGCCCAGTTGACGAGCCCAGAGGGGGGGTGAATGGGTCTTTAAAAATGAATAGAGAAGACCTGTAACTAAAAACATTCACACAAACGTTCTTCGAAGTAGGTTAGTGACAGTTAGTTGAAATAACAAAACACAGAAGAAGACAATCACACAACACAAGGTTTATCCTGGTTCGGACCTCTTTCCTTAGGAGTCCTACGTCCAGTCCCTGAGCAACAACCAGGATTTCACTAACTAGGGTACAGTCCCCCTAAGGACGCTACACGCCCAGCTCCAGCTGGTTCTTCCTTCACACCCGAAGGGAACAACCCTGGATACCACACCAGGTCTTCCTTCACAACCGAAGGGAACAACCCCTGGATACTATCAGGTCTTCCTTCACAACCGAAGGGAACAACACAAAGAGGTGAATGAATTCAAGCCCCTAGATCAAGCTTTTGATAAGCAGGATCTGAACTATACAGGCACACTCTCAGAACTATGGCTCTCTCAAGATTTTCACAAACTAGTGGAGAGCAAAAGAGCAAAAGCTAAGTGGAATGAAGATTCTTGGCTCGGACATTCTTTAAAAGAATTTGAATGCTTGAATGCGCGATTGATTTTCTTCTGTTCTTCTGACTTGAATTTATATCTTCAATTTGAAATGTAGACGTTGAAGTGTCTGTTGTCTCTCTTTTGAGTAGTCGTTAGACTGAATGACAACTGGAGTCTTGGAAGCTTCCAGTCAACAGTCTTTTGATTACTTGAGCACGAAAGAGATAGATCTTCAGAAATATCCGTGGCTTCTATTTGTGTTAACATTGTACCATGAAGCTAGATCAGAGTATCACAAATGTCAAACTCAAATAGCAGATAGCTAAGCTGTCTCTGATGTCAGTCACGTTAGTAGAAATAGACATGGAAATAGTAATGCCAAATAGCTTAAGTCTTAAAGGACGTTATCAGAGTAGGCATGATAAGGATGATATGGTCTGCATGCATGCAGAGATAGGGTCAGATCTCATAAATGCAAAAGTGTCAGAGAGATGTCTACGTGGACTTTGACTAGTCAACACTCTAAGAAATAAGATATCAAGATATGAAATCGATGACTGTATGACTTATGAAATCGTTATGAGTCATAGCAAATCGTTATGTGACAGAAGATATACCATGAACACTTAATGAATCGTTGCACAAAGGAAATTGATGTGTTTCTGAAGAAAATCGATGTGAAATACTTAACAAATCATTATACAAAGCAAGTCATTGTGAATTTTAAAGAAATCGTTATGAATACTTATCAAGTCGTTATGACTCTAACGAAATCGTTATGGTAACATGAACTCGTTACAACTAAGCAAGTCGTTGTGAGTTCTAAAGAAGTCGTTCGGTAATCTATTAATGTTGCGACAGGAAAGTTGTTACGGGTTCTAAAAAGAATCGTTACGGTTAACTTATAGTTGTGACGAGCAAGTCGTTACGGGCTCTAAAGAAATCATTACGGTAACTTATAGAGTCGTTGTGACGAGCAAGTCGTTACGGGCTCTAAAGAAATCGTTGCGACAACTTATAGAGGTCGTTGCGACAAGCAAGTCGTTACGGGCTCTAAGGAAATCGTTACGACAACTTATAGAAGTCGTTGCGACAGGTAAAGTCGTTAAGACTCGAAAGAAATTGTTACGGTAACTTATAAGTTTGTTGTGACGAGCAAGTCGTTAAGGCTCTAAAGAAATCGTTGCGACAACTTATAGAGTCGTTGCGACAGGCAAGTCGTTATGGACTTTAAGGAAATCGTTACGACAACTTATAGAGTGGTTTGCGACAGGCAAGTCGTTACAGACTCTAAAGAAATCATTACGGTAACTTATAAAGTCGTTGTGACATCGACTTGATGAAATAACATGACTTTTCAGTCTTGTAAGGAAATCGTTGCGATCACTTATAGAATCGTTACGACATCGATTTGTTTGAAACAACATGAATTTTCAGCCAGAAAGAAATAATCGTTATGATAATTCTATTGAAAGCGATATGCTTATAAGGAAACGTTATGGCCTTTAATAGAAGTCGATATGGACTTAGAGAAATATCATGCTGAAAAGATTAAGGCTTCAGAGAAGTAATGCATAACTTATTGGCTGTTTGACATTGGTATTTTTCCTGTGCTTAAGACTTATGAAATATTCATTAGATATAATTGATAAACTTTTGTTTGGTTTTGTTAATCATCAAAATATATATGTAATTAATTAGAATTACATGGGGACAGACTGTTCATCAACTGTGTCGTTTAGCCAGGGTTGACAGCAAGATCATTGTCGTCAAGTTCTTCAGTCGACGTCCAGCACGTTGACGTCAAGTTCATCTTGACGGCAACAGTCTGGACGTTAACAGGAACTTGACAGCCTCTCCCCTGTTTCCCCTTCCTTTCCAATTTTTACAATCATCCACAGACGGGGTTTAGTGACAGGTTGACCTACCTTTGGCCGGCATGGGGTCCTCCGGGGCGCCTCCACTTCCGTCTCTTCCTCCCTCTCCCTGTCACTTCCCGCCATCTCCTCCCTCTCTGGTGCGTTGCTGCCGACCTCCGTTGTAAGGCCCTCGAATTTGTTGCATTATTTTAATTCGTGTAAATAATTCATGTTGTGTATGCATAGATGTACATACTACGTATGTATTAACTATTTATACTTATGTATGCATGTGTATAATTAGTTGTAAATAATGTATGAAATACATGGTGGTAGTGTGTACATGATAATACATAGGCATGGCATGTATATATGTATAAGTTAGGCATGTTTCTGCATGTTTTGACTTCTGGCCGAAGGGCCAAGTTGGCGTCAACATGGATGGACGCTCATGATGATCCGACATCCACATCGATGGACGCCAATACTTAATCCAACGTCCATGGATATGGACGTCAAGATTTCTGACCTGCATGCGTTGCAGACCCCGAAATCCTGGAAGAAGGAAGCTCAGCCATTGGGGAGCTGTCCCCAACGGCTCCGAGCCTTTCCTATCACCCCTGCGTGAAAGGAGAGTTCCCTCTCCTATAAACTAAACCTTGCTGCACCAGAAAAGCCTCTCTTGACTCTTTGCAAAGAGGAGGGAAAACCCTAGCTCGGAGCTGCACAAAAACTGAACTTTGGAGGCTTCAATCTGGTGGTTCAAGGCTTCATCAGGTGACCTACTGCTTCAGGAGGGTAGCTGGAACATCGGGAAGAACTTCCCAACCGCGGTTCAGCTTCTACACCAACTAGAACCCGGAGGAGATCAATTGTGGAGGCTTCTTGGGACTGCCCAAGGAGAGCTCACCACCATCTAAATCCCTTTGGAGACTTGTTTAAAGGCAAGTAACCTACACACATCGTCCATGTAGGTGTCTAGTAGGGTTTTCTTATTTTTACACATTTTTCCTCGTGTCCTGGATCCCCCATTCTCCCTGCATTGGAGCTCAGTCTGTGCTCTTGCACAGACAGGAACTTGGCGTCAAAACCTCTTGCCGCCACGATCTCCAGTCGGCGTCTAGCGATCTTGCCGTCCAACTCCTTGAACGGCCAGAGACCGCCGTTAAGTCTTCAGGACAGAACAATGAGATGTTCTTCCTGATATACGACTAATTTTGATGTGTTTTCATGATGAGGATATAATGTAACTCCTATATGCTATGTACCCTAGTTAATGTGGTGTGTGGGAGAATGATTTTGCATATTTTGTGGATGGTAGAGTTTCTTAGTTTATTGAAATGCATGTGGAAAAAATAGCCATGTATGTTTCCCCCACTATTCTAATGATCCGTGGGAAATTTGGATGCCCTAATTTGTTAGACCATGAGTGGGTGATTCAGTTTGTGCTCTGAATTTCTGGGAATTTCTCCATGCTCACATGAATTACTGAAATTTCTGAAAAGAAATTAGAAAACATGCATAGGTCTTGTAAAATCTCCTGTAAATTGTGTGTTGGGTAATAAATCTGGAGAAATTTCTTGTGTGTTATGTATGTGGGTTCAGGGCTACGAACTGTTAACTGAAGATTCATGTGGTATGCCAGATATAAATTGAATTACGAATGATATGAGGATTGATATCTAATTTTCTGTAATTGCATTATGAGTCAAAAAAATGTGAAATTTTGCATGTGAGGTCATAAACCTGTAATCAGCATGTGGTTAAATTTTCAGGCTGTTTGGACAACTGTAGAATACAATATGAAACTTCCATGCGAAAATATGTGAAAATGCATGCTAATGTGAAAATGATTTGAAATGCACGTGCAACCTGATTTATGCAACTTACTGAATGTGTAATCTCTGTCATCTGTAGTATCATGGTAGGAAAACAGAGCCATGTATGTGAATGCGAGAATGTAAAGATGTGTGTGCGCCATGTGTAAATATGTGTGTTAAAAATCGGTATGTGTAATGTGTAAGACTGTGCCTAATGTGACACTGCTTCCATAGAGGGCCGTGGAACCATATCATGGAAAAGTCCCCATGAGAAGGTTCAATGTGTTAAGATCCTAAGGGCATCAGGATGATGCAACGACCCACTTCCAGCCGGTACGGTTATACCAACCCACGTCGGATGAGAGCAAGCTGCTACAGGGGAGAATACCCCAACAAGTAACAAATGAGCTGAGATATACACAAATAGAGTCGAATAAATGCAACGGAATTTAATAAATAAATCTTATTCCATCAACTTTTAAATTCACATACCACAGTCTGTATAGTTCAAAATGGAGATAACATAAGTACACAAATATTCCAATTACATAGCCGACTCCAAGTACATTTGAACAAAACCAAATTCCATTGTAGCATTACATACTATGAAATACAAGTACAATTGTAACGACCTCTTCATACCGGTACGTAACCAATCCCCATCTGTATAAAGGGCGTCGTCACAGTGGGACATTTACCCAACACTGGTCGATAGGTTGATATGTACCGGATAGCAATAGAGTACAGCGGAAATAAGGTAAACAACTCAACTCTTAATCCTCACCAAACACCCACATCCATAATCTAAATAGCAAGATAGAAAGACAAATGTCCACATTAATTACAAAAATAAAGAGAGTTACAATTAAAGAGTTATGCGGAAATACACAATACGGTAATCTAAAAGGGGGGGGGGGTTGAATAGATTACGGCAATTTTAAACTATTGATGGCTTCTTTCGATGCTACAGCGATCTTAATGAAATTTGATTCAAATTCGATTAAGTATGAGACCGCTTGAGTTGATCTAAAAGAGAACAGGGAATCAAACGTGCGTATGAACACCGTGCCTACCAATCATCTATCGCAAAACGCGAACAAACCACAAAAACACGATGATTTAAGGTGGTTCGGAGTACACAACTCGTGTATCCTACATCCACCGTCCACACACACACGCAGAAACGACTGCTTATGAGCGAATTCAACACTACAACTCAACCACACACACGTTGTCTGATGAAGCACGATCAGAACAACCACAAATACGTGAATCAAGCACAAGGGATGCTCGAAACAACCCACACACACACACGATGGAATGGAAATTATGAAGTGGAGAAGAATTAGGAATTAGGGAACAAATCCGGTTGGAATTCTTCTCGTGGATCGTCCAAACGCTCTTCAAACTTCGATTGGATGTAGATTGATCGATGTAGAAGGTTGAATTGATGACGATCCGGCTTCAGCTCCGCATAGATGGTGATTCCACGACGATCTGGGCGGAAAGTTGAAGCAGAGCAGCAATTTGGGGCTTTCCTCTTGGTCCCTTGGAGGCTCTTGGATGGGAGGCTGCTCTCTGCGAATTGGCTCCAAAAGGATGCTTATATAGTGTTAGGTAAAGGTGGGGGTCGTGGAGGAAGGAAACACCCAAGTGGGGCCGGATTTGGAAACACAAATCTCATGTTTCCGTCGTCTGTCGACAGGTGCACTTGCATCTGTCGACAGGCGCACTCAGGCTGAGAACTGGGTTTCAGGAAATTGAGTTTCTGAGTGTATCTGTCGACAGGCAGTTTGCATCTGTCGACAGATGCACTCAGGAATAGAAAACCTGAGCTCTGTCCTGGGTTGACTGTGTGTATCTGTCGACAGGTACATTTCATCTGTCGACAGATGCACTCAGAGATGCAAACCTGAGCTCTGTCTTGGAATGACTGTGTGAATCTGTCGACAGGTACATTGCATCTGTCGACAGATACACCTCTTTGACAGATATTTGTGCTTTTTGCTCATTTCTTCAATGCCTCTTCAATGCTCCATGTTTCATGCTTGTGCACCTACATGCAAATACATTGTTAGTGATATACATTGTATGATTTAGCAATGTTTAACTCAATCACTTTCATGGTGTTTTTCATGTTAGTTAGCACATCAATTTTGCATTAAATCAATGTTCAAGGATGTTAATGTGATCATCAAAAACATGATATATGAAAAACCCAACAATCTCCCCCTTTTTGATGATGACAAAAACATTCAATTGATGCATATATTGATGTTCTCCCCCTTTTTGACAACATGCAAAAGGTCAAGTCATGCACATTTAGAGACAAATAAACATGAACTGAGTTTTCATTGATTGATCATTGAAATTTCACAGTACATTTGATAATCATTACATGACTCAATAAAAAGAAAGGGAAATAACATGAACAAGCAAAAGATGACAAGACAAGTGAGACTAATTCCCATCTAAGACTCTTAGTGACCTCTAATGACCCTGAGACCCTCTATTCATCGTCACGTCCAGCAGGAGGAGGGTGACGGGATCATCTCTCTCGGAGTAGAGGTGGTCAAGACGGTCATCTAAAGTGTTGAGGCGAGCGTCCACTTGATCAAATCTTGACGTCATGTGAGCAAATCCTGAGATCATTTCTTGATGGATTTGTGCCAAGTAATCACGAATGGATTGTTGTGGAGGCACAGGTACATCATCAAACTCTTGAGCTTGGTCAGGCATTTGCTCATCCTGAGGGTCTTCATCACTGCCTCATTTGCTTCATCATCTTCATTGTCTTCTTCACCAGTTGACACTTCAGCTCCTTGTGGTTCCTTTCCCTTGAGAGTCCTTGTGACGACACCGTCTACAATCTTGTAGCCCATGCGGTTGGCGGCAGTGAGGTCAAAGGCACTTCGGGATTTTAGTGAGATGAGCTCACTTGGAGGGATAGGAATGCCAAGGAAAATAAGAAGAGAAGTGATGGGGCAAGCATATGGCATTGATCTTTTGGTGTTAGAGAAACACCGACGGATGAGGCTTATCATGAGTTCAGGAAGATTGATTTCTTGACACTTGAGGAAAATATGAATAGGGATTTATGGACCTCGGTGACTAACTCTCGACTTCCATCCTTCGGGACGATCAAGGTAGTGAAGATGTGATGGATCATCCGGATCAAGGAGGAAAGGAGTTGGCGTTGAGACGAGCAATCTCCTTGGTAGTGTCATAAGGTTCCAACGTGAGAAGCTCATAGTACTCAGAAGCAGAGGGATTGTAGTTGAAGATTTCAACTCCTGAGTTTGGAATTTCAAGGGCTGTGGAGAGAAGATTTGCGGTGAGGCGAAAACGAGTGCCTTTCACCGAAGAGTAGAGATCTCCCTGATCGGAAAGCCCTAAGTTATTGTAGAACTCGGATACGGCAGTTGGAGAGTATTGCAAGTGGGAGTATAAGAAGGATGTCACCCTTGAGTGTCAAAATAGGGTAGGAGTGAGGGGAACATCGGTGCTAAGGACTCGAAGTCCACATACGGGATTGGACAATCTTCTTGAAGGTGCCGTTGGGTCGGATATAAGACGGAGACCTTGAGGAACGATGAGTTCCGGCAACCGATCCTCACGATGCTTGCTGCGGCGTTCGGAAGGAGCCCTGGAGTTTTCTCCGGCGTCCGTCGGAGCGCGACGACGGCGAGAGAGCTCGATCTGATCGATTGGGTGCCATCGCAGGAAGAAGGATGAGAATGGTGTGAAGGGAGAGTGGAGGGATCCCAGACGAGGAGCAGGATCGTCGGAGACGGAGCCCTGAAGGGGGAAAGAGAGGGGGTTTGGAGAGGAGGAGGAGGGAACAAGAGAGGAGGGGTGAGAATGGGTCGTGGGTGGCCTTAGAATGGGTTTAGAGGGTTTTAAAAGAGAGGCCCCACGAAAAGGAGTGAACCGGCGCGAGGGTTTGGTTCAAAAACGGATCTGCGCCATCGTCTGTCGACAGATGACAGTCTATCTGTCGACAGATAGCTCCTTTTTGGTGAAAACTTGATTTTTGTCAAAAATTTTCAAAGGGACAAGTGTTCATTTGTTGTTTTAAGGAAAAATGGGTGTATGTGCAAGACAAAAATTCATATCCATTAAGATGAAGACATGACACAAATCTAAAATGATTTTGAATTAGAAACGATAAGTTCTTTAATTAGATCATGAGGAACACATTTGACAAAAGCCAGTGAAAATTAAATAACTCTTTGATTAAGGCCGTTGAAGAAAACATGCATCTTAATAGAGATGATAGTCAGATGACAATTGAATTAAATGGCCACAAGAACGTCTTACCGAAGAAACACATTGGACTTGACATAAAAATTTTCGGAGGCTTCACTCTATTTCTGGTATGATTTTGAATCTTTAAACAACGAAGATGGAAAAGAGTGGCAATGAGGAGCACTTTCACTTTTTCATGTGAAGGTAGACATTTGTGATGCCAATACCCCCAGTTACTCAATGTGAGTGTCCGTCAAGCCATTGTATAGAGATAATGAAAATAACCTTTTGACGCGAAGACTGACATTGGTGATGCCCATGTCCCCGGTTACTTAGTGATTTCATCATTGCTCTACCTCCATCCCACAAATGAAAAACAAAGTTGTTGATTGAACCGAAGAAATAGGTAGCTTTCTCCCCCTTTTTTTTATTATTGTTTTTGCTTTTTGTCAAGTACATGAGATTTCTTTAGGCAAGTTGTAATGTAAAACATTAAATTCAAGAGCTTTCTGATTTTTCAAATCATTTTGATTCATGTTTAACGACAAGGGAGTTATTCAACAGAGATGTGTTAAAAATCATTGGTTTGCTCATTGTGTTCAAAATGATCTAAAAAGACCTCGATCAAGTATTGCATCAAAGAACATTTAGACTTGGTTCACGACTTTGACATGAAGTGGATATGAAAAGGTTATATGCACACAACCAAACCAAGGTTTACCTTTAAATCAAGTAAGGAACACTTTTCTTGAAAAGTATGAAGAAGAATTGAAAAATAAGGAAGAATGTGTGTATCTGTCGACAGAAGGAATCTGTCTGTCGACAGATTCACACAGATTAGAATTGAAGTTTCTGCCAGAACAAGACTGAGTGTATCTGTCGACAGATGGAATGTGTCTGTCGACAGATATGAACAGAGTGGATTTTTCTGGTTTCAGATTGATTGCTCATTGAGTTCAAGGAAGTGAGAATTCCACAAGTAGATATTGGAAGAGTTTCCTCAAGAAAATACTCAACAATCCTTAACTTACTCCCCCATAGTGTGTGCACGTGTTGACACAACATCTAAGCAAGGATTCACACAAGCACTTGTTACAAGACAAACATGTTCATGAAAGGAAGGTCATACACACAAGCACATGGTCACAGAAAAAAAATTGTTTCATGGAGTTAACATGATAAAATGTAAGGAAACTAAAAATCCTATGTGAAGTACAGGGCCTTTATATGGAATGGGACTATTGATACTTGGCGGAGAATATTTCTCACGCATGATGATAGTTTCCAAACAAGCCGAACTTGTTCTTCCACAGTTCACCATTTGATATACCACATAGTCATTCACACATAAAGAGCATGTACTCCAATATGGATAGCCAGTTTCATTGCATTTTACACAAACCCAATTCTCTTCTTAAGGATGTGAATCTATCTTCAGACAAGGGTTTGGTGAAAATATCAGCCAATGTTTTTCTGTGGGATGAAAATAAGTTCCAAGTTTTATTGGCAACTTCATCTCTCAAGAAATGATGACGGATTTCTATGTGTTTAGTCCGTGAGTGTTGGACAGGGATTTTTGAAAGGTTGATAGCACTTGTGTTGTCACATAGGATAGGTGTGCATCCAATTTGAACATTATAGTCAGCTAACTGACTTTTGATCCAAAACACTTGAGCTGCACAACTTCCTGCAGCGACATATTCTGCCTCTGCATGGAGAGTGCAACCGAGTGTTGTTTCTTGGATGCCCACGAAACCATGCAACCGCCAAGGAATTGGCAATATCCACTAGTGCTTTTTCTATCAATTTTACATCCAGCATAGTCAGCATCAGAATATGAAATCAAATCAAAGCTACTGCCTGCTGGGTACCAAAAACCCAAATGCATGTGCCTGAGAGATATCGGAAAATTCTCTTGACTGCAATTAAATGGCTTTCCTTTGGACTAGATTGATATCTAGCACAAAGGCAAACACTGAATTGAATATCCGGTCTACTTGCAGTAAGATAAAGGAGTGAGCCAATCATACCTCGGAAGTGCTTTGCATCTACCGGTTTACCTTTCTCATCATTTTTCAATTTGATGCTTGTGCTCATTGGGGTGGAGGCCGGTTTAGCTTGCTCAAATTGAAATCGTTTGAGAAGCTCTTTGACATACTTTTCTTGATTTATGAAGAATCCGTCTTTATGTTGTTTCACCTGCAAACCAAGAAAGAATTGAAGCTCCCCCATTAGACTCATCTCAAATTCACTGTGCATGTGTTTAGAAAATTCTTCACACAGTGAAGGGTTAGTAGAACCAAATATTATATCATCCACATAAACTTGAACAACAATTATGTGATTGCGAACTTTCTTAGTGAAGAGTGTTTGGTCTACTTTACCTCTTGAGTAGTTCTTGCTTACCAGAAAATTTTAGTCTATCATACCAAGCTCGAGGTGCCTGTTTCAAACCATAAAGAGCTTTGTGCAATTTATACACATGGTTAGGCATTTCAGATTTTCAAAACCTGGTGGTTGAGAGACATAGACTTCTTCTTTGATATAGCCATTTAAGAAAGCAGTTTTAACATCCATTTGATAGAGTTTGAACTTATGGGAGCATGCATATGCCAATAAAATTCTGACTGCTTCTAACCTGGCTACAGGAGCAAAGGATTCTTCAAAGTCTACACCAAATTCTTGACTATATCCTTTTGCTACGAGTCTTGCTTTATTTCTGATCACTTTTTCTTCTTCATTAAGTTTATTCCTAAACACCCATCTAGTTCCTATGATAGAGATTTCAGGGGTTTTAGGAACTAAACTCCATACATTGTTTTTTGAAATTGACCAAGTTCCTCATGCATAGCATCAATCCATGAGTTGTCTTTTAAGGCTTCTTCAACATTTTTGGGTTCCACTTGAGAAACAAAAGCAAAAAGATCATGTTCAATTATTTTTCTTACTTGAGACCGTGTTTGAACAGAATCATTTAAACTACCTATCACATCATCAAGTGGGTGATCTTTGGAATACCTCACATGTGTGATTGTTGAAGGGCCGGGAGTATCTTGTCCTTGAGGAATTTGATCTTGTGAGTGTCGATCTTCAGGAGGTTCACTTTCTGGTGGATTCTCTTCAAGTGTTTCATCTGGTTTCTGAATGCTATTTCATCATCTTCATCGTAGTCCCTGTGAAGATATCCACCTTTGGTCTTGGAATCTTCTTCAGATTTGTCTTTTGCTTTGACTGAAGATCCTTAAGTGAGGTTCCTTCATCCTCTTTTTCAGTCCTGTTAATATTCAAACAGTTAGATTTGGCATAAGTCTCATCAAAGATGACATGTGGAGTTTCTTCCACAGTGCGTGTTTATTGTTAAACACCCTATATGCCCTAGAGTGTTCTGAGTAGCCTAGAAAAACACCTTGATCACTTTTGGCTTCAAATTTATCTAAATCAGATTTATCATTGTTAGAATAAATACCTTTGAGCCAAAAACTCGGAAGTACCCAAGTTGGGTTTCTTACTTTCAACAACTGGTAGGGGGTTTTCTTTATCACAGGTCTTACCATGGCTCTGTTTAGAATGTAGCACGAAGTGTTCACTGCTTCTGCCCAAAATCTTTTGGAGAGTTGGCCTTCAACCAGAAGAGTGCGAGCCATTTCCACCAATGTTCTGTTTTTCCTCTCCACTACTCCATTTTGTTCTGGAGTCCTTGGGGAAGAGAACAGATGTTCAATCCCTTGGTGCCTGCAAAAATCAGAAAATGCATTGTTATCAAATTCTCCCCCGTGATCGGTGCGAGATTGAGCATATTTTATTCACATTGCCATGCTCAATCTTGTTAAAGAATTCTTGAAGAAGATTGAAAGTGTTTCACTTTTGTGTGCCAAGAATTTGACCCATGTGAACCTAGAAAAATCATCTACAATGACAAAACCAAAACGTTTGCCATTGAGACTTAGAGTTCTAGTTGGTCCAAAAAGGTCCATGTGCAAACAGTCAAATGGTTTAGATGTGCTTACCGGTGCTTTAGATTTGAAAGACTCCGGGTCTGTTTTCCCTGTGCACATGCATCACAAAACTTTCATTGTTGCTAAAAGAAATGTCAGGAAGTCCACTTACCAATTGAGCTTTATGATCTTGTGCAACACATTGTAGCTCGCATGGCCAAGCCTACGATGCCACAAGGTCAATTCATCCTGTCTATTTGCAACAAGACACAAGTTGTCATTCTCTGGATCATCTAAGTCAACTAAGTAAATGTTATTCACTCTTTTTCCAAAAAATTTCACACTTCCTGTTTCTTTATCAACAATTTGACATGAATTTGATTCAAAAAGACGTTGTGACCTCTATCACATAATTGACTTATGCTAAGCAAATTGTGATTAAGGCCATCAACCAACAATACATTTTCAATTGAATTGGAGGTACACTTACCAACATTACCTGTGCCAATGATTTGCCTTTGTTATTACCTCCAAAAATGACTTGTCCTCCGTCTTTCTCCACTAGGAAACAGAATTTACCTTTGTCGCCCGTCATGTGCCTCGAACAGCCGCTATCCAAGTACCATTTGTTTTGATGTGGGCTGCTAGGCATTCCTGCAAATGTGAATCAGACAAGAGGTTTGGTACCCAAATTACTTTGGGTCCCCAAAATTTCATTCATGCAACAAAGTAGATGTTTAGGAATCCAACTTGTTTGACTTTTGTTTCTTTGGATTATTCCAACATTGTTTTTCATCATGACCAATCTTTTTACACACATTGCATGAGGAATTTTCTTTTCAATTTTCTGTTGCTTGATAGACTGTTTATTCATTGAAATGTTCTTGTCTGTCGACAGGCACCATTGTATCTGTCGACAGGGGCTTTTCTTTTGTTTGTTGGGAACATTTGTTTGTGTAGTATTGGCTTGGTTGAGACTTTCTTGAATATGCTTTGTGGGAGCATGCTTGGTTGTGCTTGGGCTAGGATCAACAAATGAAGTTATCAATGACTCCCTATTTTCTTTTGTTTGACAGGTTGATATCCTAATCCATGCTTGGTTACATGTATTTTGGCGCCCAAACGCATCTAGATTTTGCTTCCCTTTTACAAATTTCATTAAGTCCTCAGATTTTTCTTTCAATTCCTTTCAGTTGTTCCAACTTTTCTGGTTTCCAATTGTTCTTCTTGAAGGATTCAATGGAATAGCTTAAACAGTCTCTTTTTCTTTTGTATTCTTGCAATTTCATTTTCAAGCAATCCATTTCTTCATTATGAGTCTTTCATCAACTTTCATCTTTCTAATTCTTTTGTCAGGAATGCAATTCGTTCATCATTGTTCTTATCATGCACAAGGGAGTTGCATTTCTTTTTAATGCTCTATTCTCATATCTATATTCACGAAAATTTTCAAATAAAGTAGTGTATGCTTCCTCCCATTCACTTGCAGTGAAATCATCAAATGAGAAATTTACCTCGCTGGAGTCATCACTCCTGGCCATCAAGCATTTCACTTTTCATCATCAGATGTTCTTGTGCATCTTCATCTTCATCTTCATCACTCCAGGTGGCCAACATTGCTTTGGCCTTCTTGGAGGTGAATTTTCTTTCTTCAGCTTCTTCTTGAGTTCGGGCATTCTCCTCTCATATGCCCCTGTTTCTTGCATTCATAACAAACAATGAGATTATGGCAATTTTAAACTATTGATGGTTCTTTCGATGCTACAGCGATCTTAATGAAATTTGATTCAAATTCGATTAAGTATGAGGACCGCTTGAGTGATCTAAAAGAGAACAGGGAATCAAATGTGCGTATGAACACCGTCCTACCAATCATCTATCGCAAAACGCGAACAAACCACAAAACACGATGATTTAAGGTGGTTCGGAGTACACAACTCGTGTATCCTACATCCACCGTCCACACACACACCGACGCAGAAACGACTGCTTATGAGCGAATTCAACACTACAACTCACCACACACACGTTGTCTGATGAAGCACGATCAGACAACCACAAATACGTGGAATCAAGCACAAGAGATGCTCGAAACAGAACCACACACACACGATGGAATGGAAATTATGAAATGGAGAGAAATTAGGAATTAGGGAACAAATCCGGTTGGAATTCTTCTCGTGGATCGTCCAAACGCTCTTCAAACTTCGATGGATGTAGATTGATCGATGTAGAAGGTTGAATTGATGACGATCCGGCTTCAGCTCCGCATAGATGGTGATTCCACAACGATCTGGGCGGAAAGTTGAAGCAGAGCAGCAATTTGGGGCTTTTCCTCTTGGTCCCTTGGAGGCTCTTGGATGGGAGGCTGCTCTCTACGAATTTGGCTCAAAAGGATGCTATATAGTTAGGTAAGGTGGGGGTTGTGGAGGAAGGAAACACCCAAGTGGGGCCGGATTTGGAACACACAAAATCTCATGTTTCCGTCGTCTGTCGACAGGTGCACTTGCATCTGTCGACAGGGCGCACTCAGGCTGAGAACTGGGTTTCAGGAAATTGAGTTTCTGAGTGTATCTGTCGACAGGCAGTTTGCATCTGTCGACAGATGCACTCAGGAATAGAAAACCTGAGCTCTGTCCTGGGTGACTGTGTGTATCTGTCGACAGGTACATTTCATCTGTCGACAGATGCACTCAGAGATGCAAACCTGAGCTCTGTCTTGGAATGACCTGTGTGAATCTGTCGACAGGTACATTGCATCTGTCGACAGATACACCTCTTTGACAGATATTTGTGCTTTTTGCTCATTCTTCAAGCCTCTTCAATGCTCCATGTTCATGCTTGTGCAACTACATGCAAATACATGTTAGTGATATACATTATTGATTAGCAATGTTTAACTCAATCACTTTCAGGTGTGTTTTCATGTTAGTTAGCACATCAATTTTGCATTAAATCAATGTTCAAGGATGTTAATGTGATCATCAAAAACATTGATATATGAAACCCAACAAAATTGTCCAAAATATTACCCATACAATAATCCTTTTTGTGCAAAAGAAAAGTACAACTGGTAACAGCTCCACAAAATAGTCTTCTAATGATGATCCTCGCCACGCTACCTTCTAGTGCACGATACCTGTCAACCTGTACGCCGAAGCAAGAGTGAGTCCAAAGACTCAGCAAGCGACACTACTCATGATATACACATACAAGTCTTAGTGGCTTCTACATGCACTTTTACAATTAACAACACATAGCATGCCAGTCAATTCAAGTTTTCTACTTATCATGAAAGTTCTACAATTTTATACATAACTCATGCTTTCAGATTTGTAAAATGAAATTCACCTATCACATGATCTCTATTCCATTTGCTCAAGAACTTTAGTCTTTTAAAGAGCTAAAACATGAAAGCTATCCACATGAACAATTTACACACATAAAAGGGAACACAACTAGCATGGATTTCACATAGTTTTAAACACATACACGAACCTTTTCACATGCTTTAGATTGCTGATTTCATATGATTCAACGACTATAAATCTATACATGAGAGCTACAATAATACATAAAACACATCATGTGAACAAGTAATCAAGCTATCTTGCACTCATTTTCACTAATTATCCCTAACATGGATTCTAGGCATTTGTGCACACATAAGCATGATAATGCAACATGAGTTTATGATTTCACATGGTTTCCAATAACACATTCTCACATTCTCGGTTTCACATGATTTCATACTTACTCATTCACGTTGCCACTTTTACACATTTGACACGCACACATGCTCACACTTATACAATTTACTCATTTCCACATCATTTTCTCTTTCACTTTCACTTATCACATATCATATCGATTGCACTTACCACGTGCCATATTCACATATTTCACATTTTACTCATTTTTCATTACTTAAACAATTTGCCATGACACATAGTCCTAACCACCAGTAGAGGACACTAACAATATCTCATAGCTCGTGCTCATTCCTTAGCACAGCTCTCAACACAACTCATAACACAACACATGACACAACACTTACACAACTCATACACATACTCACCACCTAGGCAATACAGCGGTGAATCTTGGTAACTGCGCAGACCGGGAGAAGCCCTCTCCACCCTATCCAGTGGTACTTGTCCACCTCCGGGGTTTTCCCAATGCCTTTGGGACAAACTTATATCACATGGAGCCTTCTATAGGGACTTTTCTATATACGGCTCCCGATGCCTCTAGGGTAGCAGTGTCACATAGGCACAACTTTTACACTTTTACACATTACCGTTTTACACATGGTTTTACACATAACTCTTCTCATTTCATTCACTTTCTCACTCACATAAACATTTCTGTTTTTCCCTAACATGGTACTACAGGATTTCAAGAATTTAACACATAGTAAACACACTAATCATGTTGGTTTTAGACCATAACTAATCACATTGCGATCATATGCATGAATTATCACATTTCACATGAAAATACATAACTTTTTATTTACTGGTCCAAATGACCTGAAATTTAACCACATGCTGTTTCGGGTTCAAGATGATACCCTCAATTTTTCAGATTTTTCTGAGCTAAATAGGATTTACAGAAAATCAAACACCTAATTAGCATATTATTCACAACTTAAGCTAACATGGGTCTAACACATTTTGCAATTTATCCACTTACTGTTTTGCACAGAGACTACTAATATATGCATGATTTTAGAATACAAAATCACCCTAATTCATACATCTATACATCAATTACCACAAACCATTTTTGCATGTTTTTATTTTACCGAACCGAACTTATTTACAATTTCTCAAGCATGGATAAACTACTAAATTTTGCAAACACATATGCTGACCCACTATTCTTCATGATCAAACCGAAACCAAGGCATTCACACAAAACCCTAATCATAAATCATGAATTTTACAAGATTGTCTACAAGTCATGCTCACAATTTAAAAGATGCTAATAACCCACATTCACCATCACACTACATTCTTCACACACCACAATGCACAATATACATAGCTTAGGAATACCATATATCCTCATCACGGAAATCATAACGAAATTAACGTACAAGAGGGACAGAACAGCTCACTGTTCTGTCCAGAAGAACTAGACGGCGGTCTCTGGCCGCTGACTCAGAGTCAGCGGCATGATCGATGGACGCCAAGGATGAACTGGGCGTCCAGGGACCCTGCCGTTTACTCAGGTCTGTGCAGAAACACAGACCCGAGCTCTAAATCTTGGGTGAATTGGAGGGTCTAGGACTCGAGGAAAATTCCATAAAAATGTCAAAACCACCTAGACTCATACGGGGACACCATAGATAGGTCACTTGCCTCTCTAAAATTCCTCCAAGGGATTTGTGGCTCGAAGAAGACCTCCTTGGGCAGTTCCAAGAGTTGCAGAAGTGCCTCCAAGATCGCCTTCCTCCGGGTTCCTGGGTGATCTCCACGCCGAGGGGATGATGGGGAAGCCTTCTCCTTTGCTTCAGCCTCCTCCTTGTTGCAGTAGATCTCCAGATCCAGCTTCAAAGGGTCGGATTTGAGGGTTCTAGAATGGGGTTTTCTCACAGAATGCTCTAGGGTTTTTCTTTCTTCTCCTCTCCTCTTGCAAGGGTGAAAATGAGAAGTGGGGAGAGGCCAATTCGGGTTCAGGATGTAGGAGAGCCCCTCACCCACTCACCATGCCGATTAGACAGCCTTAGATCCGTTGGGGAACATCCCCCAATGGGTGGCCATGCCTTGTTTCAGAAGACAGCAGCTCTGCTGCGCATGCAGGTCAGAGAGGTTGACGTCCACATCGCTGGACGCCTGGGTCAGGATTGGCGTCCAGGTCTGGACGTTGACTCCACCTCGGCGGCCAGATGTTGACGCCAAGGTGGCCTTTGGCCAGAACCTTAATTTATGCAGAAACTATGCATACCAAGCTTATATACAAGCAATATGTATATGGTATTATACTCATACTATCACCAGGCAATACATACCTTATTTATATTTAATATAAACACATGCACATTAATTATACTAATTAATATGTACATAAATATCTATATACATACACAAGCATACATAAGCATACTAAGATAAAATGTACGTAGACACCTACCTGTACGTACGTGATATTTTACACATGTATGACTCAACACACGGCAATTTAAATGACGAGAATTATGAGGGCTTCGCAAATCATTAGGAGGTGATATGATTTATGCTAGCTAGGAATAATCCATTCGATAAAATAGTCCTCGCATACACACACTTGATTTGTCATATATATAGTATACGCACACTGGTATAGCATACTTATGTACATTATGATTGAAACAGATGGGTACAATATGCGCACCGGTAATTAGATTAACTTACACAACTTTACCTAACATTGCTTAGTATTACATGTATAGGATTTCTTAATATATATACTATATGCATAATTTATCCAATTGACTATTCTCACCTAATCATCATAAAGATACATGCATGTTATCCATGAGGAGTATAGAATCCCAATGTAAACTACTAAACACACCTACCATGCTTGAACTCTTTATGCATATGCAATGTACGTAGTACAATATTCACATTAGCTAAACCATGCAAATGAGCAACGCTTACAACTAATCATACACATGCATACACAAATACACCAAGGTGTTATGCATGTAGAATTAGGTATACAATCGTCACACGCATAAGATAACGTACATATACATATCTACTTCCTATATTCTCATACAAAATTCCATGAAATAGGTAGTATAGGATATTCTTCAATATTTAGATAGCACACGCATAGTACTATTCAAGTATCCTAAGTCAGAGATTCTTGGTATTCATAATACACTTCTAATTAGCTAATTGTTCACTTCCACATTAATCATCATATACACCTATGTATACATATATAGATATTCGCACATGCTCATGCTCAAAAGAAGGATAAAACTTATAGTAGGCACAATGAAACACGCATGCTAAGCACACAACAACCGAACACCCAACACACCATTCATATACATACAGATATATAAAGAGAGTAAAAATCCGGGGTCTTACAACAATTCTTCAATCCCTTAGTCCAACTCCACTTCAATTCTTCCTAGCTCCTCCGCTGCTAGTTTCCTGAAATGATTAGCAAGAGTCTATGCAATAGACTCAGCAAGTAACTTAAGATTCAATATATACATGCTTTTTAACAATTAACACAATAAGATTTCAGCAGTTAAATCATACATGATCATGCTACAACCTAAACAAATTCCATTAAACAATTATCTAAACAAATGTAAAACTAGAGTCTACACAAGGTCACTAACATCATGGTGTCATTAACATGAGTAAAATACACATTCACACGTTTTCATGTTTTATCTAAGTCATTGTAAAGTTGCACAACTAAACCATGGAAACATATACACGATAGGTAGCACTCCTAGCATGATTCCTAACTCACTTAGCCTGCAATCATAACAATTTACTTCACACTTAGCTTGCTGATTTTATACAAATTTTATCACATTCATACTACCTTTGCATAGGGATCACTTTTAACTATACAACATAATACTAAACACATGTGCATCCAATCATTCAAATTTCATGAATATGAAAGCATATACTTACATTTTGGTACTAATGGTAACATCACTTTTAGCAATTGACAATTTATACATAAACGCATGCACACACACATTTGTACACATCAACAAACAATTTATCAATTAACACTATTGTCATTTATACTTATACTATTTTCTCATTACACACGACCATATGATAAACCTTGGCTTTCGCATACACTCACTTTTGGTTTTATCACACAACACTTACACGCATTTCTCATTATTTCCTCTTTCACATTCACACACTTCTTATCATTTCACTTTTGCACATAACATGTGCCACATTTACACATATCTTGCACATACCTTGTGCTATGAACACATATCACTTTTCTCATTCACACTTATACTTATTTTCACTAATGCCAAGACACAGCCCAAACCACCACATAGACGATCACATGACACATACACATTCACATTCACTTACTTAATCACCGACAGTGATAAGTCTTAGTTCCTGCAGAAACCGGGAAAGCCCTTCCCACCATTACCAGTGGAACTTGTCCACCTCCAGGATTTTACAAGACCCTTTGCCAGGGTATACACTTTATCAAGACCCTTTGCCTAGGGTATCACATAACACATTGAGCTTTCCCGTAGGGGCATTACTACGGTACAGCTCCAAGCATCTAGGGTGGCAGTGTCTTATGGGCATACTTGTTTATCTTGTCACATTAACCATTTACACACAATACCACTTGTTCTCTCACATTCCATACACACACTCATACATAATTCATACACACATAAGTCCCCATTTATTGGTTTTAGCCTCACTGTTACAACTATCAAATAATCATATTACAGATATAATCATACTGAAATTTACTGAATCACATCAACTCACAACTAACATGCTCACATAGTCATTTTTCTCATTTAAAATTTCATAACAATACTTATTGTCATCAAAATAACATGAGATTTTAACCACAGACACATTTCAGGTTTATAATCATACGTGCAAATTTTCATATTTTTCTGAATCATATTACATTTACAGAAATTAAAACATGCAATCTCATGCCGTTCATAATTTGATTTAACATGGAACATAACATGAATATCAAATTTGACAGTTCACAGCCCTGAACCTAACATATTCATCATCACAAAAGTTTCTTCCATATTTATTTGCAAACACATAATTTACTGTAATTTATACAAATCCTATGCATGTCTTCTATTCCCAAAACAGAAATTACAGTAAATCCCACAGTCATGGAAAAATTCTCAAAATCTCAGGGCATGGACTGATACATATGCACATGGTATAGAAAAATCTAGGGCATTTAATTCATCAGGAATCATGTAGACAGTAGGTGAACATGCATAATCCATTTTTCCAACATGTATTTCAATAATCTAAAAATTTATACCATTCACCAAAATCACAGAAAATATCACATGCATCCCATGGTCTATTTTACATAACATATATGATTACATTATATCCTCATTCGAAAACACTTCGGAAATTAATCATATAGAAGGGAGAACAGCTCACTGTTCTGCCCTGAAGAGATTAACGGCATAGTCTGGACGCTAATAAGAATTTAACGGCAATATCGTTGGCCGCCAATATAGGATCTCGACGGCCATGGATCATGCCGTCAGTTCAGGTCTGTGCAAAACACAGACCCGAGCTCCAAATACAAGGAGAATAGGGGGATCCAGGACGCGAGGAAAAATCCAGAAAAATGCTGGGACCTAGGGCACATGTATAGGATTGAGATCTATAGGTTACTTGCCTCTCAATTAAATCTACAAGATCGAATAAGCTGATGAAGCCCTTCTCGGCCTTGCCAAAAAGGTGTTCAGAAACTCCTTCGATCCTCTTCTCCTGTCGATGTAGATGGCACCTCGGAGCTGGGATCTCTTCTTGGATGTATTGGCCGTCTCCCAGACGTGGCAGCTCCTTGGTTTCCTCCTCCAATCGACGGATTAGAGCTCCTTAAGTTCAGCTTTTCTGCATCTCGGGTCCAAGGGTTCACCAAATGTCAAAGCTTCCTCCTCGATCTAGGCTGGGTATTTCATAGGTTTAGGGTCTGGGGATGCTTCTTGGGTAGCTGTACTACGCTCCCATCTTCATGGATCTCTCAGAAGGTCTCCCAATCGCCGGATTAAAGCTTGGGAAGATCAGGTTTTCTTCTAGTTTTCTCACAGCTAGGGTTTTCCTGGCCAAGAGACAAAGCAATCACCTCCAGCTGCTAAGGGTGTTTCTATATAGATCTAGGCTTGGGGCATGCGTGGGCAGGGTCTGATGTGAGTTGAGAGCCGTTGGGAGACATCTCCCCAACCAGTGAGCTTGCTTGCCCCGAAAATTCTGGGTCTGCAGCGCACAGAAACTTAGGGATATTGACGTCCACATACATGGACGGCTACATTAGGGTTGGCGTCAGTCGATATGGACGCTGACATATCATGGGCGTCCATCCATGTTGACGCCAAGACATTCTTCTGCCAGAACTTAAAATCATGCAGAACCATGCTTAATCCACACATATATGCACATGAAACCCATGTGGTATAGTGTATACCATTACCATTACACCCGATAACCATCCATTATTTACTATTAATCCTATACATACATACATAGGTACATCAAGATAATAATAATACGCACATAATATCTACACATGCATACAACGTCTAAGGTATAACATGTATCTTACTACACCTATGAAATCAATAACATTTATACCTAGGCATGCCCATGCATACATAAGCACACTGAGATAAGATGTACGTAGGTGCCTACCTATGCGTACATGAGGTTTATAGAATTACAATATACACTACTAAATACACCTATCATACTTGCACTTGATATATATACATGCAATGTACAAAGTACAATGTACACATTAACTACACCATGCAAATGAACAACGTTTACAACTAAGTATACTCATGCATACCTAAGTATACCAAGGGGTTACATGTGTAAAATTAAGTACACAATTATCACATGCATATGATAATCTACATACGTACATACACATATGCACTTCATATATTCGCACACAATATTCATGAAATGGGCAATATAAGGTATACTTCAATATTTAGATAGCACCTGCATAGTATTAAATAGATATTTTACTCAAAATTAGCCAATTACTCATCTTCACGATAATAGTTTACATCCTCGCATATACCTATGCAAAATTTATATCTATAATATGCACCATTTTCATGCACGCCCTTTATGCAAGAACAAGTAAACAACATATTCATAAATTATAAGTGAAAAAAGAATTCGGGCCTTACACCCTCTCCCCCTTAAAAGAGATCTTCGTCCTCGAAGATCGGATCACGTACCCTTGATGACATCTCGTTGTCGCTTCTAGTCCACTTAGACCGGTGCCTAATTTCCTGCCGATGGCTTCCTTACTACTGGAACGTCTCGGGGAATAAACCTCTTCTTCTGATTCGGACAATCTTTAATCCGATGGTTCTTGCTACCGCACTTGAGACATCTACCTAACCTCGTCCAACATACGTCTCCGCCGTGGCGCTTGCCACAATGCACACATACGGGCTTCTCGTTGCCGGCCAAAACTACTGACTGAAAGGTCGATTCTATTGGTACCATAGATGGTTGTTGTCTTTTCATGAGTTTCTTCATCATCTCCTCTTTGCCGCTGAAATGGCTCTGGCAACATTTCTAATCTTGCTTTCTTCTCTGCCAAGTACAACTCCATTTCACTCTCTTGTTTGCATGCCGCGCTAAGAGCTACCTCCATAGTTCTAAGATCAAACGCCGCCAGTCTGGCTCTCATCGACGGTCTAAGCCCCATTACAAACTTCCTTACCTTGCGCCTCTCATCATCAACTATGTGTGGTGCAATCTAGCCTCATACTCCAAAACTGTCATCGATCCCTGAGTCAATGCTAAGAATTCCTGCTCCATTTTTGTCCTGTATATGCTCAGGAACGTACTTGGCCTGGAACATCCTTACGAAATCTTCCCAAGTAACCTCTAGCTCCACTCCCTCAAACCGCGTGCGAAGAACGGAAGACCACCACACATCCGCTCGCTCCTGAAGCATGTATGACGCAGACTGATCTTGTCATCCTCTGCACACCTGATAGCTCGGAATATCTTTTCGATTTCCCTGAGCCAACTTTCTGCAACTAACGGCTCACTCTCCCCCTTAAAAGAGGGTGGAGCCATCCTCTTGAACCTTTCCATGACTGATACGCCTCCTAAACCACGGTCCTGCTGAGCTGGTGCTGGAACCTGAGCCTGAAACTGAGTTTGAAAAGCCGCTTGTGTTTGCGCTTGAGTCTGTATTGCTTGTACAATCCCTTGCATGACCGTACCATAATCAGCCAACGGTGGCGGGGGTGATCCTTGAGGTGCTGGTACTTCATGCTGCTCTCCGTCAGTCCTACTTAACTCTTCATCCCGAATAGGTAAGCTCGAACGTCGAACCTCTCCAGCCATTGCTACAAAATAAACATCAAGTTAAACTCCATTTATCTCTATACCTTACATGTTATCACGTAATTATCTTACTACTTTTCTAGTACTATCTTAATTATTCCTTGGATTGGGCTATCCACTACAAAGACTTAGAGATGTGATTTAGTTGATGGCTATTTATGTATAATCTCAACCCAACCGCTCTGATACCATCTCTGCAACGACCCACTTCCACCCGGTACGGTTATACCAACCCACGTCGGATGAGAGCAAGCCGCTACAGGGGAGAATACCCCAACAAGTAACAAATGAGCTGAGATATACACAAATAGAGTCGAATAAATGCAACGAATTTAAATAAATCTTATTCCATCAACTTTTAATTCACATACCACAGTCTGTATAGTTCAACAAGGATAACATAAGTACAAAATATTCCAATTACATAGCCGACTCCAAGTACATTTGAACAAAATCCAAATTCCAATTGTAGCATTACATACTTATGAAATAAATTTACAATTCTTCAATCCCTTAGTCCAACTCCACTTCAATTCTTGCTAGCTCCTCCGCTGCTAATTTCCTGAAATGATTAGCAAGTGAGTCTATGCAATAGACTCAGCAAGTAACTTAAGATTCAATATATACATGCTTTTTAACAATTAACACAATAAGATTTCAGCAGTTAAATCATACATGATCATGCTATAACCTAAACAAATTCCATTAAACAATTATCTAAACAATGTAAAACTAGAATCTACACAAGGTCACTAACATCATGGTGTCATTAACATGAGTAAAATACACATTCACACGTTTTCATGCTTTATCTAAGTCATTGTAAAGTTGCACAACTAAACCATGGAAACATATACACAATAGGTAGCACTCCTAGCATGATTCCTAACTCACTTAGCATGCAATCATAACATTTACTTCACACTTAGCTTGCTGATTTTATACAAATTTTATCACATTCATACTACCTTTGCATAGGGATCACTTTTAACTATACAACATAATACTAACACATGTGCATCCAATCATTCAAATTTCATGAATATGAAAGCATATACTTACATTTTGGTACTAATGGTAACATCACTTTTAGCAATTGACAATTTATACATAAACGCATACACACACATTTGTACACATCAATAAACAATTTATCAATTAACACTATTGTCATTTATACTTATACTATTTTCTCATTACACACGACCATATGATAAACCTTGGCTTTCACATACACTCACTTTTGGTTTATCACACAACACTTACATGCATTTCTCATTATTTCCTCTTTCACATTCACACACTTCTTATCATTTCACTTTTGCACATAACATGTGCCACATTTACACATATCTTGCACATACCTTGTGCTATGAACACATATCACTTTTCTCATTCACACTTATACTTATTTTCACTTAATGCCAAGACACAGCCCAAACCACCACATAGACGATCACATGACACATACACATTCACATTCACTTACTTAATCACCGGCACAGTGATAAGTCTTAGTTCCTGCAAAACCGGGGAAAGCCCTTCCCACCATTACCAGTGGAACTTGTCCACCTCCAGGATTTTACAAGACCCTTTGCCAGGGTATACACTTTATCAAGACCCTTTGCCTAGGGTATACATAACACATTGAGCTTCCCGTAGGGCATTACTACGGTACAGCTCCAAGCATCTAGGGTGGCAGTGTCTTATGGGCATACTTGTTTATCTTGTCACATTAACCATTTACACACAATACCACTTGTTCTCTCACATTCCATACACACACTCATACATAATTCATACACACATAAGTCCCCATTTATGGTTTTAGCCTCACTGTTACAACTATCAAATAATCATATTACAGATATAATCATACTGAAATTTACTGAATCACATCAACTCACAACTAACATGCTCACATAGTCATTTTTCTCATTTAAAATTTCATAACAATACTTACTGTCATCAAAATAACATGAGATTTTAACCACAGACACATTTCAGGTTATAATCACACATGCAAATTTTCATATTTTTCTGAATCATATTACATTTACAGAAATTAAAACATGCAATCTCATGCCGTTCATAATTTGATTTAACATGGAACATAACATGAATATCAAATTTGACAGTTCACAGCCCTGAACCTAACATATTCATCATCACAAAGTTTTCTCCAGATTTATTTGCAAACACATAATTTACTGTAATTTATACAAATCCTATGCATGTCTTCTATTCCAAAATAGAAATTACAGTAAATCCCACAGTCATGGAAAAATTCTCAAAATCTCAGGGCATGGACTGATACATATGCACATGGTATAGAAAAATCTAGGGCATTTAATTCATCAAATCATGTAGACAGTAGGTGAACATGCATATCCATTTTTCCCAACATGTATTTCAATAATCTAAAAATTATACCATTCACCAAATCACAGAAAATATCACATGCATCCCATGGTCTATTTTACATCATATATGATTACATTATCCTCATTCGAAAACACTTCGGAAATTAATCATATAGAAGGGAGAACAGCTCACTGTTCTGCCCTGAAGAGATTAACGGCATAGTCTGGACGCTAATAAGAATTTAACGGCAATATCGTTGGCCGCCAATATAGGATCTCGACGGCCATGGATCATGCCGTCAAGTTCAGGTCTGTGCAAACATAGACCCAAGCTCCAATACAAGGAGAATAGGAGGATCCAGGACGCGAGGAAAAATCCAGAAAAATGCTGGGACCTAGGGCACATGTATAGGATTGAGATCTATAGGTTACTTGCCTCTCAATTAAATCTACAAGATCGGAATAAGCTGATGAAGCCCTTCTCGGCCTTGCCAAAAAGGTGTTCAAAAACTCCTTCGATCCTCTTCTCTCTGTCGATGTAGATGGCACCTCGGAGCTGGGATCTCTTCTTGGATGTATTGGCCGTCTCCCAGACGTGGCAGCTCCTTGGTTTCCTCCTCCAATCGACGGATTAGAGCTCCTTAAGTTCAGCTTTTCTGCATCTCGGGTCCAAGGGTTCACCAAATGTCAAAGCTTCCTCCTCGATCTAGGGGGTATTTCATAGGTTTAGGGTCTGGGGATGCTTCTTGGGTAGCTGTACTACGCTCCCATCTTCATGGATCTCTCAGAAGGTCTCCCAATCGCCGGATTAAAGCTTGGGAAGATCAGGTTTTCTTCTAGTTTTCTCACAGCTAGGGTTTTCCTGGCCAAGAGAAAAAGCAATCACCTCCAGCTGCTAAGGTGTTTCTATATAGATCTAGGCTTGGGGCATGCGTGGGCAGGGTCTGATGTGAGTTGAGAGCCGTTGGGAGACATCTCCCCAACCAGTGAGCTTGCTTGCCCCGGAAATTCTGGGTCTGCAGCGCACAGAAACTTAGGATATTGACGTCCACATACATGGACGGCTACATTAGGGTTGGCGTCAGTCGATATGGACGCTGACATATCATGGGCGTCCATCCATGTTGACGCCAAGACATTTCTTCTGCCAGAACTTAAAATCATGCAGAACCATGCTTAATCCACACATATATGCACATGAAACCCATGTGGTATAGTGTATACACCATTACACCCGATAACCATCCATTATTTACTATTAATCCTATACATACATACATAGGTACATCAAGATAATAATAATACGCACATAAATATCTACACATGCATACAACGTCTAAGGTATAACATGTATCTTACTACACCTATGAAATCAATAACATTTATACCTAGGCATGCCCATGCATACATAAGCACACTGAGATAAGATGTACGTAGGTGCCTACCTATGCGTACATGAGGTTTATAGAATTACAATGTACACTACTAAATACACCTATCATACTTGCACTTGATATATATATACATGCAATGTACAAAGTACAATGTACACATTAACTACACCATGCAAATGAAAAACGTTTACAACTAAGTATACTCATGCATACCTAAGTATACCAAGGGGTTACATGTGTAAAATTAAGTACACAATTATCACATGCATATGATAATCTACATACGTACATACACATATGCACTTCATATATTCGCACACAATATTCATGAAATGGGCAATATAAGGTATACTTCAATATTTAGATAGCACCTGCATAGTATTTAAATAGATATTTTATACTCAAATTAGCCAATTACTCATCTTCACGATAATAGTTTACATCCTCGCATATACCTATGCAAAATTTATATCTATAATATGCACCATTTTCATGCACGCCCTTTATGCAAGAACAAGTAAACAACATATTCATAAATTATAAGTGAAAAAAAGAAATTCGGGGCCTTACAGATGAAATCCTAAAGGTGGACAAGTACCACTGGTTAGGGTGGAGCTGTTCTCTCCGGTCTGCGCAGTCAAGAGTCTTCACTGTATTGCCTAGGTGCGTCTATGTGTATGTGTGTGAGGTCCTTCAATATGTGTTTGACTATGTGTCACGGCCTAAGTGTAAAATGTGAACATGTGAAATGTGAATGCGATCATGTGTAAATTGTGTAGTGTGTATACGTGTAAATGTGAAGTTGTGAAAAGTGAACTATGTGATGAGGAAATTGTGCAACCATGTGAAACTAATGTATTAGATGATAAATGGTGATCCATGATATGTTTGTTAAAATTGTGTCATAACAGAAACCTAATTGTAGTTATGAAAAGCTTTACACGTGTACATGTGTAGAATCCATGCTAGTAGCATTTCTTACTTATGTGTGAATGTTTCCACTTTAAGCACCACCATGATATAGTTAATTGAGATTGTAGCTCTCATTGATTTGTTGTGAACTTCTAATTCATGCCAAAACAGCAAGCTAAAAGTGTATAAAACAATATATGCATGTGCAAGAATGTGAAGAATTCATGATAGGGAGGTCTCTTTCATGTATGTAAGCACACCGTGTTTGATTGCTCATGTTTTGCTTAATTGGAGGTAAAAAAAAAAAAAAAAAACCTTTATGTGATGGAATAAGTAGGAAGCATGTAATAGGACGTTTTATTTTGGAAAATTCTGAAATCATGAACCATGTGTTTACTTTGGTAGAATTACCATAATAGGTTGTCTCTTATTGATGTTAAGCATGCCCCCATGTTATGTCTTGTAAATTTGTATGTAAAAACTGCTGTGATATGTTCATGTACGTTATGTGTAGTGTTATTGCTGAGTCTTTTAGACTCATTACTTGCTTCGGCGTACAGGCTTAGTTGGTGACATTACTTCCGTGGGAGGAGGCAGTGGAGAGCGACTTCGAGCGCGGAGACTAGTTGTTGGAGTTACTTGTGACGTTTGCACTTTCATAGTATGTAATTTTGGAACAATGTACTAGATATTATCATGAAGTTGTATATCGGATGGACATATGTATGTTTTTATTTAGTATTTATGTGGAGTACTTTAGTTCTTAAATGTTACATTGAACCATGTATGTTAAATGTGGATGATGAATGAAATGAAGACAGTGGTTCTTTTACTTCCGCTACTCTGTATTTATATTTGTGTGTATCTCAATCGTATGTTATCGTTTGGGTAAATGCCTACTGTGATAACGTTCACTATACCGACATGGGTTGGTATAACCGTACCGGTATAATGAGGGTCGTCACAAGGATTGGTATCAGAGCGACCGATTGAGAAATACATGAATATACATGAATCATCATCTTCATTACATGCTAAGTCTACATAGGAATGTCCACATGTGTAGATTGATTAATAATGAATGAAAAATAGATAAGAAAATGGTTTTGAAATAAATTAATGTAGCTCTAATAGTGGCTGAATTCATTGCAGCCATGGCTTCGAGAGGTAGGCGTGGCGGAGCGTCGGCCTGAGAGGACGAGCCGAGACGTGAGGAGCGCGGCGGAAAGCAGTCCGGCACCTCAGGGTCTTGTACTTCCCCCACCGCCGCCTGTGGATTATGGAGTATTCATGCAAGGTCTGGTGCTAGCCATGCAGACGCAGGCTCATACTCAGGCAGCACTCCAGGCACAGTTGGAGGCCCAGGTTAGCATAATTAATGCAAGTGTAGTCTGTTTTATTTAATTGTATGATGTTATGTTGAATGTGTATTGTTTGTTGTTTAATGTAGCAGGCTCAAGTACCAGCTCAGGACCATGGTGGACCTTCCATCATGGAGAGATTCAAGAGGATGCTACCACCCTCTTTCAAGGGGAGAGCGATCCACTGTTGGCAGAAAGCTGGATGAGGGAGATAGAAAAGATCTTCGAGCCATTAGGTGTGCAGATGAGGATAAGGACATTAGCTACCTACATGCTACAGGTATGCTTTAGTTTATATGCTTGTATGTTCTGTTAAGTTAGATTTGTTTAGATGGTGCTTATGAACGGTGTACTGCAGGAAAGAGCTGATGTATGGTAGGCTTCATTACTACGTACACGGTTTGAGGACGGAGCTATTGATGTTGCTTGGGACGAGTTCGTGAGGCTCTTTCGGGCCAAGTTCGTCCCCGAGCATATTCAAGATCGGATGGAGCAGGAGTTCCTCTCCTTGGCTCAAGGCTCCATGACCGTGCTAGAATATGAGGCAAGATTTTCTGAACTCTCTAAATATGCACCTCATATCGTGGCAAATGAGCGCAGAAAGACAAAGAAGTTCGTGATGGGTTTCAAGCCATCACTGAGGATGAGGCTAGTGGCGTTTGACCATCGCACCGTGAACGAGGCACTTAGTGCTGCTTGCAGACAGGAGGGTGAGATGGAGCAATACCTTGAAGAGAAGAAGGCTTCACAGAAGAGGCCTGCAGCTACGTTCCAGCGGCAGGACAAGAAGAAAGCGGTGTACCAGACCCAGCAACGATCAGTAGCAGTCGGCAATGCTCAGGTACCCTCTGTACGTTCCCCTGGTGTGAAGAAAGAGTGTCCCCACTGTGGGAAGACACATGGTGGTTCCGAATGTTGGATGATTACGGGAAAGTGCTTGAAGTGCGGAAGCAGCGACCACAAGATCAAGGATTGCCCAAGACTTCAGCAGGGAGCTCAGTGTGGAGCGCCAGCCCCAGCGGTAGTGGTAGCAGCGCCAGCTACAGGAAGACCAGGAAGGCCTCGAGCCCCAGCTCGAGTGTTTGCTTTAGCGCGCGAGGACGCCGAGCAGGCATAGCATGTCACCGAAGGTACGGTTTTACTTCTAGGTGTGCACGCTCGGGTTTTGTTTGATACGGGTGCTACTCACTCGTTCATTTCCGAGCGGTTCGCTAGGCAGTTAGCCCTAGAGTCAGGCATAGAGTTTGAGGATTTAGAGGTCCCTTTGTCTGTGCACACCCCTGTGGGTACGGTATCGACTAGGAAGTGCATTTCGTCGTTACCTGTGTGCATTGAGGAGAGAATCCTAGATGGGTGTTTCTTCTTGCTAAAGATGAAGGACTATGATGCTATTCTTGGTCTGGATTGGCTAGAGGAGCACTATGTGTTAGTAGATTGTCGTGGAAAGAGGATTGTTTTCCGCATTCCTGGTGAGCACGAGTTCTCTCATCCCTTGCCAAGGAACTTGGCGGGAAAGATGGTCATCTCTGCCATGAAGGCGATGCGCATGGTAAACAAGGGTTGTGACGCTTTTCTTGCCAGCGTGGTATTAGTACCAGAGGCTGATGAGTCACCTACTCTTGCAGAGATTGAGGTAGTGCAGGATTTTCCAGACGTCTTTCTGATGATTTGTCTGGTTTGCCACGGATAGAGAGATAGAGTTTACCATAGAGTTGCTTCCGGGCACCTCTCCTATCTCGAAGGCTCCATATCGGATGGCACCTGCGGAGTTAACCGAGTTAAGGAGGCAGTTGCTAGATAAGGGATTTATTCGCCCTAGCGTTTCCCCTTGGGCGCACCTGTATTATTCGTCAAGAAGAAAGACGGGTCACTTAGGTTATGCATTGATTACAGAAAACTGAACCAAGTGACTGTGAAGAACAGGTATCCCTTACCTCGTATTGATGATTTGTTTGACCAGTTGCAAGATGCATCAGTCTTTTCTATGATTGATTTGCGATCTAGTTATCATCAGTTGAGGATTCGGAGTGAGGATGTGTCCAAGACGGCATTCAGATCCCATTATGGACATTATGAGTTTTAGGTTCTTCCTTTCGGATTGACCAACGCCCGTGCAGCGTTCATGGATCTCATGAACAGGGTATTTAGGTCGTACCTAGATAGCTTTGTTGTGGTGTTTATTGATGATGTGCTGGTCTACTCTTCGGACGAGGCCACACACCGTCATATTTGAGGGTAGTATTAGAGGTTCTCCGTGAGCACAAGCTATATGGTAAGTTCAGCAAGTGCGATTTCTGGTTGCGCGAGTTCATTTCGTCAGGCATGTTATCTCCGGTGCTGGTGTTGCAGTTGACCCAGCAAAGGTCTAGGTAGTTATGGATTGGGGAGATTCCCAAGACCCCTTCGGAGATTCGTAGTTTTCTGGGTTTGGCTGGTTACTATCGGCGATTCATTGAGGGATTTTCATCCATCGCCGCCCCATTGACTCAGCTCACCAGAAAGGGAGTGAAGTTTGTATGGTCCGAGAAGGGTGAGAGTAGTTTTCAATTGTTGAAGACTAAGCTCATGTCAGCTCCGGTGTTAGTCTTACCGAGCGGTGTAGAGGGTTTTGCTATCTACACGGATGCGTCTCAGATTGGTTTAGGCTGTGTGCTAATGCAGCAGGAAAGGGTAGTGGCTTAAGCTTCTCGTCAGTTGAAGGAGCATGAGAAGAACTATCCGACTCATGATTTGGAGCTCGCAGCAGTGGTTCATGCACTAAAGATCCGGAGGCACTATCTTTATGGTGTCAGATTTGAGGTGTTCACCGACCACAAGAGCTTGAAGTATCTTTTCTCCCAAAAGAATTAAACCTGAGGCAGAGAAGATGGATTGAGTTCTTGAAGGACTATGACTTCGACCTTTAGTATCACCCTGGGAAGGTGAATGTCATAGCGGATGCTCTGAGTAGAAAGAGGCCATCTCTCCAGCAGGATTGGAAGATGTTAGAAGATGCGGCTTGCGCGTTGACTGAGTTAGAGCCATCGCTATGCCAGGCTTTTGTAGCTCAGTTATCTCTTAGGTCCTCGGTTTTGGATGAGGTGATCGGGCAACAGAAAGCCGACCCTAGACTCCTAGAGTTAGTGGGCAAGGCAGGCATCACTCGTGATGAGGATGGTGTGATTAGATTCCATCACCGTGTTTGTGTCCCTGATTTGGTAGATGTTCGTGAGCATGTGTTAGCGGAGGCTCATAGATCGCGATTCTCTATTCATCCGGGTAACACGAAGATGTACCAGGATTTGAAGAGGTCCTTTTGGTGGTCTGGCATGAAGAGAGATGTGGCATACTATGTGTCCCGATGTCTAGTGTGTCAGCAAGTAAAGGCCGAGCGACAGCGACCATCCGACCTTATGCAAAGGATGGAGATCCCAGTTTGGAAGTGGGAAGCTATCACTATGGACTTTGTTTCGGGTTTGCCTCGATCTAGAAGGGGCAATGACTCGATTTGGGTAGTTGTAGATAGATTCTCGAAGACTGCGCATTTCTTACTGATGAAGAAGAAGTAGTCGGTTGAGAGCTTAGCTAGATTGTATATTAGTAGTGTGGTTAGATTGCATGGTGTGCCGAAGTCGATCATTTCGGATCGAGATCCGAGATTTACTTCGAGGTTGTGGAAGGGTCTTCAGCATGCGTTAGGTTCGGAGCTGAAGCTCAGTTCGGCGTTTCATCCCCAGACTGATGGACAGTCTGAGAGGACTATCCAGACGCTCGAGGATATGTTGAGAGCGTGTGTACTGGATTGGAAGGATGATTGGGAGTGTCATTTACCTCTAGTGGAGTTCGCATACAACAACAGCTTTCATGCGAGTATTGGTATGGCTCCATTTGAGGCGTTGTATGGTAGGCCTTGCAGATCTCCTTTATGCTGGGAGGAGACCGGTGATAGGCAGCTGATCGGTCCGGAGCTAGTTTAGTAGACTTCGGATAAGGTCCAGCTTATCAGAAAGAAACTTGTTGCGGCGCAGGATAGGCAGAAGAGCTACGCCGACAACAGAAGGAAGGATTTGGAGTTCGAGGTGGGTGAACATGTCTTCTTGAAGATATCACCTACTCATGGTGTCGTCAGATTTGGAAGGCATAGTAAGTTGAGCCCTAGATTCATTGGCCCGTATGAGATTCTCAGACGATTGGGCAGCGTGGCATATGAGCTAGCTTTACCCCCAGCTTTAGCTAGTGTTCATCCTGTTTTCCACGTTTCTATGCTCAGGAAGTATGTCCGAGATCCATCTCATGTGATTAGTCATGAGCCAATGGAGATTCAGCCAGATTTGTCGTATGTGGAGCAACCAGTAGCTATTCTTGACCGGAAGGTTCAACATTCAACCTCCGGAACAAGGGTATTGCGTCGGTGAAAGATCTATGGCGGAACTTCTCGCGAGAGGAGGCTACTTGGGAGCTCGAGGATGCAATGAAGAAGAAGTATCCCCTTTTGTTTGAGTAGTGTCGTTCTAACTTCAATGACGAAGTTTCTTTAAGGGGAGAGGGTGTAAGGCCCTCGAATTTTTTTGCATTATTTTAATTTCGTGTAAATAATTCATGTTGTGTATGCATAGATGTACATATCTACGTATGTATTAACTATTTATACTTATGTATGCATGTGTATAATTAGTTGTAAATAATGTATGAAATGCATGGTGGTAGTGTGTACATGATAATACATAGGCATGACATGTATATATGTATAAGTTAGGCATGTTTCTGCATGTTTTGAGTTCTGGCCGAAGGGCCAAGTTGGCGTCAACATGGATGGACGCCCATGATGATCCAGCATCCACATCGATGGACGCCAATACTTAATCCAACGTCCATGGATATGGACATCAAGATTTCTGACCTGCATGCGTTGCAGACCCCGAAATCCTGGAAGAAGGAAGCTCAACCATTGGGGAGCTGTCCCCAACAGCTCTGAGCCTTTCCCATCACCCCTGCGTGAAAGGAGAGTTCCCTCTCCTATAAACTAAACCCTTGCTGCACCAGAAAAGCCTCTCTTGACTCTTTGCAAAGAGGAGAGAAAACCCTAGCTCGGAGATGCACAAAGACTGAACTTTGGAGGCTTCAATCCAGCGGTTCAAGGCTTCATCCGGTGACCTACTGCTTCAGGAGGGTAGCTGGAACATCGGGGAAGACTTCCCCAATCGCAGTTCAGCTTCTACACCAACCTAGAACCCATAGGAGAGCAATTGTGGAGGCTTCTTGGGACTGCCCAAGGAGAGCTTCACCACCATATAAATCCCTTTGGAGACTTGTTTAAAACGCAAGTAACCTACACACATCGTCCATGTAGGTGTCTAGTAGGGTTTTCTTATTTTTACACATTTTTCCTCGTGTCCTGGATCCCCCATTCTCCCTGCATTTGGAGCTCAGTCTGTGCTCTTGCACAGACAGGAACTTGGCGTCAAAACCTCTTGCCGCCACGATCTCCAGTCGGCGTCTAGCGATCTTGCCGTCCAACTCCTTGAACGGCCAGAGACCGCCGTTAAGTTCTTCAGGACAGAACAGTGAGATGTTCTTCCTGATATACGACTAATTTGATGTGTTTTCATGATGAATATAATGTAACTCCTATATGCTATGTACCCTAGTTAATGTGGTGTGTGGGAGAATGATTTGCGTATTTTATGGATGGTAGAGTTTCTTAGTTTATTGAAATGCATGTGGAAGAAATAGCCATGTATGTTTCCCCCACTATTCTAATGATCCGTGGGAAATTTGGATGCCCTATTTTGTTAGACCATGAGTGGGTGATTCAGTTTGTGCTCTGAATTTCTGGTAATTTCTCCATGCTCACATGATTTATTGAAATTTCTGAAATGAAATTAGAAAACATGCGTAGGTCTTGTAAAATCTCCTGTAAATTTTGTGTTGTGTAATAAATCCCGAGAAATTTCTTGTGGTGTTGTGTATGTTGGGTTCAGGTCTACGAACTGTTAAACTGAAGATTCATGTGGTATGCCATGATAAATTGAATTACGAATGATATAAGGATTGATATCTAATTTTCTGTAATTGCATTATGAGTCAGAAAAACATGAAATTTTGCAAGTGAGGTCATAAACCTGTAATCAGCATGTGGTTAAATTTTCAGGCTGTTTAGACAACTGTAGAATGCAATATGAAACTTCCATGCGAAAATATGTGAATAATACATGTTAATGTGAAAATGATTTGAAATGCGCGTGCAACCTGATTTATGCAACTTAATGAATGTGTAATCTCTATCATCTATAGTACATTGCTAGGAAAACAGAGCCATGTGTGTGAATGAGAGAATGTAAAGATGTGTGTGCGCAATGTGTAAATATGTGTGTTAAAAATTGGTATGTGTAATGTGTAAGACTGTGCCTAATGTGACCTACTTCCATAGAGGGCCGTGGAACCGTATCATGGAAAAGTCCCCATGAGAAGGTTCAATGTGTTAAGATCCTAAGGGCATTAGGATGAAATCCTGGAGGTGGACAAGTACCACTGGTTAGGTGGAGACTTGTTCTCCCGGTCTGCGCAGTCCAAGAGTCGTCACTGTATTGCCTAGGTGGCGTCTATGTGTATGTGATGTGTATGTGTCCTTCTAATGGTGTTTTGGACTATGTGTCACGGCACTAAAGTGTAAAATGTGAACATGTGAAATGTGAATGTGATCATGTGTAAATTGTGTAGTGTGAATACGTGTAAATGTGAAGTGTGTGAAAAGTGAACTATGTGAATGAGGAAATTGTGCAACCATGTAAAACTAATGTATCAGATGATGAAATGGTGATCCATGATATGTTATTGTTAAAATTGTGTCATAACAGCAACCTAATCGTAGTTATGAAAATGCTTTACATGTGTACAAATGCGTAGAATCCATGCTAGTAGCATTTCTTACTTATGTGTGAATGTTTCCACGTTTAAGCGCGACCATGATATACTTAATTGAGATTGTAGCTCTCATGTGATTTGTTGTGAACTTCTAATTCATGCCAAAACAACAAGCTAAAAGTGTATAAAACAATAATATGCATGTGCAAGAATGTGTAGAAATCATGATAGGAAGCTTTCATTTCATGTATGTAAGCACACCATGTTTGATTGCTCATGTTTTGCTTAATTGGAGGTAAAAAAAAAACCTTTATGTGATGGAATAAGTAGGAAGCATGTAATAGGACGTTTTATTTTAGAAAAATCTGAAATCATGAACCATGTGTTTACTTTGGTAGAATTACCATAATAGGTTGTCTCTTATTGATGTTAAGCATGCCCCATGTTATGTCTTTTAAATTTGTATGTAAAACTTGCTGTGATATGTGCATGTACGTTATGTGTAGTGTTATTTGCTGAGTCTTTTAGACTCATTACTTGCTTCGGCGTACAGGCTTAGTTGGTGACATTACTCCCGTGGAGGAGGCAATGGAGATCGACTCCGAGCGCGGAGACTAGTTGTTGGAGTTACTTGTGACGTTTGCACTTTCATAGTATGTAATTTGGAACAATGTACTAGAATTATCATGAGTGTATAATCGTGGACAAACTATGTATTTGATTTTAGTACTTTATTATGGGGACTTTTAGTTCTTAATGTTACATTGAACCATGTATGTTAAATGTGGATGATGAATAAATGAAGACAGTGGTTGTTTTACTTCCGCTACTCTGTATTTATATTTGTGTGTATTTCAATCGTATGTTATTGTTTGGGTAAATGCCCCACTGTGATAACGTTCACTATACCGACGTAGGTTGGTATAACCGTACCGGTATAATGAGGGTCGTCACATCCGTGGCTGTGTTCTCCCCTACAAAATCCCCTGTCTCCTCCTCTTCTTCCTCCATCTGGCAGGGGCGGTCGCAGAGGGCTTGTTTCTTAGCTCTCGCCATCAGAACAAATTCTATTCCAACACAGTCCCAAGAAGAGTAGAAGAAGAAGAAGGAATCAAGGATAAAATTAGGAAGAGTTAGAAGAGTGAGAGAAGGTGAGAGCAAGAGAGTGTGAGAAAGGAAGTGGAAGAAGCGGTTTTTGGCGTTTGAATGGGTGAAATGGGCGTCGGAGAGAAGCCTCAGGCCAAAAAGCTGTGTTTTAAAATTGACATCCATCTAGTGGCCGTTGGGTTTATGTTGACGTCAACCTAGTGGCAGTTGAGTTTTAGTTGACGGCACGGTATTGGCCGCCTATATCTTGTCTCGAGGTACCTTGTCAGACCTAGTACCATGGTCGATGGCCTGCTTGTGGACATCTACTTCCTTGTAGACGTCCATCGATCTGGCCGTATATCCTCAGTCTGGTGGTTGATGGCACAAGTGTGGCCGTTTACTGCCTGTTGACGTCCATTGATGTGGATGCCAACCCTGCGCTCTCAGTCACTCATATAACACTCAATTGAAGGTAATTTAAGGCATATCAACACAATTCCACACCATTTCAGCACATTCAACACTTGGCCTCAATTCTATTCATTGTTTATTCACTAAAACTTGTGTTACACTTATTGAAATGAGGAAAGTACATCATTTTGCTCTACAAGCCATAAAAAAATCACATGAAATGGGGCGAATGCTGTCAATGTACTCTTCATACTTCTAGATGTCCTCCCAGTTCTCTTGCACAGCTTGTCCCACTTTCTGACTCACTGTGTACTTCTCCCATGTCTTCTTAGTCTTCCTCATTAGCTTCTCATTCCTTCCTGAGATGATCATGGTAGTGCAGTGAGATGATGCTAGGATTCCCCGTGGTATTTCAAGCTGATGCTGGCACCGGTGTGGCTGGTACACCACCAAATGATCAGGACCAGTCAGCCACATATCTCTGTCCTCCCTGGTGCGAACTCTAAACCTAATGGTTCTCATGAACAGTGGCCTCACTATGAATTCCTCCACTGGGAAGTAACCAAGGTAGTCACGCCACGCGTCTCTGCTCTTCAGGTGTATAGTCACATACTTGATCTCCTCTTTTGGATCATACCACGCTCTGCTGCAATACACTGAACTTCGAAGGAAGATTTTGGAGGGGGTAGGTTGTTCTTCAGCATAATCACTTTAAATGAGACTCCATCCATACCTGAAGCAGGAACAAGTTCCCGCATGTGCGTCCGCCTAAGCTCATCATAGTGAGGGAGTTGTAGAGGTGTGCCAGCACTGCAGAGGCAAGTGACTGCCCATGTCACAGTAGTGATAGAATTCCCACATGCTCGTATAGGAGGAAATCACCACTGATAGGGAATAGAAACACACTGGTGAGGTAGAGTGTCAACCCACGAGTGGCCCTCTCACCGCCTATCTCCCTCACGTGCTGGATCAACCACCAAGCCAACCGATCCAGGAAGATCCCATTCTTGTTCGTCATCCTCAGCACCTCCTTCTTGTTCTGCACGATGTCTATCAGGATCTCCTCCCACGGGAGAAGAGGAGTCGTCGCATCATACTCCAGGCAGCATCTCCAGCCCAGGAACAACTCCACCTCCTCTAGTAGCACCATCGCCTTGAACCCCTGGAACACAAATGTGTGTGTGTGTGTAGATGTCAACGCTCCACAAGTGCCCCCAGAGCATCAAATCCCCACCACATGTCCTTCATGTTCTTGGCCAAGACGACCATGAAGCTTAGGTTCCATGCGCCAATATAGCTCCTCATATCGATTGTTATTGCATTCATCAGGTTGATCAGCCAGGAGAAGGCCCGTACCTGGCCTTGGCTTGGGAAGGCGGGCACCTCCTACACATCCAAGACGCTCCATGAGAGGAAGTTGGGGCATTTTGAGCAAGAGAAGATGCAAGAACTAACGATACATACCTCCCCATTAGCCAGTCGGGTGCTCAAGTGACCCGGAACCTCGCTCAGAACTCCCAGTTTTGTGCTCGTGGACATCCCGGTCGATGTGGAGGCCATGGTAGCTGCTGAAGGTTGTTCCAAAGTCCTCTGGTTCGGAGTTGAGGAAGAGAGAATGGACGTTGAAGATGGAGGAGTCCTAATGGCCTCCCAATTTCTATTTTTTCGGTTTAATCCGCTGGCAGGTTAACGTCAACATTGTTTGACGTCGGTTCATTATTGACGACAACATATGTGAACGTCTATTTTGGTAGACGATAGCCTATGTTGATGCCAACTGTGAGTTGGCGGCAATCGATCTGGATGTCAACCTCGGTAAAATTTTCAAGCTCTCTTATTCATATGACCACTATTTCTCATCTTGTGTTTCAAGTTATCTTGCAGGATATTTAAGCACCGGTTATGCTTCAAATCCAGGAACACTCATGCGACCTTGATTGTTGTACAGGTATGTCTAACATAGGTTTAGTCACCAGAGGCGAATAACTTGGTGACCGTGAACCCAGAGTTCCCTTTTACCAAAAAACATGACGGGTTTACGATCTCTCAGTTATTTATATGGCCTTAAATTTTCCTCTGGTTCTAACTTGCATTTTAGATGGGGAACCCACACCAACATACATTTAGGATTTCACTGCTAACATTCTTTTACTAACTAAAAAAAAAAAGAGATTTTCCTCAATCGCTGCGTGGCACTCCGCTCAAGTGGCCAATCAGCACCACCTTCTTGAATATCCAAGCTGATATCGGGTCTTTGTTGCCTTTTCTCCAATCAATCTCAAACAGTCCCACCATGCAAATCACAGGATATCAATCAGTCTTATTGAGTTCATGTTAACCTTTCACCAGTCATGAGCTTAATTCTGGCCTTCCGGCTTTCCAAATAATGATTCCAGTTAGAATCTTTTGATAATCCTTTGAGAGTACAATCAATCCCTTTTGTCTTCACAACCCCCTAATTGGACGCAGTTGTAGTTACATGGGTGGATCACCCTCCCTCCTTTTCACACTTGTCTCTTAGATGATTCGTCACTTGTTTCTAGCCTAACTCATTTGTATGGCTTGCTAGAATTCCTATCCTCGGAGATGGTCCTTTCATCAAATCTCTGCATCCTTTGTTTACTAAGACACCAACCTTTCAGTCCGCTTCACTCCCTTGTAAGGTCGGATGTCTCGGATCCCTTGACGTCGACTCCGGTTGACGTCCACATTGGTTGACGTCTGCAAGGGGTTGGCGGCATCATCGCTTGACGTCAACCTGGGTTTACTTGTTCTACACAACTGCATGAGATTCTAGCCCACTTGCACCCTTCCCTCGCCCATGCAATGCATGGGGCCGTTCCCAACGGGTAAATGGGCCACCTTGGCACCCCCTTGACCCAGTAAAAGTCCTATGTGGCCCCCTCCTATTGGCTTAACCTTTTTACATGGATTGCCACATGTTCAAGTGTGTTTTCTCACACTTGAGCATCCTATGCTCACTAGCTCTGCCCCCACTGCCTATATATGAAGGTCCTTAGCCTTCTAAGTAAGAGGAGAGATACTGGACGAGCCTATTCTTTGATGCCTTGAGAGAAGAGAGAGAAAATCCATTTCAAGTCCTTGACAGCTTCCACCTTTGCTTCCTCTCTTCCTCTCAACCCTTGGAACGTCTAGGAGGCTTCACCACGAGTTGGAGGAGCCCACAAAGTAGCCACCCATGCCTGCAAAAGAGGATCATCTCCCTCTTCTTCTTCTCTTTCCCTCCTTCTTTCCTTAGTCTTGCATGCTATTCACTCCACACAAACACACACTAGGCACGTAGTGCACTTCCCTACACACCTAAAAGGGGTTTTCCAAACCAAAAACGGAGGGAAAAAGGGTTGTCATAACACTTGGCCACCCCTCTTCTCAAGCCCGCAACCGATACGGGGCTCACCTTTTGGGTCTTTTTCCTTTGCTTTTGGATGTTTACTACACTTCCCCTAAGTCTAATAGAACTCTTTTTGTTGCAGGAACATCTCAAAAGAGACCGCAGAGCTTCTTCTCTTTGGCCGGCCGAAGAGGGGAAAGTCGGTGTCCCGCCATCATCCACTACGCAAGGCAACGTCATCGGTGTGATCCAAACACCTCCTTGGACACAGGTGAGGCCCTGGCGATCACATCCTATTCAGTTTCCTTGCTGGTTTCTTTGTTTTCCCCTCGGTCAACTCGGTCAACGGGAGTCAACGAGTGAAGATAAGGGTCAACCGGCATCACACACTGTCAACGTCGCCATCGAGGGAGCACCTCGACATTCGGGGAACCTCCGGAGTACCATTCGGGAGCAGAACGGAACACCCACATTGGGGAGCGGGGATCGCCACTCCAGCTAGAAGTGAAAGGGGAAAGAAAAGGCGGGGATCGCCACAGAGGAAGGGGAAGTGCATGAGTGACAGGAATCATCGTCAAGAGTGGGGAGCGTGGAAATGGGGATCGCCGTCCGACAGTCGAAAGTAGAGGGTTGACGGGGATCGACGTCGGGAGAGGTGATTGCACACCATCAGGAGAGGTGATTGCAGCGGGGTGACGGGGATCGCCGTCAGGAGAGGTGATTATAGCGAGGGATCGCTGTGATTGCAGTGGGGTGACGGGGATCGGTGTCTGGAGAAGGAGAAGGTAAGGACGGGGATCTCCGTCCAAAGAAAGAGAAGGGAAAGACAAGCATCGCCATCCGAAGAAGGAGAGTGGAAAGACGGGGATTGCCATCCGATCGTTGGGGGGAGTGAGAAAAGAGTGGAAAGTTTTTAAAAAAAATTAATAAAAGATACTAACCTACGGAAAGAGACCCATCGAGAGAAGGAGAGAACCGATCCATTGAAAGAAAGGGTGAAGTGGTGTGAAGGAGTGGTTAACGCTTTGAGAGTGTCGGACGTGAGTTGGATGACAAGGGGAGGTGAACGAGGAATGAAAGAAAACTTAGAAGCAATAATTGAAAAAATAGAATTTTTATAGGGCCAAGAATACCATGTCCAGAGCTTGTCTACAGTGTTGTTGTTGTCATAGAACGGATCCAATTCTCCAATATCCTCACCACTGCCAAGCAACTGTTGCTTGGAGGTGATTGCTGATGGTGGCACCACCAATTCTGCCATTGCTGGGGGCCAGGTGAGATCACCATCCCAAAATAAGTGACTGAAAGCTATCGTGATATCTTCCATGTCAAACCATCTGTACCATTCCGCCACTGGGTCATCAGTCTTCCTACTTTTATCGGGCCGCAGGGCTACCCAGGCTTGATATGTGAGCATCGACATCATGTGACGGGAAAAATGACGTCCATGGACATTGTAATTAGTGAGGTCTGCCCCTACTAAAATGTGTCATATCCTGGCTATACAGGTCCTCTGGCAAAGTGACAATATAGTGACCAAGTGAGGGGTTGCCGATCTAACATTATAGTGGAGGAGAAAGCTATCCATGGCTTGATTTCTTCTTTGTACCTGAGGCCGTGTCTTGTGATTTGTTTGGAGTAGGCGATAGCCTGTGTCCTCCCTTGGAGATGAGCTCTAAGCCCCTTTCCTGGCTGGTACCCGATTTTGAACATGATATTCCAGCCCTTCGTGTCCGACGGTGTGCCCCTTTTGACAACTGCCACTGATGGAGACACTGTTTGGCGACTAGAGGAGAATGTATAGGCCCATAGGAAGTTTACATCAAGCACAGAGATAATAGGCTTTTTGGAGGGCCAGACTGCCGGCATGATCTTTTCAATCGCTTCAACGGTGTGGGTGGTAGCAGCACTCTTGACTTTGACAATCTGTCCTTGGAATGGAAATTTCAAACACTGATGTACTGTGGAGGGGACTGCCCCTAGCGCTTCAATCCAAGGTCGGCCTAGAATAGCTTTAAAAGTTTGATCAATATCAAGCACCTATAAATCCACAGTCATCACAAGCAGGCCCAGTTTTGTGTGTAGGGAGACGACACCATGGCAGGCCCGCTTGGAATTATCATAAGCCGTAATAGTTGTAGGAGTTGGCTACAAGCGGTGCTCAAATATATTGCATGACTGTAGATTGTTGAGAGGACACACATTTGTCGATGCCCCTATGTCAACTAGGGCGGCGTCAATGGCCACCTTGTTTATGGTTAACGTCACACACAAGGGCATTCTTCTGGCCTCAAGAGGAGCCATCTCACTATCTGCAAAAGTAATAGTCGGTCCTCTAGTAACAATTGATAGGACCGATGGAAAATTTTCGGGATTCATGTCTTCGTTGACCATGACTCTTTGTAAAAAAGTTCTTAAGGCATCCTCATGGGTCTGAGACCTCTTGATCAATTCAAGGATGGAGATTTTGACAAGAGTCTGATCCACATGCTTCAAAATGTCATATTAGGTACCTGGTACCAGATCTATCTCTTCGATGTCTTGCTGTTGTTGTTGATTTTTTGGGTTGGAGTTGTGGGTCGGCTGACCCGACATGGACACGGATGCATTGGGATACATCTGGTGAAACATTCGCCTGCTCCGAAGGTCGAGGTTGTGTTGTAGCAGAGGTGGGGTGGTGCCGATGATGGATGGATTGGCTATTATTAGCGCTGGCGTGGGGGAAAGTAGGATGTTAATGAGCGATGGAATGATGGGTGGTATGATGGGGGGTGTTATGTAGCGGTGAGGTGATTGTGGGAACGGTGGGTGTAGTGGAGGTAGTGGTGGTGTGGGAGATAGCCAATAATTGACCTACTTCAAGTTCATCATCGTAGGCCCAAGAGGCGGCTGGTGGTGGATGGTGAACGACTGGGTTAACATGAGCGGGTGGTGGTGGAGGTGGAGCGGGCTGTGGATTTGGAGCGGGTTGGTGTTGTGGCATGGTATTTCGGACTATGACGAGATCATTGATTCGTTATTGCAGCCGCTGGGGTTGTTGGGGTTGCTGGAATTGCTGTTGTTTGAACTGCTGCTAGAATTGTTGCTGCTGCTGGAACTACTGCTACTGCGGTGGCGGCTGCTATCGCCTCTGCTGCTGTCTTTGCCCCTGCTGATCCCTCAAGGTCTGAATCAACCTCATCATCTCTACCTAGTCAATTTGTTGCTGCTCATGGAGATCATATATCATGTCCTTGAATTGAAAGCAGTCTAATACATTGTGCCACAGATGGCGGTGATATACACAATACTTAGTTTGGTCCGCTGCCATGTTCCAATTGGCCTTCTCTGGAGGGAGCCCGAGGACATTGAGAGACATAAGGGCTGCAAAGATATCATAGACTTCCTAGAAGAGGAGGGTACTGAGATCTGTTAGAACCATTGGGTTTCCTAAAAGCATAGCCATTTTGAGGTGGGGAGACTTGGTTGTACTGGCGTTGCTCCTGTTGGGGATTCTGAGTTTGAGGGGGTGGTGGCCTATTGTTCAATGGTTGCTGAGGAGGTTGGTTGTAGGGTTGCCTACCTGTACGACCTTGGGGATTGTTGACAGCACCTACTTGTCATTGGTTTGCACCCCTTTGGTGATAGGTGTAACGTCGCGCATTTTTTGGATCCTTGTGGATCTTGTGTTCAGCGCTTGTGAGGCCAATGTGTGGCCAATGTGACTTGTGTTCGGTGTGAGCATGCGTTTTTGGGGCTTACTGGGCCAATAGTTTGGGCCTGCAGCACCCCAGGGTTCTCTGTATGTGATCGCGACAGCAGGGGATGTCGTGTTCTGAATGCGACACTCTTGCCCGTCGTGTTCTTGTTGCCACTTTGTGGCGCTGATCGTCTGCATGTGCGCCATGTGTTGGGTGCTGGACAAACTATAGACGTCAGCCTTCGGAAGGCGACGCCCAAGACCGTCGCGATGAGGTCGCAACGGAATGGTCCATCGCGTTCCGAACCGCAAGCGGTGCTTAAACCCTTGCTGGCCAGACAGGGCTGAGCATGCTCTGTTTGGCCAGGGGGAGGAGCTTTGTGGGTTTTCAGGGGCGTTTTGGCATGGAGGCCTTGCGTTCGACGTGTTCTCGCTGCGGGGACTTCGTGTGAAACATGGGAAACGTCGAGAAATCGTCGGGTTGTGTGTTCTTCACGGAGGTAGGGTAATTCCTCCGTTTTAGGGCTGTAGATCGCAGGTGACAATTGTTCGACTTGTTATTTGTGTTTCCAATAATAGATACCATGACTAGGGACTCACAAAAGTATGAAAAACATGAATTAAGGGTGGTTTGCATAGCATAGAATGGTAATCCGTGGAGAGGATCCCGGATTAGGGTTCCTACCTGTGAAGGCGACGGAACCCCCTGTCGCGATCTGAACGTGACAGGTTAACCCTTCGCGTTCAGGTGGGGAACGCGACATGTTGGTGCGTCACGTTCATGTGATGAACGCGCCATATCGGGCCGTCGCGTTCTGAAGGCAACACAAGCCCATGTCGCGACCACAGTTGAGTAGTCTGAATGTGCATGATGATGTGATGTGATTATCTGATTATTATTATTCGATGTATTTAGTAATATCGTGTGGTGCATTGGCACCTGTAGCGCTCTGGGAGCGCAAGTTTATGAGGCTAGTGTGTTGGTTTCGTAGCTAGCTAGTGGTTTGTGTTTTGGCATAGTATGCACGCGAGTTGCACTATGTTCACATATTGTGGACAGTCGATACTCGTGAAAATTATCGGATTTCACATGGTTTGTGCGGTGCGCACGTGGTTTTGTGTGTGTGGCAGGTAGTACGACGCCTACCGTGGTTACCTCTCCAGTTGGGTGCCCCAGGTTCTCTGTGAGCCAGGCTGTTAGTTTGGGGCTTGTCCCGGTACTTGTGTTGTACCGTCGAGGTCTGTGTCCTCTGTCCTAGACACCCTCACTCCTTTGTTTGAGTTGTACGTCCGGCTGAGGGAAACACGACAGTGGGACAGTGACTCTTGAGTTTGTTTTTAGTCACTTGTAGCGCGCTCTTAGTTGGGGGTACGGACACCAGTAGTCGACACTGGTTCCCGACTAGTCCTTTTCCAGTGCCTCACTCTGGGGTGCTCTGGCCAGAGACCCTAGAGGAGCCAGGCATGGGCCTGCGGTTGTGTGTCTACAGGAGTGGTGTTTAGTTGGTCTCCACAGTTGTTTGACATTTCCACGTGGAGCGGCAGCTGGACCTTTCGTCTGTGGCTACGAGACTGAGAGGTAGACCTATGTTTGTTTGTCCGAGTCTGTTACTGGTGTCGTGAACCAGTTTACATGGCTCGAGTGTGGCGGTCCCTACTTTAGCTCGTACACGTGATTGAGTTTTGCTGTTTATTTAATTACTTTGTTTAATATAGTCGGCAAAAGGTAAGTATGTTTATTACTTTAATAATCTACGTGGTTATGCTATAAATCGCCAGTATAGTTTACTGCTTCCGTATTTGTGTTTGGTTTGCTCGAGTTGGGGGAGTTCCCTACTGAGCCAGTGACTAGTGAGGCTCACCCCTACTCCCCACAGGCAAAGGTGAAGAGGAAGTTTCGTTACCATCTTCCAGTTTGGGGCCGCGTAGCAGCGGTGTTGGGCAAGTGCCTCCAGCAGTGTAGCTTCTTCCCTCAGTTGTACTAGTTTGCCTCGGGGTAAGCCCCAGGCTTCTGTACTTTCTTGTACTTCTGTTGAAATTTGGCTATGTAAATCTTGTACATTGTATATGAAATGGTGAATCATATATGTGGTCAAGTGTGTTCCTTTCTGTTTTCATGGACTCATGTATGGTATCCCTTGCGAGGCTACGGCCCGTTCGCGGGAGGCGGACTCGGATCAAGTTCATTATTGGTTTAACGGGCTTGTACGAGGCATTCCGTCACAATAGGACCTTGTGGTTTCTTGGGGTAACGAGACTTTGGAGTCTCGAACATGGAGTGGATAGGCGAGTCTTTGAGTTGGGTTTGAATAAAACAGGCTCAGCTATAAAGTTGGTGCATGGTAGTTATATCATTCATGGCCAGGATGAATTGATAGGTAGGGGTAGCATTGGAAATCAACAGCTTGACCTTCTCCTCCTCTGGCATGAGGCATCGGACCTTTGCAGCTGAGGCTCACCACCGATCAGCATAAACTGTGAATTCTTCGTCGACCTTCATCTTTTCGGCCACTAGATCTACAAAAGAATATTCGTGTCCGATCCGATCTTGGAACTGTTGCAGAAATCTTTCTTGTACAATTTTAAAATCTTCGGCTTCTTCCGGGGGTGGAGAATAGAACCATTCGAGAGTCGAACCATCTAATGATTTTCTAAACAAGTATGCCATGAGGTGGCAGTCATACTTGTGTGGAGAAGATTCATATACAAAATCTTTGAGATGTACATAAGGGTCGCCTACCCTAGAGTATCGCCAATAGACGGGGAGCTATGACTGGGGCAGAACCCGGAAATGCTGGAAAGATGGGAGAGGAATGTCGGCAACCTTCCAGGGGGCCAGTTGCCTCCGCATATCATGAAGCTCCCTTTCCATAGATGTCCACTCTGCGAGGAAGTTGGAAGGGGACGAGTTGTGGTGAGCGGGGACAAGGGAGCGTGAATGCTCCAAAGAATAAGACCTCTCATGGGGAAGAGCATTGTGTACGGCCTGATAATATGAAGAAATTGGGGGAGATTTGGGCCAAACCTCTCGTGTCGGAAGATAACTGGGCTCGGAGAAATGGATGGCCCATGGACGAAGGGGAGTGGGATCAGCAATAGTAGAGGGTACATGTGGGGCAAAAGCAATAGGCGCAAAGGAAGCCACCTATTGAGCAAAGCTATGAGAGGGTGTGTTGAGCAACTACCCCTAAGGAATTTATGAATTTTCTTAAATTAAAATATCTATTGTTTTTGCTATGACAAAACTCTTTAAAATAAACTTTCTACTCTTTAAAATAAATTTTCTACAAAGATAAAAATTACATATCACAAAAATCATTCAGCTAAATTTCAGGTCTTTACCTCCATCTCAGAATTTTTTCGAAGTCCACAGACTCTCTCTTTGACCTACTGAATTCGACTGCTAAACTTCGAATGTCAAATCCGACTCCTTCAGAATCGAAGTTAAACAATCTTCAAATTTTTCTAAGGTCACAACTTTATACTTGATTCGACTTATGTTTCTGACTGGTACAGTCGAATGCTTCATATAATTTTTATACTTGATTCGACTTATGTTTCTGACTGGTACAGTCGAATGCTTCATATAATCTTTATACTTGATTCGACTTATGCTTCCGACTGGTACAGTCGAATGCTTCATATAATCTTATACTTGATTCGACTTATGTCTCTGACTGTTACAGTCGAATGACACTCTATATCCGTCTGTCTTCTTCGACTGTCACAGTCAAATGCTTCAGTAAACAATCTATATGGTATTCGACTACTGAAGTCGAATCACTCTTATTTGTCCAGTCTAATTGCATGTTCCTTTGGATTCGACTTCACTGATTAACTCTATACTTAAACTCTCTTATGATCCTTTTTAGTCTTAATTTCTAAATGAACATTTATCCCCAAATTTTTTCATACATCCTTTTAATAATCTTTCAATATCTTATTGATTCATCAAAACTGTCATTACCCTATTATTGTATTATTTTATTCTCTATCAGAACAAGTCATATTAGTCTTGTTTTATTCATTTAAATCCTGTGCATGACACCTCTAATATAATTTAAGAAATAATCCTTGAGTTTTTCAATGCCATTGCTCCGTATTTTGTAAGGATTCATTAGACACTATGCATTTATGATTTCTCAGGAGCATGGCATCTGACAGGACTCACCTACCACTGACAGACCCATGCTTTACCTTTTTAGCCTAAATGTCTGTCTACTTTCTCTTTTACATCCAAGGTTTCCATACCCTCCTATGTACTTGTCTAATCCACCTACCTCAAAGTTATGGAGATACTCTTCTCTTTTGTCTTGTCCCTGTGCAGGCATTTATGGAAGAACGTTTTCAGCACGTCTCCCTCACAGTTCACTCCGAAAGAAAAAGAGCTTATCCCTTAGCTGTGAAAATTGCACCTCCTTCTGAAGATCTTGGAAAGAAGCAAAACTGAAAGACTTCTAGATAACAAACAATTCAAGACTCAAAGGATCCTAGAGATCTCTTCAAACAAACATATTACAAACGGCCACAAACTCCAACCACTACATTTCAAACAACTATATTCTGAAGTGTATAAAAGAAGCTCATGTTTGAAGAAGGAAGCGACATCCACACCACAACACAAGAAGCGCATACAAGCCTTTACACCTTCCTGTGAACTTCATTCGAATTCTTCCAAGTCCACACAAGCCTTCTACAAGTAAAAGTCTGAGAGTTGCTCTTCTTAAGAAGCCTTTCTTTGAAGCTCTCCTAGAAGAAGTCTTGTGTTGAGTGGCAACTGTGTTTGATTACTTTCTTAGTCCACTCTTGTTGTTCAGATAGGATTCATATCTCATTTTCTGATCTCTGAATCCTTATGAAGTCTGTGTGTGTTTGTGCTCAGATCTGAGGCAAACACACAAGTGTTTCTCTATTTATTCCTGTGTAATTTCTGCAGAAGTTTGGTTCTGCATTGCCCCTCCTGTGAAGGGAAGACCTTGTGAAAGGTAGCTGTTGTTCCCCTGTTTAGGGAAGACTTACTAGGGAGCAAGTGGGTTTGTAATTCCTCTCAAGGGTGAGAGAAGGCCAATTTATTGGCAGTTAGTGGAAATCTCAAGTGGTTGGCTTGAGGACTGGATGTAGGACTTCCATGTGGGAAGGGCCGAACTAGGATAAATCCCTGTGCATTCATTGTGTGATTGTTTCTGCCTTGTCTACACTTGAATCACACACATTACACTAAGCTCTAATAATTTACTTAGTGTTGTGAAATTTCAGAAGCAAATTATAAAAGGGAAGAAGTCCTATTCACCCCCCTCTAGGACATTCTTAGTGCCATTTCGATCCAACAAGTGGTATCAGAGCAAGGTCTTCTTAGAAGAATCCAAGAGATTTGAGAAGAAATGGCATCCGAAGCTCACAACTATGAAGGTCAATCTATCACAAGGCCACCATTCTTTGATGGTGAAGATTACCAGTACTGGAAGATGCGAATGGAGTGCTTCATCAGAGGTACTGACTTCGACTTATGGCAAGTAATAGAACAAGGTGACTTTCAAATCATGGGTGAAGCTTCTTCCTCTGGCCTTTCCATTGCAGATAAAAGAAATATGTCTTTAAATTACAAGGCAAAAAATTATCTTTGATGTGCTTTATCTAAAAGAGAATTTAACAGACTTTCAGCATGTAAAACAGCTAAGGAAATGTGGGATAAACTTCAAGTAACGTATGAAGGTACAGATAGGGTTAAACAAACAAGATTAGATATACTTGTATCCCAATATGAACAATTCAAAATGCTTCCTAATCAAAATATAACTCAAATGTATAACAAATTTTCAAACATAATTGTCGGCTAAGTTCTTTAGGAAAAATCCTAACTAATGAAGAAACAGTTAGAAAAATCCTAAGATCTCTAACTAATATATGGACCCCTAAAGTTACAGCCATAGAGGAAGCTCATGACTTAACACAATTATCTATTGATAAATTAATAGGATCCCTCATGGCTCATGAAATTAATATGGAAAGGTTTTCTAAAAATTCCTCGAAAAAAAACTTTCAAATGCCTTGAAGATTGCAGATTCCTCCTCATCTGAAGACTCAAAGGAAAAATCAGATGACAGTAATGATGAGGCTATGCTCTCAATAAAACTGCAGAGAATTCTTGCAAAGAAGAAGAAGTTTGGCTCAAAAAGATTTTTTAAGAAAGATAAGAAGAAAGAGCTAACTTGCTATGAGTGTAATCTGCCTGGACATTACAAATCTGAATGTCCAAAGCTTAAGAAGAAGGATCAAGTAGAAAAATTCGACAAGAAGAAAGGCAAGGAAAAGAAGTTCAGAAAGTTCAAAAAGAAGGCAATGGCAGCAACATGGGACAATGAAGAAGGAACCAGTTCAGAATCCTCCAGCTCAGAATCCGAAGAAGAAGAGAAGGCAAATCTAGCCCTCATGGCAGGAATAGAGCAGGTAAACTCAGAAACCTCCTTTACTTAAGAAGAAGTAGTAACCATCTGTGCTAGAGGAGCCTCCAGCAACAGTAGTTGAGGAAGTTGAGCAGCAACAGAAAACCCAGCAGGAGTCTAGGCATAAGAGGCCCTTAGAGTCTTTAAAGGATGATTCCAGGTCCAAGGTCAAGACCTTAAAGAGGAAAGTTAGGATAAAACTTCTTAAAAATGGTAAACCTGTATCCATTTCTCCTCCTCCTCCTCTGCCAACTCCTTCTGTTCCAACCTCCACTATTGAGCCTCCTTCTAAACCAGAACAACCGACAACAACAACATCTCAATCTACTGCACCTCCAGCTCCTACCTCCTCCACTACTGAACTCCCTCCTCCTCCTCATCCTTCTACATCTATTCCAGAGGATCAACCACTTGCCTTTGAGAAGGTTAAGTTCAAAAATTATCCTATGAAATATCAATTTAAACCATCCAAGGCAACAATTCCCACTCTCCACACACAACCTCCACATTTCTTCTCTTCTCTTCCCACTGCCTCCACACCTGTAGCCGGGAGAACCATTCTTGCAATCTTTGAAATTCTCCCAAGTATTCAACTCTCATCCACCGGCGGGCCAAAGTTGAAAGACAACCCTGCCAAGCTACTTCCTCCCTTCTGGTATGCCTTCATCTGCCACTCTGAACATTATATGAACCTGTTTAGAGAATTTCTATCCATTAAGGCTTGCCTTGAAGTTCATGAACTGCCAGGATTCACTATTGAACACTAGCTTCCTACTCTTATTCACTCCACCCAAGTAACTTTGGCTGAACATCAATTTATTTTACAGAAATGCCACAGCCTAACTCCTAAAGAATTCCTTGATCTCTATCTAGGAGAAGCTGCCAAATACCAGGAAACCCAATCTAGGAACCAATTTTTGGATGTTAATCTCCACATGAATCTGAGGTTCTATGACCTATTTGGGCTCCACCTCCGAGACTCTCAGGCCAAGTACACCAAATTGAAAGAGTTTAATTTTGCCAGATTCAAGTTGGGACTACCTGATGTGTCTAGAGGTCAATGGGAAAATCTACTCAGAGGCCAGCGAGAAATCACTCCCTCCATGACAGTTGCATTACCATCTGGTTTGTATCCATCTTTAGTCGGTGCCATTTCATCTAGAAAAGATTTTGCTCAATCAATTTTTAACAGGTACATCTGGATTGCTACCAGATTCAAAATCAAGTATAAACTCAAACTGTGTTTGCAGAGTTTTATGCTTATGCAAATTTCCAAGAACCCTCTTCATATATTAGATTTCCAGCTTTGTTTTGCTGAATCTGAAAGGTTCTCACTAGATCAGTGGGTAGCAACTTACCCTGTAGATCATGCAGACTGTGAGAAACTAAAGCTTTCTCCCTATGAGTATCTTTCCAAAGGGTATAAGGATTTGAGGAAGATCATTGGTCCTAAGTGGGAACTGAGGTACTTAGTGTATTATCAGGCTAAGGAAGCAGCCATGTCCCAGGGCCTGCACTAGAATACTACAGTGCATGACTTTCTTCACCTAGCAACTTCTCGGAAGTTTGTTCCCCTCAAACAGCTTCTGCGCAGGGCTCATTTCTACGAAAAGCTTTATTGGTACCACAAATGCCATATCAAATCTCATAGGAAGCTGCCCTCCATCAGTCCCTCCTACAACATTGATATGAGTTTGTTTGAGAACTTTTTCCCTGAGAATGAAAAGAAGTTGTGGGATCTTATCCAGCTCTACCTCAATCAGATCTCCCGCTCCTTGTATTTACCAAGTTCTCTGTCAAAGTCCTAAACACACTGTTATGTATCTACTTTTTTCCATTTTTGAATGAAGTTTAAGCTTTCTTACTTTCTTGTTAAATATCTCTCTTGTGATTTTGCTACCTTTATGTTAATGCCACAAAGGGGGAGAAAGGAGTAAGAAAAATTGCTAAAATTCTCCAAGAAATTATATATATTAACCTCAAATTTATTTTTTCACTGTCTATTTAAAGTTTTTGTCATTAACAAAAAGGGGGAGAATTGTTGAGCAACTACCCCTACGAAATCATTTAAGATTTTAAATTATTATGATATCATGATTTTGCTATGACAAAACCTTTAAAAGACTTTCTACAAATTAAAAGAATCAATCATACATACCACAGAAAATAGTTTGGACAAACTCTATCTCGAAATTTTTTCTATGTCCACAGACTACTCAATGAATCCGACTGCCAACTCTGACCTCTCAAGAATCGAAATGTCTTTGCACAAAATCATCTCCAAAATTTTTCTAAGTCCAGACTACTTCACTGTATTTGACTGTCAACTCCGACTCATATAGTCGAATGCTTCATAGATCTAACTCCTCAGTATCCGACTTCTGAAATCGAATTCTTTGTCTTGTTCCTGTTAATGTCCATAGAAGTCGAATTCATTATATCTGACTCCTAAAGTCGAATTATGACTTTCTAATTCTTCTATATCCTACTTAATAAGTAGAATGCTATATTCTCTTTCCAACCTCTGTTGAAGTCGAATCAGTCTATTTCTATCTTCGACTTCTAGAGTCAAATTGCAATCTCTTCTATATTCAACTTCACTATCAAGTCCTGTACTTGTACTTTTTCTGTAAAGACATTATTTTATTATCTGGTAAAATATTAATTGCATATCTTTTTATCTTTCCTGATATGATTTCTGTTAGAACCATCATTGACTGAATATTTTCTAAATCTATCAGATCAACATTATTTAAATATGTTCTGACAAGATGAGACATATTATACTTAAAATATTCATCTAAATTTGTCTCTGTCTACATCTGAAACCTTTATTTAAATTGGTCTTTTGCTTCATGACATTAGTCCGGATTTTCTTCCAATACAGAAGACATGTTGCATTTATGTTTTTCAGGCGCATGGCATCTGACAGAGGCTCACCTACCACTATCAGAACTTGTCCATACCATTGTTTGCAAACTGTCTGTTCATCTTTTATTGGTCTGAAAAGCTATCTGTCCGAGGTTTCCATACTTTGTATTTTTCTATGACTCACCTACCTACGAAAGCATGGAGGTACCCTGTCTTTGTGTCTTATCTTTGCTACAGATCATTTATTAAAGCACATTTTCAACATGGAGCTTTCACAGTCCACTTAATGAGAAGCTGACCTTCTAGCTGTGAAGCTACAACCCTAATCTGAAGACATTGGAAAGAAGCATAGGCAGAAGGACCCATGGATAACAAATTTAGCTATGATCCAAAGGATCCTAGATCTCTCCTCAATGGCCAGATCTCCAACAACCACTTTTCAAACGGCTACATTCTGAAGAATATAAAAGAAGCCGAAGTTTGAAGGTGGATACAGATCTGCTCACACACTGAAGTGCATACACTCTTAGAATTTTTCTAAGGCCAGCTAGTGAGCAAGAGATTTCGACAAGTGTTCTTCAAGCTTAAAGATAGAGAGCTCCATTCTTCAGAAAAGTCCTTAGCTCTCGCCAGTCACAGAAGTCTTGTGTTTTGGTGGCAACTGTAGTTGATTATTTGTCAAGTCCACCACACCTGTTTAGAAAGGATTTCGATTTCCACTCTTACTGTTTCTTTCCTTTCTGAACTGGCTGTGTTTTGCTCATTGTTTGAGGCAAAAACACACGTGTCTTTATACTTTTTATGTGTAATTTCTGCAGGAAGTTTGTTCTTGCATTTCCCCTCTTGTGCAGGGAAGACCTTGTTGAAGGTAGTGTCTTGTACCCCTATTAAGGGAAGACTTGCTTGGGAGCAAGTGGGATTGTAATTCCTCTCAAGGGTGAGAGAAGGCCAAATTTATTGGCAGTTAGTGAAATCTCAAGTGGTTGACTTGAGGACTGGATGTAGGACTTCTATATGGGAAGGGCCGAACCAGGATAAATCTCCTTGTGCATTTGTATTTCCGCCAATTTACACTTGAATCACACACTACACTAAATACTAACAGATTTATTTAGTGCTATTTAATTTCAGATAAAAATTTAAAAGCATAAGAAGTCCTATTCACCCCCCTCTTGGACATCATTAGTGCGATTTCGATCCAACACGTAGGCCCTCGATAGCAGGCCCTGGGCTCATAGGTGAGAGGGTCTCCACTACCAAGGAGTAGTCCTATCTACACAAAAGTAGTGTATGCATGGACCTATGTGCACCGGGGTGCATGCAAATTCTATTCTAAACTAACAAACAATAACTAATAGGCCTCTGCTGAAGTCGTGACGACCGGGTCTGTCGTGACCTTATCGCGACTGAAAGATCGGTCGTGTTAAACTCGAGCTGTAGAAACCCACAGCCACATGTAAACAATGAACAAATAGACTAGCCTAGGGTGCAATACATCATGGAGAATAGCAAACAGAAGAAGAAGATTCCCTAGGCAAACAGAAACTATGTATGGAACGGAAAATAGTAACAAACAAGGTGTACCTATAGTCTCGTCCTCCTCCTCTGACGTGATAAGGTCGCGGCTATCCGACGCGTCATAATAGAATCAGAAAACAAACTGTGAAAATAATAGGAAAACCCGAGCCCTAGCAGGGTTCAAGCACATAGAATCACGAGTGCACATGATAGAGCAACATGGAGAAGACATAATTAATCTTTCAAAAGAAGATTAGGATGGAGGACAGGAGGAGAACGTGTACCTGAAGTCGCGTCTGCCTTTATGGACGCGATACGGTCGCGGCCGCACGATACATCACATTAACAACAGAGAACAAAAAAAAAACACAGATGCAACCCTAACAGGATTCTACTAAACACATAAACACACCAACATGGCAGGCAAAAAAGCAAGAATGACGAGGCTAGTAGTGAATGTCCCACCATGATCGCCAAAAGGTGTAATCACGGGGCTGTGCGCCCCCTCGAAACACACAACATGGTCTATGTTCACAGCATGATATGAGGATGTGATCACCACCTAACAAGTTGCCCTAAGATATAGATGAAGACTAAGGCTAATGTGCTAGGAAAAGGAAGTGAGAAACGGGCACTTACTGATGTCGTGAATCTACTCAAATTGAAATGAAAAGGATGAAGCATGGGGGGAACCAACCTAGGGGGTGTTTTGAAACCCCTTGGGTTGCATAAAAATGTGGAAAAGAAAAGATATGCCTCTATCTAAGAGAAATCAACAACATGCATGAAGGGAAAATGAAGAGAAAGGAGGAGGAAAGGGCCCCAAAGGGGTGACTCCCTAGCTGTAGAAGGATGCTCTTGGTCATGCAGCAGTCTCTGAAGAAGGTGGAAGTCGCCTCCTCAGCCACCAAGCTCCATACTTGAAGAAAGAAGCATGACTTAATGAAGAGAATAATGAGAAAATGGGTGGAAATGGGAGGGCTACGATCTAAAGGGAAGCTCTGGGGAGATTTTGGCAGCACTTTGTGGTAGCTAGGGTTCCTCTCCTCCTTCTAAAAGGGTAGGGTCACTTATATAGAAAGGAGTGAGAAAATCCCGTCCATAAGTGATAATGGCCGATGCAAATAATAAAAAGTCAAGTAAATCTGCATGAGAAGAGTCCTAAGAGGGTTCCAAGGTGGGATGGAACCTCAAACTGCGGCTGGGGGGTTGGGAGGTTGCTTGTGGATGAAGATAAGGCCAATGGAGGATAAAGTGGAGGTGGTTGCAGAGGCCAACGGATGCAGACCATCTCACGACGGGTCGTAGGGACACGACAAGGATTGTCGCGATGGCCACGGTGGTCGCGACCATGAATACACATGAACAAATATGCATGGGCTATCGCGATGGCTAGGAACGATGCGACCTGAGTCTAACACGACGCCACGACCCGTCGCGTTAAGTATGACCAATTATTTTGGAATTTTGAGAGACTATTTTGGAAAATAATCGATTATTTAAGGAATTTAATCAGTTAAATGGCATGAATGCGACCCTCAAGGCCGTCGCGTTAAGATCTGAGGGTTGAAACCCTAGCACAAGACTCTAAAAGTGATAATTGAATGAGACAAGCTGAGAATTAGATTTTAATGGGCTCAAAATGTGGCTAACGAATGGGCTCAAGGTGAGTGACCAACTTGGGGCTCATTAAGAGAACAAGGAGTATGGTTCAACTTATGGGCCAGAATATCGTATTACCAAAATACCCTTTCATCCAAGTTCTAAAGAGGAAAAGGATTTGTGGACACGTGGCAAATTCATGTGTGCCCTAGTTTTCTGTGCACATGTCTCCCACGTACAAGGTAGTGCACTGACATTATAAAAAGCCTATTGTCTCATCTGAAGGAGGCATCCAACATAAAGGAGCAAGGACAAGCATGGAAAAAGAAAAAGAGAGAGTGTTGGAAGAGTAGCAGCAGAAAAGAATGCCGAAAGAGTAGAAGAGTGAAGCAGAAGCTGCAGAGTAAAGAAAAAGCAATAGATCAAGAAAGAATTGAAGGAGGAAGCTAGTGCAAGAGTAGAAGCACAAAGTTCTGCATCTGTGTAGACATTCAAGAGGAGCGATTCACATCGATATCAGTTTGCAGATTTAGATCTGAAATAGAGCATTATGAATTGAAGAAGATCTTCATTAAATCTTCTCAAGGTCCTTCAATCCAAGCTTCCTACAGATCATCTTCATCGAGGAACATCCAATTCACGTTTCTATTCCCTATTTCTATTGGAGTGTTCATCTCAATCTATTTTTGAGTGTTTGTGAAATCTGTACAAGTGTTTTGTGCAGATTTCAACATGTATATGTTTGGGTGGATCTGACCAGTTCTAGAAGATTTGATCTCTTGTGAACCTGATCAAGCTTGCGTGTGTGTTGGAGCCGTCGTGCTCAAGTGTGTTGGATCCATCGTGCTCATGTGTGTTGTACTCTTATCTTTGAGTAGTGTGTGCCTCACTATGTGAGGCGTCTATGTAGGAATCATTGGTGTGATTTCCAAACCACCTAAAAATCTCTTGTGCAGTGGTTTGATCTGCTTTCTGTGCTAGATGCATGCATAGGGATTTCGCTTACACACTACTTGTCAATTTTCTCACACACTAGTCTACACTTTAATCACATAAGCATATCAGATCAATGTGGTTTTCATTGAATTGATTTATAATCTGTAGTAAAATTTTAAATTGCATAAGTTTTTGATGTGATTGGTAATAGTTCTATTCAACCCTCCCCTTCTAGATCTATTCACCCTACATATTGGATCCTACAAAGACCAATAATCAAACCAACTAGAAGACCATAGACTCAGGCTCAGGTGTTTGCACTAGTGAGAGAGGATGCCGAGATGGCAGAAAATGTCACTGAAGGTACCATTTCCATCAATGGCTTTTATGCTAGAGTGTTATTCGATACCGGTGCTACACATACTTTTATATCTGAAGTATTTGCCAAACAATTACATGAGAATTTGGGTATAGCTATTGAAGACCTAGATAAATCGCTTTTGGTTCATACACCAGTAGAAGCAATTTTTGCTTTAAAGAGTCTTCCGACATTATCAGTAACAATAGATGGAAGAGACTTGCCTGGCTATTTCCATCTTCTAGGCATGAAGGATTATGATGTAATCCTAGGGCTAGATTGGCTTGAGAAGCATTATGCATTATTGGATTGCCGCAAAAAGAAAATCATATTCCACATCCCTGGAGAGAAGGAATTTCTCCACCTTTACCAAAGAATCCTACTAGGAAGTTCATAATTTCATAATTGAAGGTTGTCAAATTGTTGAATAAGGGCTGTAGTGCATATCTAGCTAGTGTAGTCTCAGTGTCCAAAGCTAATCAATCTCTAGCTATAGCAAGTATCGAAGTGGTTAGAGAATTTGAAGAAGTATTTCCAGAAGACTTACTAGGATTACCACCCATCAGAGAGATTGAGTTCACCATAGAGTTAATTCTAGGTACAACGCCAATTTCTAAGGCACCATATCGATTGGCACCAGCAGAATTAGCAGAGTTAAGAAAGCAGCTTCAAGAGCTTCTAGATAAGGGGTTTATTTGTCCCAGTGTCTCACCATGAGGAGCCCTAGTGTTTGTAAAAAAGAAGGATGGCTCACTTAGGTTATGGATTGATTATAGAAAATTGAATCAAGTCACCATTAAGAACAAATATCCCTTGCCTCACATTGATGATTTATTTGACCAATTACATGGTGCCGCAATTTTCTAAGATAGATTTGAGATCGGGCTATTATCAATTAAGGATTAAAGAAGAGGACTATCCAAAACAACATTTAGGACAAGATATGGGCATTATGAATTCCTAGTTTTACCTTTTTGGATTAACTAATGCCCCTGCAACATTAATGGTTTTGATGAATCGGGTGTTTAAACTATATTTAGATAGTTTTGTGATAGTGTTCATTGATGATGTGCTAGTTTATTCACCAAATGAAGCCACTCATAAGGAACATCTTAGAATTGTCTTGGAGACTTTGAGGAAGCACCAACTATATGCCAAATTTAGCAAAGGTGATTTTTGGATGAAAGAAATTCATTTTCTTCGGCATGTGATATCAGGCAATGGTGTGGCAGTAGATCCTACGAAGGTGCAAGCAATGTTAGATTGGGAGACTCCGAAAACACCTTTAGACATTTATAGTTTATGGGTCTTGTAGGTTATTATCGTCACTTTATTGAAAGGGTTTGCTTCCATAGCATCTCCTCTAACTAGGCTTACCAAAAAGGGAATAAAGTTTGTGTGGTCTTACGATTGTAAGAAAAGTTTCCAAGAATTGAAGACCAGATTGACTACAACTCCAGTAATGATCTTATCCAACAATGTAGATAAGTTTGTCATAACACTGATACCTCAAAGTTGGGTTTAGGTTGTGTGTTGATACAGAATGATAGGGTAGTTGCTTATGCTTCTAGACAATTGAAAGAGCATGAGAGGAATTACCCACTCATGATTTGGAGTTGGCAGTTGTAGTTCATATGTTTAAAATTTGGAGACATTATCTATATGGAGTGAGATTTGAGGTGTTCACAAATCATCATAGTCTCAAGTATCTTTTCTCTAAGAAAAAGTTGAATTTACGACAAAGAAGATGGATTGAGTTCTTGAAAGACTATGACTTTGAGTTGAATTATCATCCAGGTAAGACAAATGTTATAGCCGATGCTCTCAGTAGGAAAAAGTTAATGATGCAAAAAGGTTGGATGCAGCATGTTCCATAATGATAGTTGAGTTCCAAAGTCTCAATTATGTCAGGCATTCATGGCTCAGTTGACTATCAGATCAGTAATCTTAGATAGAGTAGTGGAAAGGCAGAAGAATGATCCACAGTCACAAGAAATGGTAGGCAAGCCCAACATTGTCTGTGATGAGGATTGTGTAATTAGATTTCAGCTTAGAATTTGTGTGCCAGATGATGTAGAATTACAGAAGGAAATACTCAAAGAAGCACATAGATCAAGGTTTACAATTCACCCAGGAAGCAATAAGATGCATCAAGACTTGAAGAGGACTTTATGGTGGAATGGCGTGAAGAAAGATGTGGTTGAGTTTGTCTCTAAGTGCCCGACTTGTCAGAAAGTAACGGCTGAACATCAAAGACCATTAGGATTAATGCAAAATATTGAAATTCCACAGTTGAAATGGGAAGATATTACAATGGACTTTGTCTCAGGATTACTAAGGTCAATTAAAGGTGTCACAAGATTGCCAAGGTCAATTAAAAGTAATGATTCCATATGGGTGATTTTTGATTGATCCACAAAATCGGCACATTTCTTAGCTATGAAAAAAAAGCAATTTGTAGAAAGTTTGACCAAACTGTATGTAACTAACATTGTCAGGCTACATGGGATTGCCAAATCAATCATTTCAGATAGAGACCCTAGATTTACTTCCAAGTTGTGGCAAGGACTGCAAGAACCCTTTAGAACACAGCTCAAACTCAGTACAACATTTCACCCTCAGATAGATGGACTGTCAGAAAGGACAATTTAGACTTTAGAGGATATGTTCAGAGCTTGTATCTTGGATTGGAAGGGTGATTGGGAGAGACACTTACCTCCTATAGAGTTTGCTTACAATAATAGTTTCCATGCAAGCATTGGAATGGCTCCATTTAAAGCTTTGCATGGGAAGCCTTGTAGATCTCCACTATGTTGGGAGGAAGTAGGATATAGACAATTAGTTGGTCCAAAGGTTGTTCAGGAAACTTCAGAGAAAATACGACTGACAAGGCAATGGTTAATCACAACTCAAGATAGGCAGAAGATCTATGTTGACAATAGAAGATCAGAACTACATTTTGAAGTTGGTGATCACGTGTTTTTGAAAGTCTCTCCAACAAAGAGAATAGTGAGATTTGGCAAACATGGAAAGTTGAGCCCGCGATTCATAGGACCGTTCGAGATTCTGGAAAAGATTGGGAATGTAGCATATCGGTTGGTTGTACCTCCGTCTATGGAAGGGATTCATTTGGTATTTCATGTGTCAATGCTATGAAAACATGTTCGTGACCTGGCCGATGTAATAAGCTATGAACCATTACAACTTCAGCCCGACATGTCATACGAGGAGCAACCTATCAAGATTCTAGATCGCAAGGTGCAAGTATTAAGAATGAAAACTATTCCAATGGTAAAGGCGCTTTGGAAAAACCTCGGCAAGAAGAAGCTACATGGGAATTGGAAGAAGAATTAAGGAAGAAGCATTCGCATTTGTTCGGTATGAATTCTAACTAAAAACTTCGAGGACGAAGTTTATTTAAGGGGGAGAGGATGTAACACCCGACAAAAAGTACTAGTAATCCTTTAATTCTAAAAAGGGGCATACATATAAATGCTAAGAAAGTATAAACACAATTATTGTGCATATCTTTAAATGGAAAAAAGTATAAACATAATTATGAAATGTTAGGGTTTAAACTATGATTGATTAATTTCATAGGGTTTTAGTTGAAATTTTGTGAGTTTCTAAAACTATCTTCAGATTCTTAATTAGAGGTCATTTTGGGTTAATTAGTCTTAAGTGTAGTGAAATGGGTATATATGCAAACAAATTAGACATATTAGCAAATACTTCATCTAGAATGGTATGAATTAAGTGGCATAGTGGGGTGTCCCTTTGAGATGGCACCTAAGGAAGCTTCTAGGAAATGGGACACTTGTCTTGGTTGGAGGAGGATGAAAGGGATGATGCCACTTGGCTTGGTTAGATAAGGTTGGATGGGGTGTTGACGAGTGTAGAGGTTAGATGGCATGCTTAGGTTGGAGTTGAAGGGGATGATGACAAGTATCACCATCCTAGCTATGCTTGGAGGCCATAAATAGACGGGGTGCTTCTCTCCTCCCATCCCACCATCCCATGCCATAGGAGGGAGAGAAGGGGACAACCAATAGCTAGAGAGGAAGAGCATGAGGTTCTCCTCTTCATGCTAAGGAGGAGGTTCTGCTCGTAGGATCCGTGCTCTGGAGGCACCCATCGAGGTGTATTAAGGCGATCTAATAAAAGAAGTGCATTGTACCGAAGGCAAACTTCTGCTTCATTCGTTGATTAGGCAAGTAGACTAGAATTTTTTATTCACAATCCTACTCTGTAATTATATTTTTATGAGATTTCATACCTAGCATGATAATTGCTCTGGTTATATTCCTTTTCCATATCAACATGCTACCAGATTGATTATCTGAGTTCCTCTCTCATGTCAGAATGCTTTAAGATTGTTTAGTTGAAAGTCAATATCATATCGGAACTCTATCAACTTATTTATCTAAGAACCTATCCTATACCGGAACCCTGTCAGTTCGAATACTCGATATCGTAACCCTCTTATGTCGGAACGCTGCTAGAATGAATACTCGCCATTATAACCCTTCCAAACTGGAATTCTTCTTAACTCGTAAATCCTCGTGCTTGAATGGATTGACGCCCTAGTTACAACATGATTCATGTTTTAAATGTTAATATTGCATAATAAAAGTATTTGTACACGGCATGATCATCCACTCTTATAAGCCAAATAGACACTGTCGTCGTAGGAAGTGACTAGAGACTCCTTGTAGAAATGACCCTATGGGAAAGCTCAGACTGTTACTGGCCCCGAAGGCAACAGGGATGAAATCTTGGAGGTGGACAAGTACCACTAGTTAAAGTGGAGAGAGCTTCTCTCGGTTTTGCGCAGCAACTAAGACCTATCACCATTTGCCTAGGTGGTAGCGTACTGTACTGGCTGACTGACTCCCTACTACAGTTTAGGCACTATGTATGGCTTAATGTTATCATCACTGTCACTGCTACGGCTACTGCCTCACTGCTACTGATACTGCAACTATAAATGCTGCTACCAATGTAAATGCATTGTCACTATTACTACACTCAAAGGTTATTGTCTCCATGTAGATGTTATTCATGCCTGCAATTTTAAAATGATTTCTTATTAATTAATGACCCCTATTGTACATCTGATTAATTTGTATTATATGTTTAATTATTACATGCTATATATGCAAATTGGCGTCTGTGAGTATGATTATTAAGAGGGACATGATTAGTTTTGAGAATAAGTTTTTACATATATGATACCGTGTGTACGTCTATATGTCTTATGAATTACCATACGTTTTTCCAAATATACTATATCATAGATTGTGAATTGAATTCTTGTTTACTTGTTGGGTCTACTTCATAGACTCACTCTCTTGCTATATTTTATTAGGTGAGTCAAACGGTTAGGTGATAGAAGAGGAACTCAGATTCAGCCCAGTAGTGAAGATTGAAGCTCCACTTAGTGCTTTGGTTTAGTTAGTGCTTATATGGAACTTTTGTTGTTAATGTAACCTTGAACTAGCTTTTGTAATCCAACTACATGTTCTGTGATATATGGATCTTGGTATATGATAGATGTTGGTTATAGTCTTCCGCTATTGTAATTATTTAATTGCGTAATGCTCAACCTATATGTCACTGTTTGGGTACGTTCCCACTGTACTGTCTCTCTCTAGCCCTACGTGAGTTGAAAAGATTGAACTAGGTTGGAGAGGAGTTGTAGCGGCCCCGACGCCCAGACCTTTGGTTCCCACCGAGAATCCAACCACCGGTACCGCCGCCCATGGGCCCGAAGACCTAGAAGGGCTAACGGACTAGTCTAACAAGATATGTAAAGGATGTAAATAATGACAACAATCACTAAAAAGTACTAACAAGTTAAAGAAAGTGTCTACCATAAAGTACGAGTTTAGAACAGTCCCAAGTGACAAAGTACATGTAACGACCCGACCTCCCGGACCCCCGCTAGGGACCCCCGAAGGTCGCGCCGCCACCCACGGATCCGAAGACCCAGAAGGGTTAGAATTTAGTTCAGTGAGATAAGCAATGAATTCAAATAACTATAACCAGAAAGTTTGTACATTAATATAGAAATTATGTACAACATGTCCCAAATAAAAGTATAGGTACAGAAAGAAAGGTGTAGTCCTTAAGGGGCATACCCCAAGGACTTGCAAAAAGGCCACTCTCAACTCACACTACAAGCGCTCACGCTCTCAACTCACACTTCTGGCAATGCACGACGAACAAGCTGCCACCAAGACCATCCGGCAACGAACTCTTGCGACAACGAGTCCCTACCTAGAGAGAGTAGGGGGTGAGCCTCGCGAACAAGGCTCAATAAGGATAACCAATCCATTACTAGCCAGAGCAGTAGGAACTCCACAAAAGCAGAAGCAAAACTACTCTACAAAGCAGTAAAGCGGGAAACACCTACTGCAGAGAGTACTACAAAGCAGCGGAACAGAGTAAACACCACGACCCACAACCAAGGTTGGGCAAAACACGACTCCCGCAGAACCAGCGGAGTCAAACACAATGCGGAAGCAACACCTTGGCACACACTTGCCGAGACAAAGGAGCTCACGGAGCACCAGAGCAACCACGTGAGACCAGAGTCTCAAAACACAAGCACCAACATCCCGGACCTCCACGAGGTCGGGAAGGAACAACCAGGTGTCACCCCGAGAGACACCAAGCAACCAAGTAAGAACGACGTCTCACCACCACCATGGCCACCTCAAACGTCCACAAGTTTGAGGGCCCACAAGCAGAACCACCTTGGACCCTGGACAAGCCACGAGGGCAGAGAACTACACACTCCAGTGCCACCACGGACGGCACCAAGGAATGGGTTACTGAAACAGCAGTCGGGTGCCTACCCAAGGCACCCCGAGAGAACATGCTACGAGGAACAACGCCACAAGCACAGGCCAACCAGGCTAGACCAACAAAGCCCACGGAAGCTAGACACGCCCAGGATACAACCACTGTGCAGGCTAGGGCAACGAGAACACATTCTCGGAAACAGCGTGAGAAACTCCTTCACAGTAAGAGCAACCAAGCCACCGCCACAGGCAACTAAATGAGGGACACACAGTCCACCCCTCTCACTTGCCAGCTACTGACTCCTGCCTACAACCTCCCCGGTAGAGTGAGGCTAGCGAGTCACAGCAAGAAACAACCACAACCACCGCAACCCAACCGAGCTGCGGCCCCACGCCTGACCTCCCTATGCGGCTCTGGAACCAACGAAGAGCGAGGCAGTGAGAAGGACTAGCTGGTCCGCACCGGAAGAGCGCCTAAACCACCTCGGCGACCCAGACCTGGCTAAGAGAGCTCTACAAATGACTCTACGCCGCTGTCCCCACCGTTTTCCCCTTCTGCTCCAAGTCTGTGACTTGAGCACACCCGCCACCCAGAGAACTCCCTCTAACAGACATGCATGGCTAGGGGTCCCATGAAACAGTAACAACCTGTCTCGCGAACAAGCCCTCAAGTGCCTAGCACTGGGCGAACAGAGAATTGGCGGGGCAACCACCACAGAAAATGGCACAGCTGGCTTGTAACCAAGACAAGCCCAGCAGGCGCAGGCACGCACGACACCCTTCTAGAAACCCCCAGAAGGGCCGTCGGCCTACCAAGGCACAAACCACATCCAGGAACGAGGTAACCAGAATGCGACCACAGGTGTGTCGGCTTCTGAGCAAGAAGGCGACGACCAACCTGTCGTCACCAGGTCGCGACGACTAGGGTGTCGCCTTCTGATCTGAACGTGACGTATTGACCTATTGCGTTCAGCATCAGAAGGCCGAACCCCAAACAGGCCAATAGAAACCAGCCAAACCACACCTAAGCCAGAAGGCGACGAGGACCCCATCGCGACCCGAAGGAAGAACGCGACATAGATCTTGTCGCAACTAGAAAGCGACACAACAGGTGTCGCCTTTAGATTTAGAACGCGACATATCGAAGCGTTGCGTTCCTCATCTGATGGCAAGGCCCTTGGGGCAGACCCACCCCCCAAGGGGGCCACCAAGGCAAAGCCCCAAACTGAAGGAAAGACCTCGTGCCAAGTTGGTGAGACCTCACTCTAACCAACTTGGACACGAGCCATCCTCCGCCATGATCGGAAACTGGAAGCAGAAGGTAGAGGGGAACGCGACAACCAACCTGTCGCTACCGGAAAGCGACAGGTTACTCATCGCCTTCTGTCTGGTGTCACGACAGCCAACCTGTCGTGACCTCAGACAGAAGCCCAAACCAAGCATTGGGGCCATCCCATGGTCCCCCAAGCTACAATACTACTTCCAAACGAGAGAGGGAAGGGAGCATGCAACAAAGCAACTAAAATAGGCTTGAGGGGCACCAATGCCACCTCTCCTCACCCACACATAACATGCACAAAGCTTAAACACATGGAAGGAGCACCACCGGCAAGCATCTGCCCATGCAAAACACAAGAGCACTACGAGCACAGGGCGGATCGCTCCAAAACAAGCTCCATCCACACAAACAAGTAAGAGAGCAAGAGATCCCTACAGATTTTGAAGAGCCAAACCCACGAAGGGCCTTCACGACAACACGGCCGCCTCCTCCTTGCTCCACGCCGCTCTGCTGCACCGCCACGAGCTCGCCGGTGACTCCACCCGCCCAAGCCACTGGAGGAAGAAGGGGGAAGCCTCCCCACCTCGGAGAGGAGGAGGGAAGAAGAAGGGAAAGAAAAGAGAAGAAAGAGGCGCCTGCCAAATTTAAGGCCTCAGAAATGAGGTCGCGACAACCAGAACGCGACGCCTACCTCGTCGCCTTCTCAAAAGTTCAGACAGGTCTTCTGCCAGGCTGACAGCCTCCAGACCACGTGTCACACATGCAGGCTGCTCAGGTGAACATGACAGCTGGCACGTCGCCTTCACACCTATGTTGTGGACACGTGGCATACCAGCCAACAGATAACGGGAACGCGACACAAGGGCCGTCACCTTCTCAACTAGAAGGCGACAGGGAACACGTCGCGTTAAGAATGTGACACCCCGATCCGTCGCGATCCCAAGGACAACACCAAGGAAGCCAAAACCCGGAATGTTACAGTACAAGTGCTAAAAAGAGGGGATAATAGATCCTTTAGGGGCATACCTCGAGGGTGAGGAGCCAAGAAACACAAGGGGAACACTGCTCAAGGAAAACGCCGTCTGCTACAGCCCTGTCTCCTCTGATCGCCACAGAAGGTGCTGTCGTGAAGTCTCACCTGAAAGGAAGGGAATGAGCTTCATGAAGATGTCCAGTAGGGACTTCCAATTTCCCACTGGTTCTAACAAGCAAAATAGATATATGCTTTAAAGGAAAATAAGTAAGATAATCTATTCTACTAACAAAGTAAGTGCGGAAGCAGAAAGTGAAACTACACGGCCATCGATCTAAACACGTTCAGACCAGAAACTCGTGTAACTACGACATGGGAATAAACCCCAAGACTGCAAACATAGACAGAGGGAAACTATCTGGACAATGACACTAGCCACAGAACAACTACCACTAGTCAACAGGTCAGTGTTAGTCTTAGGTGGACAACAAGCCAATATGATATTGTATTATTTTGTTCAGCTATTAATAAAATGACTTTTGTTTATTATTTTATCTTGTTGGTATTATAATAAATGTAGGATCGAATAGATGGATGGATCAGATCTAGAAGGGGGGGGGGTTGAATGGATCTGACACGAAATAATGCGGAAGCTTAAGCAATTCAAAATTGCTTTGAATTAGAGATCAAGTTACACAACCAATTTGCTGATCTGAAGTGTGAGTGTGTGTAGATGATGTGTGAGACAATTCAACAATTAGTGTGAGTGTGAAATCCTATGCAAGCATCTAATGTAGACAAGCAGATCAAACCATTGCACATAGAATTTTTTAGGTGGTTCGAAAATCACACCAGTGATTCCTACGTCCACCCTTCACACAGTGATGACACACTACTCAAATTTGAGTACAACTCACACTCGAGAACGATGACTCCAACACACTTGAGCTTGACGACTCACACACAAACTCTAGAGCACAACCACTCAAGAACCTGAGCACGCTTACTCAACCACACACTGAGTGTTCAACTCGCCAAAACCGACCTTGACGGCTCACAAAACACAAGCTAGATCAAGATCAACATAAATTAAATCCTCTAGCAATGATCTGATTCAAGACAGATTCAATCACAGAAATTTATGCAACACTTTATGCATAAATATCATAGATGAATCGGAAGAACAAGTTTAGAATAGTGGGAAATAGATACAGTATTTGTGTTCTTCGATGGATATTTCTTGCAGATGGTTGAATCTAAGAAACTTGGTGATGCCCTTAATCACTTGGCGATGCTCTGCTCCAATGGCCTCTGAATCGCCAGAAATTCTCTTCAATTGCTTGCTTCTGCTGGATCTACTCCTTTGAGAAGTGCTCCAACTCCTTCTTCAGATCTCTCCTTCACTCCCTCGTGCTTTTTCAAGGAAGGAGATGGATCACCGCAGCCACGAGAGAGACAAGAGCAGAAGATGCCTCTTTTTCCGCCAAAACCTTTTTCTAGAGTTTTTCTGGATTCTTCTTCTTGTTGGGGGGCCAATAATTGGGAATATATATAGGCCCATAAGTCCAACAGTACCCTTGGAGTGCGTGGACACACGATCCAAGACAACTTCTGTTGAACCCCAAGCGGCCACGTGTCTAGGTAAATCAGGTGTTGAAGCTTCAGCCGAGGTGTGTCGACACCACTTTCCCTGTGTGTCGACACCCTGTCTCCCCCTTTTTGATGATGGCAACATTGATTCATCATGACAATTACATTTTCTTACAAATGTGATTTTTGAGCCATTGATATCCTTCTTCATACAATACATAACACATCTTTGAATGTCCGTGAGCCTGTTCCTGCCACCACCTTATGGTGAGAATGTGATGAATTAACCAAAGGACAGGTGGAAATGTGTTTGTGTTGAACCTGGTGACATAAGTTTGCCTGAAATCTATTCGATCATAGGGGAGACAGGTAAGCAAGGTATATGCTTCATGCAAATCAAACTCAAATTCATGGTAATCCTCCCCAGCATTTGGAAGCATGAAGAGTGTAGAACCCAGCTCAGTTGTTAAAAGAATGGAAACCCCTTTTACTTCAGATTGAAAACCCTCTAGAACAACAATCAAGTTCATATAAAATTCTTGCACCAGCCTAGGGTAAAAAGTGTGAAACTCAGAAATAAAGTGTAGCCAGCCTTGAAATTTGAAAAAAATGATGAAATCAGGAAATGCACTGGAGAAGTTCTCATCTTGCAAATCAACATCTCGGGGCTTAAGAATAGGTTTCCCTGCAGTGGGTATTTTGGAAGATGTGGCTTCAGGAAGACCAGAAGAACTAGATGAGGTGGAGAAGGAGTCTCCGGATCATTAAGCACTGGTGTCTGAAGAGCTGGAGAGAATCTTCCTCCTCGGATTACGAGACACTTTGGGGGACTTGCTTCAACTAGAAGATGACAACCTACCCCGCTTGGAGGGAGTGGCAGAAGGTGAAGAACCATCCTGTTGCGGCGTCGGATCATGGCGACTCTTGCTCGTGCATTCGATCAGGGCTCTTCAATCACTATCCCTCGAGCAGTAGCCCTAGACCGTGCGCCCCTCCTGGGTGACTGCTTGGGAGGCATGGTAGCAAGCAAGAAGAAATAAGATGGAGGAAGTGAGACTTCGGATGGGAAGAGATGGAGGATGGAGGAAATGGTGGGAACGAGAGAGAAAACTGCCGTTTTCTTTGAGATGAGAAGAGGCGGTGGGTCGACCTGCAAACAAGGGCATATAAAAAGGCTTGACGCAAGAGATGAAGAGGTAAGATGAACCGCCGGTGCTCTTTACCCAAAACGGTGACTAATGAAAGAATCCGGTTGGTATCGACACAGGAGGGGACTGTGTCGACCTGACCAGTGATGGTGTCGACACATGAAGAGGACTGTGTCAACCTGACTGGGCAAAAACTGGTGATATGTTCAGAAAAAACTGTGATGGAGTCTTTATGATGATGAAAGAGGTATGGAATCAATTATTCAAGGATTTGTAATATGTTAAAGAATTTTGTCATTTCTTAACAAGAAACCATTATGAATTCAAGGGTTAAACAAACACTTCCAAGGTATGTTCATTTATTATAATGAAACACTGAAACGACACTTTGAATTATATAGGACATTCAATGCAGTCAATGGCAATCGTTCATATTCTTCCAATCCAAGGTAATGAAATTTCTTTTAGAATGAAGTGAATTGTGATGAAACTAAACAGTCTTAAACAATCTGATATAGGGTAAGGTTGTTTGTTTTGAGATTGAATATTCTTGGACATTTTTTTTAAATAAATTTTCAAATGTAGTAAGTCTTTTTCACACAAGAACTAATGCTTTTAGACACCATAGTCCCTGGTTACTAAGGATTTACTCATTATCCAGCTTCAAGGGGTAAATGATAACCTTTTGACATGGAAATATATGTTTATGAGATGCCAATATTTCCAGTTACTCAGTTATCATAATTATTATAAATTTTTTAATTTTGTTTTACCCCTTAGAACAGAGATAGCAAAAACACCTCATGACATACATTGCTCTTCATTCTTTGTGAAGGTTTGTAGTTTCTCAGCATTAGTGTCATTGCTCTGTCAAAAGAACGATTGAAAGTGAAGATGAGAAAATTGGATACATCCTTATCCCTCATCAGTTGTCAAAGAGAAGTCTAAATTCAATGTACAATTGATCTTTATGTCTTTAAAGAAATTAAATTGCTTTAGGAGTTCAGAATATAAATGAATAATGACTGTAGAAATGTAATAGATCAGTCAAAAAGCCATTCTTTGGTTTCTTTTGATAAAATTAATGAACATGTCTTGGATAGGTATTGTAATAACACAATGAATCAATTTTGAGTTTATGTAAGAAAAGAGTCATGAATTCTCTAGCTCCCCCTGAGTTGTTGATTCCAGAAGTCTTTCATTAAGATAAAGAGAACCAAAAGTATTGAAGGACAAGGATTTCCCCTCAACAATTGCATACAAGATTCTTGATACGTGGCGCAGACATATACTCACGCATAGTGAAAGTGTCCAGACAAGCCTGACTTGTCTTTCTTCAAATCACTATTTGATATACCAACAATGCCAATGCAATGTGAGAGTTAGGAACTTATTTGCAAAAATGGGAAGAGTTTTATTGGGAAAAATAGATAGAACAAAGTAGAGTGAAACAATATTTACAACAGGAAACAATCACACCCCCTCAGAATGTGTCCTAACATAGACACACAACACTCAACCCAATGATAGAGAGGTCAAGAAGAATGTGGACATTTGCATAAACCAAGCTCTCTTCTTGAAGATGAAAATCTATTTTCTGGAAGAGGCTTAGTGAAGATATCAGCAATTTGATTTTCAGTTTCTATGAAGTGAAGTTCTAAATATTTTTTTAGCAACCTCATCACTCAAGAAATGATGCCTGATATCAATGTGTTTTGTACGTGAATGCTGAATTGGTTTTTAGACAAATTAATAGCACTAGTGTTATCACATAAAATAGGAATGCATCCTAACTTATGATTATAGTCTAGGAGCTGGTGTTTCACCCAAAGAATTTGTGTGCCATAACAACCAGCTGCAACATACTCAGCATCTACAGTGGATAGAGCAACTGAGTGTTGCTTTTTGGAAGCCCAAGAAATCAAGCATCCACCTAGATATAAGCACAAGCCACTAGTACTTTTTCTATCAAGCTTACAACCTGCATAATCAGCATCACAATACGCAATCAGATCTAATTTACAACCAGCAGGATACCAAATACCAAGTTCACATGTTACAACAAGATATTTAAAAATTCTTTTGACAGCTAACATGTGACTTTCTTTAGGATTAGCTTGAAACCTTGCACACAAGCACACACCAAATTGAATATCAGTCTAGAAGTAGTGAGATAAAGCAGAGATCCAATCATACCTCTGTAGATCTTTGGGTCTACTGACTTACCAAGTGAGTCTTCCTCTAGTTTTACATTAATTGCAATTAGTGTGCTTGAGTGTTTGAGGTTATGAAAGTCAAACCTTTTCAGAAGTTCTTTGACAAATTTTGTTGACTGATGAAGATCCCTTCATTGGTTTGGTTCACCTGCAATCCCAAAAAGAACTGTAAGTCACCCATTAAACTCATTTTAAACTCAGTTTTCATTTGGACAGCAAGTTCAGTGCACAAACCTTTATTTGTGGATCCAAAAATTATGTCATCAACATAAATTTGGACAACAATGATTTGTTTATTTACTGTTTTTGTAAACAAGGTTTGATCAACATTACCTCAAGTGTATCCTTTCTCTAAAGAATGAGCTCAAACGGTCATACCAAGCTCTTGGAGCTTGCTTAAGACCATAAGGAGCCTTATGAAGTTTGAAAACATGATCAGGAAATTTTCATTTTCAAAGCCTAGAGGTTGTTCTACAAAAAATTTTCTTTGATGTATTCATTCAAAAAGCACTTTTGACATCCATTTGGTAAACTTTAAATTTCAGAGATGATGCAAAGCAAGAAATATCCTCACAACTTCTAGCCTAGCTACAGGGGCATATGACTCTTCAAAATCAATACCAAACTCTTGATTGTACCCCTTGGCAACGAGTCTAGCTTTATTCCTAACAATGTCCATTTTCATTCAATTTATTTCTAAACACCCATCTAGTACCAATAACAGATTGGTCACTAGGTCTAGGTACTAATTCCCACACTTGATTTCTATCGAATTGATGAAGTTCATCATGCATTGCATTGATCCAATCTTCACTCATTAGAGCTTCATCAATTGACTTGGGTTCAATTTAGGAAATTAGTGCTAGTGGGTCTTGATTTTATTCAGAAAAGATGATCTAGTTGTAACTCTATCATGCACATTACCAACTACATTCTTATTGGATGATCTATTAAAAATATATTTTCAGAATTACCTATTGAGATGCATTCAAGTCTGGAACAATATTACCTGATCCACTTGTGGTAGGTGAATGGTTGTCCAGAATTTCAAGTGAGTCTGTATTTCCGCAACAGTTGGTGAAGATTCAACAATGAAATCATCCTCTTCCTTATTTTGAGGAACTCTGCAAGATGTAGAATCATCAGTTGAAAATGAGTTTTCATCAAAGACTACATGTGGAGATTCTTCCACAGTTTTATTTTTGAGAATGTACACTCTAAAAGCTCTAGAGATTTCTGAATAACCAAGGAGATGGCTTCATGACTTTAGGCATCAAATTTATCAAGATTTTCTTTATTGTTATTATGTACAAAGCATTTGCACCCAAAGACTTTAAAGTAAGATAATGTTGGCTTTTTGTTTTCAACAATTCATAGGGGTTTTTTCTAATTTTTGGTCTGACCAATGCTCTGTTTAGAATGTGATTTGTTGTGTTTACAGCTTCAGCCAGAAGGATTGGGCAGTTTGCTTTCCAAGACCATGGACCTAGCCATTTCACAGTGTTCTATTCTTCCTTTCCACAACTCCATTTTGTTTTGGAGTTCTTGGAGAAGAAATTTGTGAAAAATTTTAGTTCAACACACAAATCAGAGAAAGTTTTGTTTTCAAATTCACCCCCATGATCAGTTAAATGGATTTGATTTTATGTGAAAAACCTGTTAAGGCAGAGGTGCAGAAGTTCCTGAATTCTAGGCAAGCATCACTCTTGTGAGATAGAAAAATAACTCATGTAATCTAGTAAAATCATCAATGATGACAAAACCATATCTTTTCAAGCACACTATGCATAAAGCACACTAATTGCAATAATGTAAAACTAATTTTGTTTGACTGATGAAGATCCTTCATTGGTTTGGTTCACCTGCATCCCAAAAAGAACTGTAAGTCACCCATTAAACTCATTTTAAACTCAGTTTCATTTGGACAGCAAATTCAGTGCACAAACCTATTTGTGGATCCAAAAATTATGTCATCAACATAATTGGACAACAATGATTTGTTTATTTACTGTTTTTGTAAACAAGGTTTGATCAACATTACCTCAAGTGTATCTTTCTCTAATAAGAATGAGCTCAAACGGTCATACCAAGCCTTGGAGCTTGCTTAAGACCATAAGGAGCCTTATGAAGTTTGAAAACATGATCAGGAATTTTTCATTTCAAAGCCTGGAGGTTGTTCTACAAAAATATTTTCTTTGATGTATTCATTCAAAAAGGCATTTGACATCCTTGGTAAACTTTAAATTTCAGAGATGATGCAAAGCAAGAAATATCCTCACAGCTTCTAGCCTAGCTAAAGGGCATATGACTCTTCAAAACATATACCAAACTCTTGATTGTACCCCTTGGCAACGAGGTAGCTTTATCCTAACAACCTGTCCTTTCATTCAATTTATTTCTAAACACCCATCTAGTACCAATAACAGATTGGTCACTAGGTCTAGGTACTAATTCCACACTTGATTTCTAGAATGATGAAGTTCATCATGCATTGCATTGATCCAATCTTCACTCATTTGAGCTTCATCAATTGACTTGGGTTCAATTTAGGAAATTAGTGCTAGTGGGTCTTGATTTTATTCAGAAAGATGATCTAGTTGAACTCTATCATGCACATACCAACTACATTCTCAATTGGATGATCTATTAAAAATCTATTTTCAAGAATTACCTTTGAGATGCATTCAAGTCTGGAACAATATACCGATCCACTTGTGGTAGTGTGAATGGTTGTCCAGAATTTCAAGTGATGAGTCTGTATTTTCCGCAACAGTTGGTGAAGATTCAACAATGAAATCATCCTTTCCTTATTTTGAGGAACTCTGCAAGATGTAGAATCATCAGTTGAAAATGAGTTTCATCAAAGACTACATGTGGAGATCTTCACAGTTTATTTTGAGAATGTACACTCTAAAGCTCTAGAGATTTCTGAATAACCAAGGAGATGGCTTCTGACTTTAGGCATCAAATTTATCAAGATTTTCTTTATTGTTATTATGTACAAAGCATTGCACCCAAAGACTTAAAGTAAGATAAAAGTTGTTTTTGGTTTTCAACAATTCATAGGGGTTTTTTTCTAATTTTTGTCTGACCAATGCTCTGTTTAGAATGTGATTGTTTGGTTTACAGCTTCAGCCAGAAGGATTTGGGCAGTTTGCTTCCAAGACATGGACTAGCCATTTCCACAAGTGTTATATTTCCTTTCCACAACTCCATTTTGTTTTTAGAGTTCTTGAAGAAGAAAATTTGTGAAAAATGTTTAGTTCAGCACACAAATCAGAGAAAGTTTTGTTTTCAAATTCACCCCATGATCAGTTAAAATGGATTTGATTTTATGTGAAAACCTGTTAAGGCAGAGGTGCAGAAGTTCCTGAATTCTAGGCAAAGCAGCTCTTGTGAGATAGAAAAATAACTCATGTATATCTAGTAAAATCATCAATGATGACAAAAACATATCTTTTGCCACTTAGACTAAGAATCCTTGATGGCCCAAAAAGGTCCATATGAAGTGATTCTAGTGGCTTAGAAGTGAGTACATCATTGATGGTTTTAAAGATTTTCTGGTTGGTTTTCCTTGAGCACATATATCCACAAGTTGATTCTCATGTTTGGAAAAGATTAGGAAGTCCTTAACCAGATTTAGCCTTAAAAGTTTGTTATTGTGTTGAAACTTGCATGACCAAGTCTTTTATGCCATGTCCATGCAATTCATCTTTATTTGCAACTAGACAAATACTTTCAGCAAAATTTTTATCAAGATTGATCATGTAGACATTGTTCTCCCTTTTGCCAAAGAATTTTATTTTTTAGTGGAAGAATCAATTATTTTGTAGAAATCAGATTCAAACACATCTTGTGACCTTTGTCAACACAATTGACTTATGCTCAACAAATTATAATTCAAACCATCAACTAACAAAACATTTTCAATTGAGTTTGAGGATGATTTACCAACCTTTCCAGATCCAATGATTTTCCCTTTATTTTACCTCCAAATGTGATAGATCCTCCTCCTTTTCAATCAGAAATGAGAATTTTATTCTGTCTCCTGTCATGTGTCATGAACGCCACTATCAAGAAACCATACATTGGAATTGGGTGCACGACCTTCCTGTAAAGATCAGATCAGAGAAGAAGGGATTTTGGTACCCAAACATTGTTGGGACCATCAGTTTGTTTAAGCAGAAACAAAAAATCTTTTTAATCCACATTTGAGTTATTTTTGGCTTTGCTTTGTTTTGGAAGTGATTTCTCTTTTTGGCATTCTAACATTTCTTTTGGAATGAAAACATCAGTGTTCTTTCTTCATAAGTATGGAGGTTATGCATCGTGGGATAATCATAGCTGTATGGAAATCCAAACCAAGACTTTGTTGATATCTTGGAAATTATGGGTAGACAAATTGTGAATGGTACCAAGGAGGATTATGATACCATTGATTCCAAGAGTTAATCCAATCAGAATGATGTGTTCTTCGATCTCAATAGCCATCGTGAAAGTTTGTTTTTGTGTTTTATAATTTTCAGATTTTTATTTGAGTTTTTGTTCAACTGGTTGTTATTTTCACAATTGGACGGGTAGACCTGTGTTGGACGGGTGTCAACCTGCCTTGTTTCTTTTCACTTTGATTTTTGTTCATTTCAGAGGTTTTCTTGGCACTTGTGTATTTTGTTTCCTGTTCTAGTACTTTGACAAAATTTATCATGGGAATTTTTGTAGATTTTCCTTTTTCAGCAGATTTATTCTTCTCTGAATTTTTAGGAATGAATCCCGGGCCATGTTTGTTGCCTTTCATTTTCACTCTAGCAATCATCAAGATTTTCCTTTCCATTTGTAAATTTTTTAATAACTTTTTCTTTTCTTCCAACAAGCTCTTAAGCTTCAAAAATTCATCATTAACTGTTGCTTTTTCTTTGTTGCAATTCCATTTTTTCAGAAAGTTTTTCAAAATCATTATTGGCCTTTGAGATGCAAGTTTGAATTCTTCAATTTCGTTCAGAAGTTCTTCCTTTCTTCATTGAGTTCATATACTTTATTTTCAAGTTCAGAAATTCTTCTATTCAATGAAGTATCATGCATGGTATTTTCAAAATTTCTTTTTCAGATGTTTGTTTTCTTTCTTATTTCAGAAAATTTCTCAACCAACTCAGCATATGCATCTTGCCAATCTTCAATAGAGTATTGTTCAAAAGAAGAACTTACCTTTCCATCGCTGCTGTTGGCATAAAGCATAGCTCCTCATTCCCTGAACTTGAGGACTTCTCTTCTTCATCCTCACTTTGGTCTTCATCTGACCAAGTTGCTATCTAAAGCTTCTTCATTTTGTTGTTCTTTTTGTACTTGTCCTTTTTATTCTCAGGACATTCCCCTTTCATATGTCCTGCCTTGTTGCACCTATAGCAAATAACAACCTCATCAATTTTTTGATTTCTACTAGAATTGACATTTGAAGAAGAAATATTCCTTTTGCCAGAAGAAAATTTCTTCTTTCTAGTGAATCATCCTTTTCTTGACTTTAAAATTTTTTGAATTGCCTAATGATGAGGGCAAGTTCATCCTCATTGGACTCAGACTCTTCAGAACTTGATTTCTCTTGACTTTTCTCTTGTTACTTGATGAAGTCTTAGGTGCTACCGGTTTGGCCTTAAGCATATGTTCTTCACTTCTTTTCAAATTTATTTCATAAGTCATTAAAGACCCTATGAGTTCAACCAAAGAGATTTTGGATAAATCCTTAGAATCTTCAATCACTGTGGCCTTTGTATGCCAGATAGATGATAGAGAGAGCAAAAATTTTCTTACCAAATCAGCATCAGTGTCCTCTTTACCTAGTGCCTTCAGTCCATTGATGATTGTCATAAACCTAGCAAATATTTCAGAATTTGATTCGTCAGATTTCATCATAAACAATTCATATTCAGAAACAAGTATGTTTGCTTTAGTTTCCCTAACTTGAGAAGTTCCCTCATACATTAATTCAAGTTTATCCCACATTTCTTTAGCCGATTTACATATGAAATCCTTGAATATTCTTTAGGGTGGACTGCACACTGAAGCATGTTCATGGCACTATAGTTAAGAGTAGCTCTCCTAATCTGTTCTCTAGTCCAGTTCTCTTCATCTCCTTGATTTTCATAAGGACCCACTTCAACTACCTTCCAGATTTCATAGTTTTGAGCCCTAATAAAAACTTGCGTGCGATTCTTTCAATAAGAGTAATCAGACCCATTGAAAAATGGTGGCCTATTAAGGGAATGGCCTTCAGCAATAAATCCTCGAGAATCCATTAAGCGAAATGAAAGACAGTGATAGAACACTCAAGCAATTCAAGCAAGTGAGATGCAAAAATCACTAAAATCAGATCAGAAACAGATATAAACCCGCTCTGATACCAATTGTAGGATTGAATAGATGGATGGATCAGATCTAGAAGGGGGGGTTGAATGGATCTGACACCAAATAATGCGGAAGCTTAAGCAATTCAAAATTGCTTCGAATTAGAGATCAATTTACACAACCAATTTGCTGATCTGAAGTGTGAGTGTGTGTAGATGATGTGTGAGGCAATTCAACAATTAGTGTGAGTGCGAAATCCTATGCAAGCATCTAATGCAAACAAGCAGATCAAACCATTGCACATAGAATTTTTAGGTGGCTTGGAAATCACACCAGTGATTCCTACATCCACCCCTCACACAGTGAGGACACACTACTCAAATTTGAGTACAACTCACACTCGAGCACGACGACTCCAACACACTTGAGCTTGACGGCTCACACACAAACTCCAGAGCACAACTGCTCCAGAACCTGAGCACACTTGCTCAACCACACACTGAGTGTTCAACTCGCCAAAATCGAGCTTGACGGCTCACAAAACACAAGCTAGATCAAGATCAACATAAATCAGATCCTCTAGCAATGATCTGATTCAAGACAGATTCATTCACAGAAATTTATGCAACACTTTATGCACAAATCTCATAGATGAATCAGAAGAACAAGTTCAGAATAGTGGGAAATAGATACAGTATTCATGTTCTTCGATGGAGATTTCTTGCAGAAGGTTGAATCTAAGAAACTTGGTGATGCCCTTAATCACTTGGCGATGCTCTGCTTCAACGGCCTCTGAATCGCCAGAAATTCTCTTCAATTGCTTGCTTCTGCTGGATCTGCTCCTTTGAGAAGTGCTCCAACTCCTTCTTCAGAGCTCTCCTTCACTCTCTCATGCTTTTTCAAGGAAGGAGATGGATCACCGCAGCCACGAGAGAGGCAAGAGCAGGAGATGCCTCTTTTTCCGCCAAAACCTTTTTCTAGAGTTTTTCTGGATTCTTCTTCTCATTGGGGGGCCAATAATTGGGAATATATATTGCCCCATAAGTCCAATAGTACCCTTGGAGTGAGTGGGCACACGATCCAAGACAACTTCTCTTGAACCCCAAGCGGCCACGTGTCTAGATAAATCGGGTGTTGAAGCTTCAGCCGAGGTGTGTCGGCACCACTTTGCCGGTGTGTCGACACCCTGTCCCAAACACAAAACAGGTCTCCTGGAAACTAGAACTAGTGTCGATACCACCAATGAGTGTGTCAACACCGCTTGACCCGTCTTTAAAAAGGGCTTCTGGGACAGTGAGCCAGTGTCGACACCACCAAGGGATGTGTCGAGACCACTATGGCAAACTTGTATAAACCTGAAAATATTGAGTGTAAGTCATAACACATGATATTATCATCAAAGTACGAGATATGAAATATTAAAAACATGTTACTTAGGCATCGTTGTGACATGAAAAATATGTGTAACATGTTCTACACATTATTCACAAATCATAAAGTGTCATCATCAAAACTAGGAGAGACAAATATTAATTGATTAATTCCAAACACACTCAACCCAATAAAGTCCATGAACATGTGCAATAGTGAGGAGACTATGATGTGCGATTATACTAATGATACTATCACTTAATAAACACATATTCTAAATGTTCCTATTAGGTGGATACCTGAGAAGGACATCAAATATCTGGTTAGAATAGTATTGTTTACTCCCGCTCATATGATGAGGATGACTAATCTCATAGTCATGTGTGTGTAGACACTAAGAATAAACAATAGGTGCTCTTTAGAGAAAGAGTTCACTGAACGGATCCAATAGAATCACTGGATGGTATTGTACCTAACTGTCAACCAGAAGATTCGATTGTCACAGTTGTGTAGATGGTCTTTAGACCTGAGACACCAAAAAACCTTGTTGGTGGACTTCTGTGTTTTGAGTTTGGCCTAAGAATCTCTATTCAAGATTTCATATAGTCAAAGTTCGGACACAGCGGAAGACCTTCGAAGGGGATTGAGTGGTCAACAAGGGATCATTTGAACTCGGTACACAAAGGGAAAATACTCAAGGGAATGATGTAATGGAGTCCCTGGCCAGGGCAGACAAAATATCAAAAAGGGAGTTTTTGATGTTAATCTAAAGCATCGGATCCTAGTGGGACAACAAGTTAGGATTTGACAGTATACCATATCCTAAGTTGTTCCAAGAGTATTATGCAAATGAGAGATTATATCTACATGGTAACTAATGACGGAAAGGTTCCTTGTGAGGTTGCAGAACCTCAATACCTTCTAGGTTCACATGGTGTTGCTTGGCACCCAACGTGTTCGGAGGCCCAACTGAGTCGGCTAGATAAAGTCAATTCAGATTATTAATTAGCTAATATGAGATATTAACTAATTAATCTAGTTAGTAAGTGTTACTAATTTATTTGGCCATTAACTGGATTGGTACTTGGGCCTAGAGGGTCACATGCAATTGGTTTTCAGATGACGATCTAAATATAAAGATCAAGGTTTTTTGTGAAAAACCACTATCTCTATATATGATGTGTGGGACAACCCTGGCCAAGCATCAGGGTTCCACCTGGCCGCCCCCCTTCTCTCTCTCTCTTGCGACACGTATGTCGCGGAGATCAGCACAGATCCAAGCACTATCTTTGAGCGTTGCGGAACCCGAGGAAGCGGGTGTTGATCGCCGTGAGGAAGATTGCGTGGACACCGCTAGAGGCCAGACGGCTGAACGACTTGTGGCGTCACCTCCACAGAATCGTACGAACGCGGATCCGAATCCGCGCAAGGTGATTTTGATTACCCGATAGTCTGGTTTGCGAATCCCAAACAGATCGAGATCAATTTTAAATCTCTTTTTCCGTTGTGTTTTCTTGATCTCGAGTCGCCGTAGATCCTAACAGTGGTTTCAGAGCCAGGTTCCACTGCAATCTACATTTGTTTTGGGGCTGAAATCATTTTTTTTTGGATTTTTTCTATGCAAAATATGCTTGATCCCCTTCTCAATCTGTCTGCATTTTCTCCAAAGGTTGCAGAGGCATGTTGTTGTCTCTGGTTTAGACCAAAGGCATTAGCAGCAGCATCACAGGGTTGGCCCCTTTTGGCGCGGCATTTTTTTCCCCCTGCTCCTCTTGGATTTAATCCGGCGAGGATCGGATGGGCGTTGCGAGCACATCAACAAAAAAAAAAAAAAATTGGGGGACGCCACCGCGGCGAACCTATCCGGCAGTGTCGGATGGGTGCCACACCGCCGCCAGATTGGGTCCACGCGGCGGTGGCCCGCTTCGGCGGGGCCTTCCCAGGGCTACGCCCGTGGGGAAGGCAGGCGCCAAGCGCGCCACCGCAGCTAGGGTTTCCCTAGCTGCGAGCGGGTGCGACAGGGCGAACGGCCCGCGCGGGCCGCGCGTAGGCCAGGCCGGCCGCCCTAGGCAGACCAGGTCCGACCTGAAGCCGGGCGGCCCAGCGCAGGCCAGGACTTGCTAGGCTAGTTCAGGCGGGCCTGACCAGTCCAGCAGAGATCCAATTTAAAAAAAAAATGGTGAGGGGTATTTTTCTGAAATAAGATAAATTATTTAATTGTTAGATTATTTATTTCAGAAATTCTTTTGCATGGAATAACCTTTTATAAATGATTTTAGATTGTATGTTCATGCTTTTGTTGTTACAGTTTTGTAATGGTGATTAAAGCATGTTAAAAGGTTAATTTTCAAAATTATCGAATAATCCAATTTTGATTGGACCTAGTTTTTGAAACCAAAATTATATATTTTCAAAACTTTTATTTAGCCATGTGATGTGCACTTCCATGTGTGGAATGAATAAAAGTTTATATGGTCATGGATATATGCTTTATCTTGTCATGGGATGATGTGATTATTTTATTTATTGTGAATGTGGGATATATGTAAATTAATGGTTAATTTGAGGTCTGCGAACCTCCTCTCTCTCTCACATTCCAATGTATTTCTATCTCCCTCTCATGATGTATTCGCCATAAGGCTTCTCCTTATTCAAAATGTACATTCAATTTTTATTTGATGTAATTTTGTTTATGAGGAATGATTGATGGCGAGGATGATCCGCTCCTGCAAAAGAGATGGGGTTGGAAAAAGTTCACTAATGCTAATGTGTTTGCAGGTTTACCAATATAAGTGTTATATTGGTACTGTAGTGGTAGTTTGACTGTTTTGGCTCCAATCAAGCTTATGCAATATCCATTACCACTCTAATTTGTATAGGATGCAAATTCTTTTTATGATATCCTAGATTATAGTATTGGTAATATTATGGAATACATATATATTACCATCTAGGACGAGACCAAGATAAAATATTTCAAAATCCTCTATCAAAATTCTAAGCCGTAGCGCATATATTTTAGATATAGTTGCGTGGTCCTCCATCGTTATAGTTTTATGACTTAAATTACATTTGGGTGGGTTTGTTGTGCTATCCACAAGGCCCACTTAATTGTGAAATAAGTCTTAAACTATTGCATATGGATGCATGTAAACGAGGTAGAGGCACAGTGTAGTTTTGTTGTGCTATCCACAAGGGCTACATCCTAATCTATCCTCGTTAAGTAACGATGGTAAAGCTTAGACCGCACTTTATGGCTTGTTGTGCTATCCACAAGGCCATTAAGATGCGAGGACCGAATTATGATCAGATATTGCAAAGAGTTGCAAGTCCCATGAGATGGATGCTCTTTGTTCGTGTCATGACTTGTTGTGCTATACACAAAGTCATGGTATGAGTCATTGGGATTCTGATCCCCACTAGGAGATTGTCGGCATCTCCCATTCTGCATATTTGAGAGATGTGCAGTTCGTCGAAAAAAAGTGGGAGTTTAAACTAGATTAAACACCATATCTTGTTTTAAATAATAACTGAACATCTGCTAATTATATTTCTTTTATCTCCTGTAGACTAAAATGTCGTCAGGAAATCGTTACGTGGCATATTGGATGCCAATCATTTGACAGGCCCTAACTGCTCCGATTGGCTCAGAAACCTGAAGATTGTCCTCAGGTCTGAGCAAATCGCCTATGTCTTGGATAGTGAGGCCCCAGCTGAGCCGGCATCAGATGCCCCTGAAGGAGAGGTGCTTGAGTATGAGAAGTGGAAGCAGGATTCCACCATGGCACAATGCTTCATGCTTTCCTCAATGAGCAATGAGTTTTAGAGGCAGCATGAAGACATGGATGCCAAAGCCATCTTGCTCCATTTGAAGGAGCTATTTGCTGAATAGAGCAGAACTGAAAGATATGAGATATCTAAAAGTCTGTTCAAAGAAAGGATGGCTGAGGGATCTTCAGTACAGACTCATGTATTGAAGATGATAGAGTGGATTGAGAGGTTAGCTGTGCTTGGGGTTGAACTCCCCAAGGAAATGAGCACAGACCTCATCTTGCAATCACTTCCAGACTCATACTCTCAGTTCATTGTTAACTTTAACATGAACAAGATTCAGGTCACTTTAGCTGAGTTGCTTAACATGCTCAAGACTGCTGAGGGAAACCTTCAGAAAGAAAACCTCAAGTCCTTTTAGTTGGTAAGACCAACAAAAAGAGGAAGGCAGCTCAATCCTTTAAGAAAGGAAATCAAAAGAAGCATGTTAAGACAAAGCCAGCTTAGAAGAAAAAGAGGGACACAGGAGATGAAAAGGGCGAGTGCTTCTATTGTCACCAGAAAGGTCACTGGAAGAGGAATTATAGGCAATACCTCAAGGACAAAGCTCAGGGCACAGTGAAGCAAGGTGAAGCTTCAGGTATCTATATGATAGAGTTACACTTGTCAGTTAGAGATTCTACATCATGGGTATTAGATACTGGATGTGCTTCTCATATTTGCAATGATGTGCAGGTGCTGACAAGTAGAAGGAAGCTGACCAAGAATGAGGTGGAGCTAAGGCTAGGAAATGGCACAAAGGTTGCAGCAAGCTCCGTGGGGACAGTGAACCTTAAGCTCCCATCTGGAGATGTTCTATCTTTAGAAAATTCTTATTATGTTCCTAGCATAATAAAGAACATCATTTCTATTTCATGTTTAGATAGAGTTGGATATACGTTGACAATAAAAAACAAATGTTGTTCCATTTATCTCAGTAATAATTTGATTACTACTGCGAGTATTGTCAATGGTTTATATCTATTGGATGTTTCTTATCATGATCTCCATCTTGATGTGGCTCTTAAGAGAGAAAGAACAGTGTGAATCAATCCTACTTGTGGCATTGTAGGCTTGGACATATTGGCGAAGGTAGACTCCAAAAGTTGCATAATAATGGGTATTTGAGTCCATTTGATTATGAATCATTTGCAACTTGTGAGTCTTGCCTCATGGGTAAAATGGCTAAATCTCCATTTACTGGACATGGAGAACGTGCAAAGGAGATATTAGAGCTTATACATTCAGATGTATGTGGCCCTATATCTACCCAAGCTAAGAGTGGCTTCTCATACTTCATTACATTCATTGATGACTTCTCTAGATTTGGATATGTGTACTTAATGAAGTACAAATCAGAAGCTTTTCAAAGTTCAAAGAATTTAAAAATGAAGTAGAGAAGGAAACTGGAAAGAGTATTAAGACTCTTTGATCAGATCGAGGAGGAGAATACTTAAGTACAGAATTCACACAGTTCATGAAGGATAATGGTATCCTATCTCAGCTTACCCCTCCTTATACACCACAGATGAATGGCGTATCAGAAAGGAGAAATCGCACATTGTTAGACATGGTGCAATCAATGATGAGCTTTTCAGAATTACCAGTGTCTCTATGGGGATATGCAGTTGAGATAGCTGCATACTTGTTGAACAAGTTGCCTAGTAAGCCTGTGGCCTCCACACCATATGAGATATGGAAGGGCAGAAAACCAGATTTTAAGCATGTTATAGTCTGGGTTGTCCAGCCCATGTAAAGAGGCATGATCCAGACAAACTAGAATCTAGGACACGTAAGTGTAGATTTGTTGGATATCCAAAGGAGACATTTGGATATTACTTTTACGATCCTGAGGAACAAAAAGTGATTGTTGCCAGGAGAGCTATCTTTCTGGAGGAGGAATATCTTCTTCAAGAAGATAGTGGGAGTAAAATAGTACTGGAAGAGGTTCCAGATCTACAAGTCAACACTGCCTCTGAGAATGAGGTGTTAGTTCGTGATCCTAATGATATACACACTAATGAACCACGCAAGTCAGGTAGGGTGACAAAGTTACCAGCACGATATGTGGGACATATTGATGGAGGTGACTCGAAAGTCCCCTACCATGAGGATGCTGATCCTATGACTTACTTGGAGGCCTTTGAAGGCCCAGAAGCTGGGAAATGGTAGGAGGCTATGAACTCTGAGATATAGTCCAGATCTTTAAGAAAAAGATCGTTTGTGATGGACAAATTGATACGTACAAGGTGAGACTAGTGGCGAAAGGTTATCGTCAAAGACAAGGAGTTGACTATGATGAAACTTTTTCCCAGTTGGCATGGTAAAATCAATTAGAGTTCTTCTTGCCATAGCTGCACACTATGATTATGAAATCTAGCAAATGGATGTGAAAACTGCCTTCCTTAATGGGAACCTTGAGGAAGAGGTGTATATGATACAACCAGAGGGTTACACATCTAAGGAGTTTCCAGACAAAGTGTGCAAGCTACAGAGATCCATATATGGATTAAAACAAGCCTCCAGGAGTTGGAACATAAGATTTGATGAGGCCATTAAATCTTATGACTTCATTAAGAATGAGGATGAACCTTGTGTGTACAAGAAAACAAGTGGGAGTGCTGTCACCTTTCTACTTCTTTATGTAGATGACATTCTACTCATTGGGAATGATGTGGCAATGTTATCCTCTGTAACGATCTGGCTGTCAAAGAACTTCTCCATGACAGACTTGGGAGAAGCATCCTACGTAATAGGAATACGGATCTATAGGGATAGATTAAAAAGGATGCTTGGTTTAACCCAATCTATGTACATAGATACCATTGTCAAAAGGTTTGGCATGGAGAATTCCAAAAGAGGACTCATACCAGTGAGACATGGAATTCATCTCTCTAAAGAACAATCTCCTAAGACTCATGAAGAGAGGGCAGTCATGGATAGAGTTCCTTATGCTTCTGCCATAGGATCTATCATGTATGCCATGCTATGTACAAGACCTGATGTAGCTTATGCTCAAAGTGTTTCGAGCAGATTTCAGGCTAATCCAGGCCAGGAGCACTGGAAGGCTGTGAAGTGTATCCTGGGAAACTTGAGAAGGACTAAGGATACATTTCTGGTTTATGGAGGAGGTGAACTGAAACTCCTAGGCTTCACCAACTCGAGTTTTCAGTCAGATCTAGATGATAGCAAGTCTACATCTGGATTTATTTTTACTCTAAATGGAGGTGCGGTTTGCTGGAAAAGTTCCAAGCGAGAAACAACTACAGATTCGACGACTAAAGCTGAGTATATTGCTGCAGCTGAAGCCGCCAAGGAAGCAGTGTGGTTGAAGAAATTCATCACCGATCTTGGTGTCGTTCCTTCTATTTCAGATCCCATCCCACTGTTGTGTAACAACAATGGGCTATTGCACAAGCTAAAGAGCCGCGGTCTCATCAGAAGTCTAAGCACATTCTGAGGCACTTTCATCTGATTAGAGAAATAATTGCCAGAGGAGATGTTGTGGTGGAAACAATTCCATCAGCTGACAATGTAGCAGATCCACTAACAAAGCCTTTAGCTCAAATTGTGTTTGAGCGTCACCTGACAGCTATGGGATTAGTGCATAATGGTGATTGGCTTTAGTCCAGTGGGAGATTATTAGTCTTAGGTGGACAACAAGCCAATCTGATATTGCATCATTTTGTTCAGTTATTAATAAAATGGCTTTTTGTTTATTATTTTAACTTGTTGGTAGTATAATAAAGTCCATGAACATGTGCAATAGTGAGTAGACTATGATGTGTGATCATACTAATGAGACTACTCACTTAATAAACACATATTCTAAATGTTCCTATTGATGAACAGTCCACCCCCATGTACTTTAAATTAATTACATGCTTATTTTGGTGATAAACAAACACTGTCAAAAGTTTTTCTAACTATGTTTTATTTAGCCTTAAGCACAGGAAATACCCAAAGAAAGTCAAGCATTTGTGGTAAGTACTTACATACATTGTTTTCAGAAGAGCTATAACGATTCCTTCATTAACTATAACGATTTCCTCACAAGTACAACGATTTACTTGTAAGATTGAATAACCTTGCTGTGTCAAACAAGTCGATGTTATAACGACTCTGTAAGTTTATCGTAATACGACTCCTTCAGAAGTTATAACGACTTGCTCGTCATAACGACTTCTGTAAGTATCGTAACGATTTCTTCAGAAGTTATAACGACTTGCTCGTCATAACGATTCTGTAAGTCATGTAACGATTTCTTTAGAAAGTTATAACGACTTGCTCGTCATAACGATTCTGTAAGTCATCGTAACGATTTCTTTAGAAAGTTATAACGCTTGCTCGTCATAACGATTCTGTAAGTCATCGTAACGATTTCTTAGAAAGTTATAACGACTTGCTCGTCATAACGATTCTGTAAGTCACCGTAACGATTTCTTTAGAAAGTTATAACGACTTGCTCGTCATAACAATTCTGTAAGTCATCGTAACGATTCCTTTCAAAAGTTGTAACGACTTTTTTATCATAACGTTTCTATAAGTAAGCGTAACGATTCTTTTAGGAGTTATAACGACTTGGTTGTGATAACGATTTCATAAGTTATCATAACAACTTCTTCTGAGACTATAGCAATTTGTTCACAACGATTCTATCAGACTATCATAACGATTGCATAAGTCATGTTTCTATAATTAATTGTTTATCTTGATTTAAGATACGTTGAATAGTCAAAGTTGCATCACGTCTGTTTGACTGCCATGCATTTAATAAAGACTGAACGTATCTCTGCATGGATACGGAACATATCTTCCATTCTCGTGTATTCTCTGCATGCATCTTTTAGAACGATAAACTGTTACTACTATATTTGTGTCTATCTGCTCTGACGTTGATTGACATCTGGAGATAGTATAGCTGTCTACCATTAAGCTCAACCTTGCAGAACCTTGAGGATGTACTACCCTACAACATTGGACACAGAAAGAACTACAAGCCAACTCAGAAGATCTCATCACTTTGCGTGCTCCAAAGAACAAAAGACTGTCGACAGGAAGCTTCCACAATCCTTCAGTCTAGCGTACACCAAAGCTGTGAGACAACGGTGATCATCTCTTCGTCCTCATTCAAATTGGAGATATAATACAAGACGAATTCTGAAGACAATAGCACACAAGAAGAAGAAAGCATTATTCATATTCAAGAGAGACCAGAACTCTGTAGCTTTTTCAAGTCTTCAAGATCTCTAGAGCCAGAAATTCATTCCTTCGATCTTGGCTCTTAGCTCCTTGTGCTGTGACAAGAAAAATTAAGGAAGAGCTAGATTAGTTCTGAGAGAGTGCACATTGTGTAGATCTTTGTCTCTCAGTGCTTGTAGCTTCAGATTGAGCGTTGTAAAAGCTTGATCTAGGGCTAGTCATTTCTTTCAAGATTTTCTTGTGTTTTTCCCTTCGTGTGTGAAGGAAGACTTGGTGGTTTCTAGGTGGTGTTTTTCCCTTCAGGAGTGAAGGAAACCTGGTGGTACCAGGGTGTTGTGTTCCCTTCAGGAGTGAAGGAAGACTAGCTGAGCTGGGTGGTTGTTTTTGTCCATAGGGGGACTGTACCCTAGTTAGTGAAATCCTGAGGATTGCTCAGGGACTGGACGTAGGACTCCTAAGGAGAGGAGATCCGAACCAGGATAAATCTGTGTGTTGTGTGATTGTCTTCATTGTGTGATTGTTGTTTTTACTAACCATTACTAATCTCTTTCAAGAACTCTTTATGTTTGTTTGAGTTCAGGTTTTTATCAGATAAATTTTTTTAAAAGACCCATTCACCCCCCCCCCCTCTGGGTTAGCCAACCGCAACAAGTGGTATCAGAGCGAGTCTCTTCGACAAAGAACAAGATCCAACGATCTGAAGAGTAAAGATCCATGGCAGCCCAAGTCACTTCGAAGGTCAGTCTGTCAACAGACCTCCTTTGTTCGACGGTGAAGATTATACGTATTGGGACCAGGATGGAATACTTTCTACAAGGCCACGACTATCAAATCTGGTCGATAGTGGAAGAAGGTGATCTGGTTGTCACAAATGAGAAAGCATAATGGACAGATGAAGATAGAAAGAAAATCTCCTTGAACTGTAAAGCCAAGAGCATTCTATGTTTGCTCTAAGCAAGAAGGAGTTCAACAGAGTCTCAGCATGCAAATCCTCCATGGAAATGTGGGAAAAGCTAAGATTACGTATGAAGGTACAGACAAAGTAAAGGAGACAAGAATCGACATTCTTGTCACTCAGTATGAAAGATTTCAAATGCAATCAGGTGAGTCTATTACTTAAATGTTTAGTCGATTTCTGACATCACTAATGGTCTAGCCAGTCTAGGAAAGTCATATGAGGTTGCAGATATAGTAAGGAAGATTCTCAGATCCTTGCCATCTTCATGGACGCCAAAGTCACAACTATCGAAGAAGCTAATGACCTTAAGAGAATGTCAGTAAAAAGCTCATCGGGTCTCTCATGGCCCATGAATAAACATGGAAAGATTAGGAGAATCCTCCAGTAGAAAGAAGCAGTCCAATGCGCTTAAAGCTAATGGGGACTCATCTGAAGAATCCTTGGATAACAGTGAAGATAGCAAAGATAGTGATGATGAAGAAGCTATGCTGTCAAAAAGATTGCAGAGAATCTTGGCCAAGAAGAAGAAGTTCCAGTCTGGTAGGAGGTACTTCAAGAAAAACAAAGATCTCAAGAGACCAGACGAAAAGATCAGAAGAGGAATGAGCCACTTTGCTATGAATGCAAGAAGCCTGGACATATCAAGGCAGACTGTCCAATGCTAAAGAAAAATGATCACAAGAAGAGGACAGCTCCAAAAGTTCAGAAGATACAAAAAGAAAGCCATGGCAGCTGCATGGGACAACAGCAGCGACTCAGACAGTGAGTCAAGCTCCAGCAGTGAAGAAGAGAAGCCCACCTGGCTTTTATGGCAAAACCGGGGATAAGGTAACTTCTGATTCCTCTTTTGATTCCTGTAATGATTCGATTCCGACAATTTGGAAAGTGCCTTTAATGACTTTACGATAAGTATAAAGAGTGTCTAAACTACTTAAAGTTAGCAAGAAAAATATCACCTGTCTCGAAAATACCAACTCAGATTTGAAATCGAAAATGAAGAACTAGAAAAACAAATAATGGAGCTTGAGAGAGAAATGAACTATTATGTGAAAACTTAAGGACAAGAACAAACAAATCATTAAACTAGAAAACAGGAAAGCTCAGATGATTTAAAAAACGGTAAAAGAATTAAATGAGAAAACAATACACTAGCAAGCACCTTAGAAAAGTTTACAAATGGGAAGAACTCCTTATTACTAAGGGTGCTAGAAGATCTGGTAAGAACAAACGAGGTATAGGATACATACCTCCAGTAAATGAGAAGAAATAGTCTATCCTGAAAAATATCCAACTCCTAAATTCACTCCAGAACAAGATGTGGCATATAAAGCTAATTTTAAGTATATAGAAAGAGTAACAATAACATCATGTTGTAGTCACTGTAATAAGCTAGGACATTTAAAATCCACTTGTCCAATACATAAGAAGTGGATAATAAAAAGTAAAATAATAATACTGACCCATCAGGACCCAAAAGAACTTGGGTACCTAAATCTTGATGTCTTATTTCAGGTTACCCTTCGAGCATCCAAATGTATTTGGATAGCGGTGCTCAGGCACATGACAGGAAACCTGAAGCTTTTCTCCCGCTCCAAGATGAAAAGAACAGTTACTTATGGAGATACTGGAAAGGAACTGTATAGGCAGTGGATACAGTAAACAGCAAAGGAAAAACAGTCATAGAGAGATGTGTTGTTAGTCCACAGGATTGAAGCACAACCTCATCAGTATAAGTCAGCTGTGTGATAGAGGACATCAAATCAAATTCAAGAGTCAAATTGCAGCATTAGAACATAAGATGATACTTTTGATATTTGTCTTTTCAGCAGGAAAGTCCAGAAAGATCAGAAGTTCAGTATAGTATCCATTCGATCTGATCATGGTGGTGAGTTCCAAAATGAAAAGTTTGCTAGATTCTGTGATGATCAAGGAATTCAGCACAATTTCTCAGCACCAAGGACACCACAGCAAAATGGTATAGCTGAACGGAAGAACCGAACTCTCTTGGATATGGCAAGAACCATGCTTTGTGAATATGAGTTACCAAGATATTTCTGGGCAGAAGCAACAACACAGCCAGCTATATTGTCAACAGAGTCATGATCAGGCCAATCCTGAAGAAGACTGCATATGAGCTGTTTAAAGGGAAGAAGCCAAAGATCAGCCATTTCAGAACCTTTGGATGTCCTTGCTTATACACAACAATGGAAAAAGAGATATTGGTAAGTTGGATGCCAAATCAGATGAAGGCATCTTCATGGGTATACATCTAAACCCAAAGGCTATAGAGTGTTTAATAAACGTACCTTATTGATTGAACAGTCTGTACACATTTTTTGATGAAACTAACCCTTCCTTGAGGAAGGAAGTAGAAAGTGATAATGATGATGCAGATGAACTGTCCAATAAACTGAAAGACACATCACTTGAAGACAAGGATGATCCGCCTCTGGAAGAATTGCAACAGAAGAAATTTCTCATGAAACTCTTCCAAAGGAATGGAGATACAAGAAAGATCATCCACCTGAAAACATCATTGGTGATCCATCTGTAGGGGTAAGAACAAGAGGTAACGTGATTCCTTGTGATTACCTTGCTTTTGTATCTCAAATAGAGCCTAAGACAGTCAATGAAGCCTTAACTGATGAATCTTGGATAATAGCAATGCAAGATGAATTAAATCAATTCAAGAGAAACCAAGTATGGTCACTTGTTCCTAGACCATCAGACCATCCTGTGATCGGCACCAAATGGGTGTTCAGAAACAAATTGGATGAATCTGGTGTAATTCTAAGAAACAAGGCCAGACTGGTGGCTCAAGGCTATTGTCAAGAGGAAGGCATAGATTTTGATGAACCTATGCACCAGTGGCTAGACTTGAGGCTATTAGAATTTTACTTGCTTATGCATCTGCATTAGATCTAAAGTTATTTCAATGGATGTTAAATCTGCCTTTCTAAATGGTTTTATTAAAGAAGAAGTTTATGTGGAACAACCGCCGGGTTTTGATGATACAGACTTTCCGAATCATGTTTTTAGATTGCATAAGGCTTTATATGGTTTAAAAACAAGCACCTAGAGCCTGGTATGAAAGACTTAGTTCTTTTCTCCTAAAACATGTTTCAGTAGAGGTCAAGTAGATAGCACTCTTTTTATAAAAAAAAAGTCAAAAATATACTGTTGGTTCAAATTTATGTGGATGACATCATCTTTGGATCTACTGATGAATCCTTGTGCAAGTATTTTGAAAAGCTAATGCAGGGAGAATTTGAGATGAGTATGATGGGAGAGCTTAACTACTTCCTTGGACTTCAAATCAAACAAGGAAAGGAAGGAACTCACATCTGTCAAGCAAAGTACACCAGAGAACTGCTAAAGAAATTTGGATTTGAAAACACCAAGCCACTGTCAACACCAATGGGTACATCAACTAGGATGACAGTGACAAGGATGGTAAGAAGGTAGATCAAAAGATCTACAGAGGTATGATAGGTTCATTACTTTATCTAACCGCAAGTAGACCTGATATATATTTAGTGTATGCATGTGTGCTAGATATCAAGCCGACCCTAGAGAGTCACATTTAATTTCTGTGAAAAGAATTTTTAGATACTTAGCCAGGACTCATGATCTAGGACTATGGTATCCAAACTCCTGTGATGTAAATTTAGTAGGATATTCTGATGCTGACTATGCTGGATGCAAGGTAGATAGAAAAAGCACCAGTGGTTGCTGTCAATTTCTTGCAGGGTGTTTAATTCATGGTCCTCAAGGAAACAAAATTCAGTAGCACTATCTACAGCTGAAGCCGAGTACGTAGCTGCTGGAAGTTGCTGTACACAACTCTTATGGATAAAGCAACAGCTTGAGGATTTTGGACTCAAAATCAAGACAATTCCACTGCTATGTGACAACACCAGTGCTATCAACCTCACCAAAATCCAATTCAGCACTCCAGGACCAAACACATTGAGGTCAGATACCATTTTATTCGTGATCATGTAGCTAATGGCAATATTGAAATATCGTTTATTGATACAAACAATCAGTTAGCAGATATTTTCACAAAGGCCTTACCTGAAGAGAGATTTACATCTCTTAGAAGGGAGTTAGGCATGTGTATTTTGTGAAAAGATCTTCATTTAAAGCTGGTATAAAAATTCTCAGAATTTAAGTAGGTTTTCTCTCTCTCCTTTTACGGCAAAATCAATTCAAAATTCTCAGTTTAAGCGTTTCCGTCCGATAATCATAGTCTTTCGAGGCGGTCAACCTCGTTTGTCGTTTTCTGACGCCTCACCTTTTGGAGCTTTTATCTTTCTTTAAATCATGCGTTAACGATTCCCCTTCCTCGTTCACCTTTTTCCCTCCTTCGTCCCGACGCATGAGCCGATGCCCTAGCGACTCTTGCCTCTATCCTCTGCAAATTTGAAGCTTCCATCTCCTTCCCGCGAAATCGTTTGAGGTTTCTTCTCGTCACCCTTCTCTTCAATCTTTCAAAACCTTCTCCCACCTGAATCCATGGCCGCACCAGCTATTGCCGGCAGTGTGGTGGCTACAGCGCCGAATACCTCACCTAGCACAGCAGGAGCGTTTCACACCTTTGGAAGACGAAGCTCTGTGGTCACAAGGAAGTAGATATTGAAGATCTGCAGAAGAATGGAATGAGCAGCATTATTGAGAAGATCAACCAGATGAAATGGAAAGGACTTACCACTTGCTCAGAGGTAAGTTATCCGGACTTGGTAAAGGCGTTCTTTGTGTGCTTAAGAACAGAAGAAGATGGGGCCCTCGTTTCTTCGGTCAAGGGCACCCTAATCAGAATCGACCAGGAACTGCTTAGGATGCTGTTTGGAGTAAGCACATCCGGTTTCAGTGGGATTCACTCAGTAGAAACCCAAGAAAAGGGTTTGGGATTGTTGGGCCGGGTTCAAGATGAGGGATGGCAAGCTAGATATCAATCAATTAAGTGCCTTCAATCGCCTCCTTCACTTCATTGTATGTCAGATTTTGGTTCCCCGTAGTGCAACCTTCTCCTCTTGCACTAAGGCTGACTCCGACCTAATGTTCTGGGCCATTAAAATGAGGAAATCAATATGGCCGCAGTGATGATAGAGAGAATGAAATATGCCAGGGAACAGATTTGGGACACTAAAAGCAAGTTGAATGTGTCCCTGCCCTATGCCCATTTACTTACCAGGATCTTCAGACACTTCGGTAGATCTCAGGGGCAGTTGTAGAGAAGATGGGCCAAGCTATCAGGTCCAGAAATCTAAAGAAGAGTGGCTTTTCATAATCAATGGGGTCTGGTCCAAGGCCTCAGTTGCAGAAGGTGAAGCACTCATTGGTGAGCCTTCAGTTGCTCAATCTCAGTTGGAAGCAGCTGATGTGTGCCCGAATTGCCACTGGAATCAGGTTCTGTTCCAGTCTTTGCAGAAGCAGAAGGAAGGGCCATCTATGGCCAGAAATCAATCAGAGGCAGCAACATAGTAAGGGAAGAAGAAGAAAGGCCAGCAGCAGCAAATCCAGAATTTCTGAAGTGCCAATTGTACTTCTTGCTGAAAGGAGAATTGAGGATATTCTCCAGAGGACATCTTGCCTGTTGTAGAGGAGATGTGGCATCAGGCCACATTATTGAAGAAGGCCCAGTGGAAGAAGAGCAGCAAAATCCTCAGGATGACTCTATGGAAATGGATGCTCCTGTCAGGGGGAGACTGGTGCAGTTGCAGAAGATGCTCCACTTGAGGGGGAGCAATCCCAGAGAATCCAGCTGATGCCACCCCAGCCACCAGAGATCAGGAGGAAGTACAGAGAGATTCTGCAAATTTGGATCTCAGAGAAGGGGAGACAGCTAGTTCATCAAGTTCTGATGAGGATAATGATCCACCTCCTCCAGCTACAAAGGGCAAAGAGAAAGTTATAGCTCCTGAAGTACCCCTTTTAGCTGACGCACCCATTTGAAAGACAGGTCAAGCAAAAAATTGTCATCAATTTAAAACCTGTGATTGAGAGGTTGGATATTCAGGGTGAGCTGCTTTGTACACTTCAGTCTGATGTGAATTCCATTTTTCTGAGCCAAGCTTCAGCCCGCAAGGAACTTGTTCAGATTCGCTCTGCCATGACATGGTTCCATCGAAATGGGGACCATGAAGAATTTGTTATCTGACATCCTTCAGGCAGTTGGAGCTCAGCTCCTCCTCCTCCAGCAGCTCAGGAACCTAACTCAAGTGTACCTGAGCCCTCCGGCAAACAGCAGCAGCCCCAGCAGATGAAGCCGAGGCAGCAGCAGCGCCGAACCATCAGGGCCAGGGCAGCTGAAGAGTCAGGGCCATCAGCAAGAGTCAGGGCCATCAGGGCCAGCTGAAGAGTCAGGGCCATCAGGCCAGTTGTGTTGGAATCAGGGCCACCAGGGCCGGCAGTGTTGGTTCCTTTGCCTCCCTTGCCTGAAGAAGTGTTTCAGATCCTCACCCTCTGCTCCCACTTCTACCAACACTCCCATTCCTCCTTCTCCACCCACTAACTTCACAGCTCCACCTGCTCCACCTCAGTTCAAAAGGCCTAGATCCAGGCCCATTTCTTCTCCCACACCTTTCCCTCCTCATCCTACCTCATCCTCTCCTGTTTTCTTCCACTTCTCATCTTCCTTCTTCTCAAAATTTCGAGGCCCCTCCAGCATCCTCAGCTGGAGCCTCATCCTCTTCTGGTACATCTTCATCTCCAGAAGTAGGATTCTCAATTCTGATGCATTTCTCTACCCCCCTGCACCTCCCTCCTTTATCACTATTATTCCTAAGAATGCCCAATCGACTCTCCCTTTCTTGATAAAATTAAGGATGAGTTTGAAGAGGTTATCCTTAGGTCTGTGCTAAAGTAGGAGACCACCTTTCCGATGCATTTCTCTACCCCCCTGCACCTCCCTCCTTTATCACTATTATTCCTAAGAATGCCCAAATCGACTCTCCCTTTCTTGATAAAATTAAGGATGAGTTTGAAGAGGTTATCCTTAGGTCTGTGCTAAAGGTAGGAGACCACCTTTCCAAGACAGACTCTTCCAGTACTGTCTCAAAGAAACGCAAACTTTCTTCCTCCAACACTCCTCTTTACCACCTTTGTGGTTTTCTCTTACAGTGACCAACAAGCATACCTCACTGTACAAAGAATACCTACAAAAGGTTGTTTTTGCCACTCTTTACAATCTTCCTTTTCTTAACCTCTCTGACCATCTAGACGTAATTCTTCCCTATACTCCTCTGTCTAAAGCCGAAAAATCCAAAATCTTCTCCTCAGCCCACTCCAAAACTGAGGAGCAATGGGCTAGATCTCATAAAGATTTGTACAATCGCTTTCTTCAGGCTAAGGCAGCAAGGTTTCCTCCCAGGGATCACTCCAACCCTTTCTGAGTGGTTCAAGTTTCACCACCAGAACACCTGGGCCCCTGCCATTCAGAAGCTAATCAAGCTGATCAGGCATTTCCAAATGTTCAACAACTACAGGTATCTCAACAGATTACCTGAAGTTCAGCTTAGCCAGTTCAAGAGAGCCATCAAGGTCCTTATCCACTCTGAGCAGTCTGAGGAAATAAGAGTAGATTTTGCAACTCTTCATTTACCTGAAGACATTCTCCTGCCTCAGATTCATTTCCTGATCATGGAGTCTTCGATTGGTTCAATCATCTTTGAGCGTTTTGCCAGAGTCATGGGCAGAATCAAGATTCAGAAAGGCCTCCAAGTTGGTTTTCCTAGATTTCTATTCCGGGAATATCATAGAGGGTTTGTCAAATCTGATGTTCTTGCCCCTCTACTCTCAGAATGTGAAAGGCTGAATGCCTCCGAATGGTCCAAGCTTTACTCTCTGTCAGCTCAACAGCTAGCTCATCTGAATGCTGCTCAGGCCAGGGAAGGAAAAGCTCCTGTCTCTCCTGCCACTTTCTTGGACATGAACTCCATCCATCTGGTCCTTGATCCCTACAAAATTTGGGCTGAAAGGTACAAGGTGTTTCTAGCTCTACGCCATGAACTCAAGGAGAAACAGATTTTCTATCCTGTCACCATGGATCAATTCCTTGCCTGTGCAAGCTTTGGTACAACTCTCTCATCCGCTCCTCCATGGATCCAGATGATTATGACCAGTTTCTTACCAAGCAGCGCGCAGCATCTATCTCTCCAAGATGGCTTCAACCATGGGACCAACCTTCTTCATTGAGAGTGGTGCCTTTAGGCAATTTTTATGCGTCAGGAAGAGCAGGCCTGGGAAGCTATTTCTCATTATGCCTCCCTTCTCTCTCCTGCTTATTATTTGCCTGTACCTCCACAAGCTTAATGAATGGGTTGTGCTCTTTCTCCTCATTGTCTCTTATTCTTTGTCTCTTTCCTATTACTTTTTGCTTAATGACAAAAAGGGGGAGAATGTTTACCTACATTTGTCTGATACATTCTTGAATCATACTTGAAGTTACTTTATTCCTAAATGTTGATCATAGTTTTGTCATCACCAAAAAGGGGGAGATTGATGAACAGTCCATCCCCATGTACTTTTAAATTAATTACATGCTTATTTTGGTGATAAACAAAACACTGTCAAAAGTTTTTCTAACTATGTTTTATTTAGCCTTAAGCACAGGAAATACCCAAAGAAAGTCAAGCATTTGTGGTAAGTACTTACATACATTGTTTTCAGAAGAGCTATAACGATTCCTTCATTAACTGTAACGATTTCCTCACAAGTACAACGATTTACTTGTAAGATTGAATAACCTTGCTGTGTCAAACAAGTCGATGTTATAACGACTCTGTAAGTTATCGTAACGACTCCTTCAGAAGTTATAACGACTTGCTCATTATAACGACTCTGTAAGTTATCGTAACGACTCTTCAGAAGTTATAACGACTTGCTCATTATAACGACTCTGTAAGTTATCGTAACGACTCCTTCAGAAGTTATAACGACTTGCTCGTCATAACGATTCTGTAAGTATCGTAACGATTTCTTCAGAAAGTTATAACGACTTGCTCGTCATAACGATTCTGTAAGTCATCGTAACGATTCTTCAGAAGTTATAACGACTTGCTCGTCATAACGATTCTGTAAGTCATCGTAACGATTCTTAGAAAGTTAAACGACTTTGCTCGTCATAACGATTCTGTAAGTCATCGTAACGATTTCTTTAGAAAGTTATAACGACTTGCTCGTCATAACGATTCTGTAAGTCATCGTAACGATTTCTTTAGAAAGTTATAACGACTTGCTCGTCATAACGATTCTGTAAGTCATCGTAACGATTTCTTTAGAAAGTTATAACGACTTGCTCGTCATAACGATTCTGTAAGTCATCGTAACGACCTTTAGAAAGTTGTAACGACTTGTTTATCATAACGTTTTATAAGTAGCGTAACGATTCTTTTGGAGTTATAACGATAACGTTCTGTAAGTCATCGTAACGATTTCTTTAGAAAGTTATACGACTTGCTCGTCATAACGATTCTGTAAGTCACCGTAACGATTTCTTTAGAAAGTTATAACAACTGCTCGTCATAACGATTGTAAGTCACCGTAACGATTTCTTTAGAAAGTTATAACGACTTGCTCGTCATAACGATTCTGTAAGTCATCGTAATGATTCCTTTCGAAGTGTAACGACTTGTTTATATAACGTTTCTATAAGTAAGTGTAACGATTCTTTTAGGAGTATAACGACTTGGTTGTGAATAACGATTTCATAAGTTATCATAACAACTTCTTCTGAGACTATAGCAATTTGTTCACACGATTCTATCAGACTATCATACGATTGCATAAGTCATGTTTCTATTAATAATTGTTTATCTTGATTTAAGATACGTTGAATAGTCAAAGTTGCATCACGTCTGTTTGACTGCCATGCATTAATAAAGACTGAACGTATCTTGCATGGATACGGAACATATCTTCCATTCTCGTGTATTCTCTGCATGCATCTTTTAGAACGATAAACTGTTTACTACTATATTTGTGTCTATCTGCTCTAACGTTGATTGACATCTGGAGATAGTATAGTTGTCTACCATTAAAGCTCAACCTTGCAGAACCTTGAGATGTACGACCCTACAACATTGGACACAGAAAGAACTACAAGCCAACTCAGAAGATCTCATCACTTTGCGTGCTCCAAAGAACAAAAGACTGTCGACAGAAGCTTCCACAAATCTTCAGTCTAACGTACACCAAAGCTGTGAGACAACGGTCATCTCTTCGTCCTCATTCAAATTGGAGATATAAATACAAGAAAGTTCTGAAGACAATAGATACACACAGAAGAAGAAAAGCATATTCATATTCAAGAGAGACCAGAACTCTGTAGCTTTTTCAAGTCTTCAAGATCTCTAGAGCCAGAAATTCATTCCTTTCGATCTTGGATCTTAGCTCCTTGTGCTGTGACAAGAAAAATTAAGGAAGAGCTAGATTAGGTTCTGAGAGGAGTGCACATTGTGTAGATCTTTATCTCTCAGTGCTTGTAGCTTCAGATTGAGCGTTGTTAAAAGCTTGATCTAGGGGCTAGTCATTTCTTTCAAGATTTTCTTGTGTTTTTCCCTTCGTGTGTGAAGGAAGACGTGGGTTTCCAGGGTGTGTTTTTCCCTTCAAGCGTGAAGGAAGACCTGGTGGTACCAGGGTGTTGTGTTCCCTTCAGGAGTGAAGGAAGACTAGCTAAGCTGGGTGGTTGTTTTTGTCCATAGGGGGATGTACCCTAGTTAGTGAAATCCTGAGGATTGCTCAGGGACTGGACGTAGGATTCCTAAGGAGAGGAGATCCGAACCAGGATAAATCTGTGTGTTGTGTGATTGTCTCATTGTGTGATTGTTGTTTTTACGAACCATTACTAATCTCTTTCAAGATCTTTATGTTGTTTGAGTTCAGGTTTTTATCAGATAAAATGTTTTTTTAAAAGACCATTCACCCCCCCCCCCTCTGGGTTAGCCAAACCGGGCAACACCTATTCGGTGGATACCTGAGAAGGACATCAGATATCTGGTTAGAATAGTATTGTTTAATCCCACTCATATGATGAGAATGACTGATCTCTTAGTCATGTGTGTGTAGACACTAAGGAGAAACAATAGGTGCTCTTTAGAGAAAGAGTTCACTGAAATGATCCATAGAATCACTGGATGGTATTGTACCTAACTATCAACCAAAAAAGATTCGATTGTCCAGTTGTGTAGATGGTCTTTAGACCTGAGACACCAAAGACACCTTGTTAGTGGACTTCTTTGTTTTGAGTTTGGCCTAAGAATCTCTATCCAAGAGATTTCATATAGTCAAAGTTCAGACACAGCGGAAGACCTTCAAAGGGGATTGAGTGGTCAACAAGGGATCATTTGCCCTCGGTACACAGAGGGAGAATACTCAAGGGAACGATGTAATGGAGTCCCTGGCCAGGGCAGACAAAATATCAAAAAGGGAGTTTTTGATATTAATCTAAAGCATCGGATCCTAAGGGGACAACAATTTAGGATTGACAGTATACCATATCCTAAGTTGTTCCAAGAGTATTGTGCAAATGAGAGATTATATCTACACGGTAACTGATGATAGAAAGGTTCCTTGTGAGGGTTGTAGAACCTGTAGACGCGAGATTTGGCCCATTTCTGTATGGTTCTATGGCCCAATAAAGCCTGTTTGACCATTGTTGACTTGTCTCGGATCCCATGTAGACGGCAGCATCGACTGCCGCTGACTACATGTTGGCGGAAAGCCCCATGGACGTTGACTATGGTTGGCAGCCACCTATGTGGACATCTGCATGGCGTTGGCGGCTGCATCGCTTGCCGTCAACCTGGTTTACCTGGTCTGCACAACTGCTCGAGATTCCAGCCCACTAAGCGCCCTCTCCTCGCCCATGTAGCGCATGGGGCCATTCCCAACGGGAAAATGGGCCACCTTGGCACCCCACTTGACCTAGTAAAAGTCCTATGTGGCCCCCTCCTATTGGTCTATCCCTTAACATAGATTGCCACTTGTACAAGTGTGTTTCTTCACACTTGAGCATCCAAGGCCCCTTGGCTGTGCCCCCACTGCCTATATAGGTAGTCCTTAGGCCTTCTAAGGAGGGGGGGAGAGGCTAGACGAGCTACACCTTACATGCCTTGAGAGAAGAGAGAGAAAGTGCACCAAAGTCTCCACCCTTGTTCCCATTCTTTCTCTCAATTCTTTGAGCATCCAGAAGGCTTCACCAAGTGCTGGAGAAGCCCACAAAGGAGCCATCAACCACAGAAACGAGGATCATCTCCCTCTTCTTTCTTCTTTCCCTACTCTCTCTCCTCTAGTTTTGCATGTTGCACACACACACACACACACCCTAGGCACGTAGGGCACCTTCCTACACACCGAAAAAGGGGTTTCCCAAACCAAAAATGGAGGGAAGAAGGGTGGTCATAACATTTGGCCACCCCTCTTCTCAAGCCAGCAACAGATACGAGGCTCACCTTTTGGGCTTCTTCTTTCTGTTTAGGACATTTGCTACACCTCTTCAAAGTCTAATAGATCTTTTCTTCTGGCAGGAACACATCTAACGAGACTGTGGAGCTCTCTTCCTTGGCTGGCCGAAGAAAGAGAAGTTGGAGTCCCACCATCATCCGATGCGCGAGGCCACGACATCGACGTGATCATTCTACTTCCTTGTGCACAGGTAAGACCCTGGCGATCGCAGCATCTCCCTTTCCTTTTTGGTTTCTTTGTTTTCTCCCTATTCAACTCAGTCAACTGAAGAGTCAACGACGTCAACCAGCAACCCTTCATTGCCAACGAGGGAGTGGCAACGTTCGTGAACTTATGGAGCATCCATCGGCATCCGGGGTGCGAGGAACGAGGCATCCACAACTCTTCTCTGGCGATCGCGATGGGACCAACAGTGCTGCCACGGTTTCAATCTGTAACTAGGTAAACGACAAGCGATAGTGCCGTTAACCCAGGTAAACGTCCAACCTTCCTGTCATTGAGTTATTCTTAGCGTCCATATCCCTTGCCATTTACTCCATGTCAGCGTCAGTCGATCATGCTGTCTACATGTTTCTGAAGAACTGAAACGTCTATATGCTTGCCGTTTATTTCCTAGAAGCATGTTTTTTGGACTATTTTGATTGATTTTGTTTTCTGATTGCTTCCTGTTTGATTCCTAACAGTCATCAGTCAGGGGGGTCCTTTCTTCTTCTCTGTTCTAGCCTCCCCACACATTTTAGGATAGCCCCTCCTTGGTTCACACCTTTACTCGGGGATTCCCTCAAGGGTAAATCGGGTTGGCTCCAAGGGGAACTCTAGGCAAGAGGACCTTTACCCTCCCATTTAGACTGCCTATTCACCCGAGTTTGAGTAAGTTTGGAGAGAATCGGCCTTGTCAAGTCAAGTTAACACACAACTTCAACTTATAAAATTTTGGGGGACGTTGTTTGGTAGAAATTCATATTTCTCCTAATAACAGTGTAGTTAATCAACTTAACCATCCTAAAATCAGTAGGTTGTGTTGTTAAATGGACACTTGGTTGAACTCTGTCAACATGTCTAACAATCCGGCATTTGAGTATGATGACAATATCAATGATGAGTTTGTCGGTATGGTTAACACTAATGTTCAGACCGAGGAGTCTGTTCAATTCTCTCAAGCTGATAATGAGGAGAGCGTGAGTTTAAGGGTCAATCCCACATATGCCCAAGTTGTTCAAGAAGACCCTGAGTTCTCCAAACTCCTCTCCCGCTATTCGCTCGAGGACATCATTTCAATGCTTTCTAAGTATACCGTCCGGGCAGTGGCCTCTCCTTCCTCTCCATCCCCTTCTCCTTTCCATGCTTCCTCATCTAGGCCCGCTCCTAGGCCCGACACTCCTTCACGGGTTCCTATCACCCCCATTCCCATTTCCACTCCGATTCCTCCCACTCCTTTACCTACTCTATCCCAACTCCTCCTTCATCTATCCATCTCATGTTCAGCCCACACCCCCTGTTCAATCCGAATCCATCTCCCGATCAGAGATGGAGGGCCTTGTTAGGAGGTCATGGCTGAATCTCTATCCCTCTCCAAGCCTCACTCTCTCCAAAACTATTGCAAGCTCCCCAATGCCTATTTCCTCCGGGTTTCAAAGCCTGAAATACCGCAAGTATGACGGGACCACTGACCCCAATTCCACCTTGCTGGCTTCACTATGGACTCCCATCGGTGGTTATACGATCGGGTCCTCTTAGTTCACCTCTTCCAATGATCGTTGGAAGGGGAGGCTTTGAGGTGGTTTACCTCTTTACCCACATCGGATCTTATCAATTTTGACATTGTCTCTGAACGTTTCATCTCCCATTTTTCCTACATGGCCACCCAAGTCCCCACACTCCCCAACTTGGTGGCGGAAAAGATGAAGCCGGACGAAGACTTTGTCACATCTGCCAACCGATGGAGATCCATGGCTTCGAGGGACGATCTTCCCATCCCGGAGTCCCAAGCTATAACCATGATTGTCACCAATACCACCGCTTTGCTCCGTTCCACATTGATGCTTAGTGACTTCCCCTCCTTCGCACATCTTTATAACCGAGCTAGGGTTGTCCAAAATCAGATCAAGGACTCCTCCCTTCCACCTTTCTTTCTATAGAAGCCCAAGGGATGCAAGGCTCCCGTGGCACCTACCATCAAGGGGGTGACCGTCAATGAGTCCGTCAGTGCTTGCAGTCAGCCGTTGAGGCCTCCCAACAAGCCATCCAATCCTCCTTCCAATCCTCATCAGTTCCCGTCACACCCCTCTGTAGACACCTGTTTTTGGCCTATAAGTTGGGCATATTTCTTGTTCATATCATTGATGTCCCAAATTGGTCATCACTTTGGAGTCCTTCTCTGGCCCATTATGAGCCCATTTACCCTTAATTTCAAGTCCATTCTTAAGCCCATGGCCAAGATCCACTTGAAACATCAAAACTGTGTAGTCTGCCCTATCCTCTAAATATTCCTTCACTTTGAGAGCTCATAACTTCCTCATTGCTAATCCAAAGTTGTCATATCATACTAACATTTTGTAGCCCTCTGCGTCTAGAATCCAACGCAATAAAAAGATTGTCAATCCGATGTCTGTGTAGAGAGTTATGGCCCGTTTCGTGGGACCTACGCGGACTGTCTTATAGTCGTGACCCGGTGCATGGTCGCGACAAGAACGCGGCCCCACGATCCGACGCGACAGCGCCATACACGTAAACACATTTTTACGTGCTTTTCGGCTTATCCTTCCATCCTAGAGCCTATCTAAAGTCTCTTTGAGTTGGATTATGACCTAAACCTTCTATCCTCATCCCTAGGGAGCCCCCAAGCCCATCCAAACTCTAGATAGACTCTCAAACTCTCCCATAACTTGGACTCTCTCTCTAACTCGGGATTGGACTCTATCTCTATCTAAAACACATCCTAGGACTCTCTAGGGGATAGAGGAAGGCTACCACTACGAGGAGAAGTCCCTGGAGGCTCTGCTCATGAGGTCCCATCGTCCCCAACGCAGAGGAGAAATTGTTCTTCCTGTTTTCCTTCTTTCTCTCTCCTCTTTCTCTCTCATATCGCCTCCAGGACCAGCAGTACTTGCACGCCTTGTGGAGATCGAACCAGGCCAGATCTCTTCAAGGTTTCTTCATCAAAGTTTCTCCCCATAGAGCCCTCTTCAACCTCGTAGTGGAATCACATCGATTGGTGGCTTGTGCAAAAAGTTACAGCAGATTGATCTTCACTTTCTCTCTCATATCGAGATCTGCACATGCGGGATTATCGTCTCTTCCACAGCCCAAACCAGGCCAGATGTCTTCATAAAAGTTGTTCATGACATCCTCCTCTCTGACCTCCAACTAGAGTTACATCAAACGGGCACCAAAGGAAAGATCCACGAGCAGCTCTTGTCCTCTGGCCAGCCAGAGGGCAGGAAGAAGGTCCCAACCATCATTCTCCCGCACTGCAGAGGATGCGGCAGAGGAGGGCGACGTGACAGCATAGACGCACCCTATACGAGCATCGCGATAACAGCCCATCGCGACGGGGTCACCCGTCGCGATCTCAGTAAGTCCACTATCCTCTTTCCTGTTCCTAGCATAGTTAGCTTACTTAATTCTTATTTATGGCAACTATCTAGGTGGCGATCACATTCCTTATTTCCATATTATTAGATTTAATATCCTGTTGCGTGTCTTTGGGGTGCACATTCCCCGTGATTACACCTTTTGGCGATCACGATGGGACCTTCAGTGCTAGCTTCGTCGATTTTGCTTGTGTGCTTGCCATGATGATCTGTTAATCTGCTTATTAGATACCCTATTAGGTTTATTCCTGTGTCTTTCTTGTCCTTTGTTCTCGGTTGTTAACGCGGCGCATCGCGCCGCCGCAATAGCATCGCGTCCATAAGGGCGGACGCGACTACAAGTACGTGTTCTCCCTCTTCCTCATGTGTGTTCCTTCACTGAAGGTGTATCCATGTCTTCCCCATGCTGTTCTGCTATGTATATTCACGCTTCTGTCTGTTAGAATCCTGCTAGGGCTCGGCTTTTCCTTTTATTTCCACTGTACGTTCTTGGTTCTTGTCGAGGCATATCGGGTGATCACGACCTAGACGCGGCAGTGGTCGGGGACGTGACTATAGGTACGCAGTGTATGTTACTGTTTTCCCTCCATGCATCAGTTTCTGTCTATCTAGATAGCTACACTGTGTTGTTTACTTTCTGTGATTGTATTGTACTTTAGGTTAGTCTGTTTCTTGCTGTTTGCATGTGACTGTGGGTTTCTGTGCCATGTTGCTGTCGCGGCCGAATCTTCAGTCGCAATAAGGTCGCGGCAGATCTGGTCGTCGCGACGTCAGCAGAGACCTGCCAGTCACTATTTGTTAGTTTAGGTTAGACTTGCATGCACTTTGGTGCACCTAGGCTCATGCATACACTTCTGATCCGTGCTGATTAGGTTTTCCTCATTGGTAGAGCAGACCCTCTCACCTGTGAGTACTCGTGGGCTGACCAGGGCCGCCTACCGAGGGCCTCCGTAAGTCTCCGTGGCCGTACGCACGTTGCGGTTCGCCGGGCTGGTTGTAGCCGTTGTACCCATAGATCAGGTTGTATCACGCGTGAGTTTGTGCATCCCCTTAGTGTCACCGGAGTACTTAAGTCCATACCCATTAGGGTCCTCCTTTAGCCAAGTGTAATTCAATTCAATCAATCCATTAAAAGGCTACGTCATAACCCTAAAATCCTAACGCATATCATGTTACTTGGGTGTTTGCTTGAGAACTCCCTTTCTCATCCCCTTCTTGTGTGATCTTGATTGTTGTTGTACCCCTTATTTGTATTTTATTGTATTCTTTAATTCCCCCATTTCTCATCCTCTCATGGCTCCTTTTCACTTCACCTATCCTCCAACCTCTCCTCCTCATGCAGACCCCTTATCTCATTAGTCTATTCCAATTCGGCCCAGTCTAGGGCCCATCGGGCCGACGAGAGTGTCGTTTCCCACTCTGTCCCGTCACCATCCTCCTTTGATGAGGCCGCTGAATTGGAGCGCCTCCTGCTTGAAATGGGACCTGACCAGGCCCGCAAATTGTTGTCCACCTTTGCTCTATGGTCTTCTTCCAGGATGGGCCCAACAGGTTCACATTATCCTGCTCATTCTAGATCCCCTCACGTTGTCACTCTTGGATCGGGCCATCGTCTGTTCAGCCCACATCATTACAACCGGCCGATTATGCTCAATCTGACCCGGACCTTGACTCTCGACTCCGCTCTCATTCCCAAGCTGGCCCTCACTATCCACAATCCACTTCGGCTCAGGACTTCCAATCCGAGTTCGAGTCCATGAAGCGAGAGCTCAGTGACGTGTGGAGGCAGTTAAAGCCAAAACCTTCCTTCAATGATACTCTCCCTTATCTCCGTGGTCTCCAGATCCCTCCACCTTCTTAGCTCCCTGTTTATCGCAAATACAATGGGGCTGGAGACCCTTACATCCATCTGAAGGTGTTCCTCTATGAGTCGGTGTCCTATCAACATGATCGCCGCTTATTGGCTTATCTTTTAGGAAATCATTAGATGGGCCCACTCTAGAGTGGTTTTATTCCTTGCCTCTCGATGAAGTTGAGAATTTTGAAGTCGTCAAGGTCAGATTCATGGAACAATATCAAGACTGGCCTGGCCCAAGTATTCAATGGTTGATCTGATGACTGAACAGATGAAGCCTGATGAAGAATTTGCAACCTATGCTGACCGGTGGCGTCAGATGTCCGCACATGTCCATATGCACATCCCGAAAAGGGAGAAAATCAAGCTTATCATTGCTAATGCAACACCCATGTACTGCCACATCCTGGCTATGAACGACATCACATCTATGCAGTAGTTATACAGCCGAGCTCGCTTTGTTAGAACCCAACTCATTGACTCCCCCATGCCATCCATGTTTGAGGCCCAACAACTGAATTCTTCATTTCAAGGGCCCACCTATGAAGGAGTCCAAACCCATGCCCAAGTTGATGCCATCCACCATCCCATGTCTACCCACTCTACTAATCACTATACACCTCCACCTCCATATAGCCAACTTGCTCCACTTCCACAAGAACAACCACCTCGTCCATGCCGCAGCACCCTGCCATCCACTACCTAGCCATCAAAGTATCCACCTGGCCCAAAGCGAGCCCTTTATCATTCGTTGCCTGAGTCTCTCCCTAATGTCTTCACAGCCCTGATGTCCATCAATGCATTACAACTCCATCTAGAAAAGCCAAGCTGGGGCATGACAGTGGACCGATTAGAATATTGCTTAAATCATCGCCATCCGGGGCATACAGTCGCGAACTATTGTGAATTCTGGGATGTGATTTATAATCTAGAGCACAAGATAGATTGGGCAGAAATGCACAGGCTCATCCTACATTGTCAAGAAAAGAGAGCGGCACAAGACCGGGGGCAGCAGTCCTCCCCATCACAGGTAGCGGAACAACAGCCCGAGCAGCCAGCAGCGCAACCAAGACAACCAACACAAGTATCAAGGCAGTCGTCATCTCCACTAGTTCAAGGCCAAAGGAACTTCTTTACTTATCCTCCAAGTGCACCATCCGCTCTGTCACAACCTCAACAACCCCCTCCACCAACCTTTACTCAAACTAGCATCACCACACCTCCCCCCGACATGACGACAAGCTATCAACTCGACATATTGTGTCAGTACACCGTCGGTCATCTCCACCAGCGCCGCAACCCACTAATCCCTCTAAACCTTGCATCCTTACCTATTGTGACGACCCTCATTATACCGGTACGGTTATACCAACCCACGTTGGTATAGTAAAGGTTATCACAGTGGGACATTTACCCAAACACTATCACATGATTGAGATATACACAAATATAGACACAGAGTCGCGGAAGTAAAGGACTAACTGTCATCACATTTCATCATCCACATTTCTCATACATGATCCATATAGCAAATTAAAGGACTAAACTTTCATAATTGAAATTAAACCAAACTACATTGTCCACAACATTAAAGTTCTACATTTAATACATAATTTGTCCACAATTACATAAATGATAACTCTAATACAAGCTACAATTTACATACTATGAAACAAAAAGGGACACAACGTCAACTCCACAAGCTACTCTCCACGCTCGGAGTCGCTCTCCACGGTCTCCTCCAAAAGTGTGTCACCAACTAAACCTGTACGCCGAAGCAAGGAGTGAGTCTAAAAGACTCAGCAAGTAACTCCATACACATCATTCATGCATACATCATAGTAGGTTCTACTATTTCAATTTGCACGGCAATCATACAGCATGCTTGAACATCAATAAGAGACAACCTATCATGGTATTTCTACAAAGTCAAAACACATGGCACATGGTTTAAGATGTTTCACATAACACTCCCTATCACATGCTTTCTACTCATTTAATCACATGAAAACTACACTTCCAATTTGACTATAACATGATGGCAATTTACATGGAGTTAGAAATATCATAGCATGAATTATCGTCTCATACTCTAACACATTCACTTCACATGGTTACACATTCCCATATTTCACATGGTTCATTTTCAAACATTTCACATGTACACAATGTTCACATTCTAACATAAATAGTTCACATGATTTCACATTTCACATTCACATATACACATTTTACACATGCTCACATTCACATTTCACAATTTATTTGCCGTGACACATGGTCCAAACCACCGTAGAAGGACACATCACATACACATAACACATAGCACATCACCTAGGCAATACAGTGATGACTCTTGGCACTGCGCAGACCGGGAGAACACGTCTCCACCCTAACCAGTGGTACTTGTCCACCTCCAGGATTTCATCCTAATGCCCTTAGGATATCTTAACACATTGAACCTTCTCATGGGGACCTTTCCATGATACAGTTCCACAGCCCTCTATGGAAGCAGTGTCACACACGGCACATTTTACACATTACACATTCCGATTAACACACGTTTTACATATGATATTCACACTTTCTTGTTTATGCACATGGTTCTGTTCTTCCCTAGCATGGTGCTACTAATAACAGAAATCAAACATTTATTAGCTCTCATGGATTAATTGGAATGCACATCATTTAACCTAAATCATGGTACATGTATTTGTAACTCATTTTCACATGGAAATCTCATAGAGTAGGCTAATGTTATCAAATTTTCCTGAAAATTTAACCACATGCTGTTTTCGGTTATAAGAACACACATACAAATTTTCAGATTTTTCTGAATTCACATGTGTTTATAGAAATTAAAACATTTGGTTTCATGCCATTCATAAATTAAGTTAACATAGAACATAGCATGGATTTCAGATTTAATCATGCACAGTCATGAACCACACATACATATTGGCACAAGAAATTTTTCCCAATTTAATTCCCAACACACGATTTACTAGAATTTTCGCAAGGTCTACACATGTTTTCTATTTCTCATTGTAGAAATTATAAAAATTCGCATGAGTATGGGAAAATTTCCAAGTTTGCAGGGCATGGACTGATACATATAAACATGGTCCATAAAATTTCACAGCCTTTAATTCCTCAGAATTCATGGGAACAAAATTAAACATGCGTAACCTCTTTCCTACACATGCCTTTTAATAATTCTAATAATTAATTCCATCCACACAAAAATACAGGAAATTTCACACACATCACATTATCTATTTTACATAACATATAAAATTTACATTATATCCTCATGCGCAGAAATCCGGAATTTAAAGATATAGGGCAGAACAGTTCACTGTTCTGTCAAGAAGAACTCAACGGCATACTATGGACGTTTACAATAGTTGGCGGCAACATCGTTGGCCGCTGACTCAAGATCTCAACGGCAATAGATCTTGCCGTCAAGTTCGGACCTGTGTAAAAACACAATCCGAGCTCTAAAGAATGGTGAATGTAGGGGATCCAGGACACGAGAAAAATCCATAAAAATGATAGAAACCTCCTAGACACATACATGGACAAGGTGAAAGGGTTACTTGCCTTTGGAAAAACTCCTAAAGGGATCAAAATGGTTGGAGAAGCTCTCCTTGGGCAGTCCCAAGAAGCCTCCAAGATGTCTCCACTCCGGCCTCTGTGATGCTCCCCTCTGCAATCCAGGGTCGGGGATGTGTAGCCGGATGTGTTGTCTCCCTCCTTGTCGAAGTAGATCTCCAGATGAGGCCTTGGATCGCCGGATCAAAGCCTCCAAACTCCAAGTTTTCTCACAGCTCACTAGGGTTTTCTCTTATCTCTTTGCAAAGAGCCAAGAGAGCTCTAGAGGTTGCAACAAGGGCTCTCTTAAGAGAGGACCCTCTCACCCACGCAAGAGGTCGGTTGGAAGGCCAAGGAGCCGTTGGGGAGTGGTTGGTATCTCCCATCAAGGCATGGCACACCATGCTGCTGCAGACTGGTCTGTCAGGATATAGACGTCCACTGATATGGTCATCGACTGAATAATCGACGTCCACCTATATGGACGTTAACAATAAGTGAACGTCCATTCATGTTGACGTCGACTAACCCTTCGGCCAGAACCCAAAACCATGCAAAACCCTAATTTCTCCTAAGTTCATGCATGCAATACATAGGGTGTAATGCACACACTCACTATGTCACGAAATCAACCGATATATACATACAACTAAGTTTATACATACATTCATAAGTACACCAAGATAATGTATACATAATACTTACACGATAATGCATATACATACACAAGCATAAAATTGCACACAATAAAATAATAAGGACAAAAATTCGAGGGCCTTACACCCTCTCCCCCTTAAAGAAACTTCGTCCTCGAAGTTAGGACAACACTACTCAAACAAAAGGGGATACTTCTTCTTCATCGCATCCTCAAGCTCCCATGTAGCCTCCTCCCGCGAGAAGTTACGCCGTAGAACTTTTACCGACGCAATACTCTTGTTCCGGAGGGGCTGAACCTTCCGGTCAAGAATAGCTACTAGTTGCTCCACATACGACAGATCTGGATGGATCTCCACTGGCTCGTGACTAATAACATGAGATGGGTCTCGGACATATTTCCTGAGCATAGATACGTGGAAAACAGGGTGAACACTAGCCAAAGCTGGGGGTAAAGCTAGCTCATAAGCCACGTTGCCCAATCGTCTGAGAATCTCATACGGGCCAATGAATCTAGGGCTCAATTTACTGTGCCTGCCAAACCTGACGACACCACGCGTAGGCGATATCTTCAAGAAGACATGATCACCTACCTCGAACTCTAGATCCTTCCTCCTGTTGTCGGCATAGCTCTTCTGTCTATCCTGTGCCGCAACAAGCCTCCTCCTAATCAACTGGATCTTATCCGAAGTCTCCTGAACTAACTCCAGACGAATCAGCTGTCTATCACCATTCTCCTCCCAACACAAAGGAGATCTGCAGGGCCTACCATACAACGCCTCGAATGGAGCCATACCGATACTAGCATGAAAGCTGTTGTTGTATGCGAACTCCACAAGAGGTAAATGACACTCCCAATCATCCTTCCAATCCAGCACACACGCTCTCAACATATCCTCGAGCGTCTGGATAGTCCTCTCGGACTGTCCATCGGTCTGGGGATGAAACGCCGAACTGAGCTTAAGCTCCGAACCTAACGCATCCTGAAGACCCTTCCACAGTCTCGAAGTAAATCTCGGATCTCGATCCGAAATGATCGACTTCGGCACACCATGCAATCTAACGATACCGCTAACATACAATCTAGCTAAACTCTCTACTGACTGCTTCTTCTTCATAGGCAAGAAATGAGCAGTCTTCGAGAATCTATCTACAACTACCAAATCGAGTCATTGCCCCTTCTGTTAGGATCGGATACTCGGTGATGGCAAAGCTAGAAGGGGGGGTTGAATAGATTTGCAGCGGAAACTTAAGCAATATGAAAATTACTTCGGATTAAAAGATCTACTCAATTAAAACCCCTTTGATCTGATGCAATGTGTGTGAGCAAACCAACAGTTAGTGTGTAGACGAAATCCCTATGCATGCATCTAGCGCAATACAGTGCAAACCATAAGTCAAACCACAGTGCACAAGGGATTTTTTAGGTGGTTCGGAGATCACACCACGTGACTCCTACGTCCACCCCCCACACAGTGAGGACACACTACTCAAGAACTGAGTACAACACACACACGAGCACACCGGCTCAACCACACACACACACGCTAGATCAAGTCCACAAAAGATCAGATCCTCTAGCCTTGATCTGACCAACACACCACACACACGTTGTCTGATGCAAACACGCAATCAGAACAACAATCCACACTTCCACAACATCCACGTACTGATCTCAAATCAGTGCACACACACAGATATATGAAAGTAGTGAAAGGAGAAGAGTTTTGAGATGAAGAATCAAATCCCGATGTAGATCTCTTCTCGTTGGTCGTCCAGAAGACTCCAAGCTTCGTCTTGACAAGTATCAGTTGATGGAGAAGCTTGAACCACGGACGAACCGGCTTCAACTCCGCTTGGAAGGTTGTTCTTCTTTGTTCTGGGCAGAGAGATGAAGCAGGGCAGCAGGAAGAAAGCCTTGATCTTGACCTTTGCTTAGGGTTTTGGTATGGTGGCTCCTTGCTGCGAAAATAGCCTCATATGATCCATATATAGTGGTGTCCAAGCATAGAGAGTCGTGCTAAAAGGAAACACCCAAATATAGATCATATCCTGGCCATTAGATCTTCCCAAAACTCCGTCTGTCGACAGCCGACTTGCTGCTGTCGACAGATGCTGACAGGTTTGCAAGAACCGGAAGACTGGGCTTTCTGGAAATAGATTTCTGAGTGTATCTGTCGACAGGCGAAAATCATCTGTCGACAGATGCATCAGATGCACTATTCATCTGTTGACAGATGCACTGTCATCTGTTGACAGGTGCACTATTTCAGCAACTTGTCTTGTTCTTTTGCACTTGGATTTTGGGCTTTGTCTTGCATGGAATCTCACCTACATTAAAAGACATAATTAGTGAGATATAATGAACATATAAAACATGTGTTTCATTTGCATCCAATTGTCATTCTCATCATGTTTCACACATTCATAACACAACAATTTTGTCTTGTTCATGAAATGTTCATCATCAAAAACAAACATACCATTTGTGAACATTTCACATAACATCAATTAGTATTGCTCATCATCAAAAACATTTAAGCACTTGTTGTAACCCAACATTCTCCAATATGAGAACCCAACATTCTCCCCCTTTTTGATGATGACAAAAATTTCAATTTATGCACAATTGATGTTTCTCCCCCTTTTGGCAACATTCAAAAAGATAATGGGTGCACACAAGTAAAAGAATGAAGCAAAGAATTGTGTGACCACATAACTGAATTGTGAAAGAATTGAGTGGGGAATGAGTGTTCAAATGAGATTGCAAGGTTGAGAATAGGTTGATACCCACTACAAAATGTCATAAACACTAGTATTAAGACACATAAAAATTCTACAATGGTTAAGAGATAATACTCCGGGAATCTCAAGTTATAGCATTTAGAATACATCGTTCAAAAACACATGAAAATGAGATAACCCTTTTGAATAAAACCATTGAAGAAAATCATATACCTTAGTGGGTGATGTTCAGTTGGTAAATGAAGGCAATGTCTACATGAACAATTGACAATAGACAACCTATTGCCCTTGATTTAAATCTTGGAGGCTCCACTCTATTTCTAGCATTTGAACAATTTAAGTGGTAATTAGGATCACTTTTACCTTTTGACGTGAAGGTAGACATTTGGGATGCCCGTACCCCCAGTTACTCAGTGTGAGTGACCATCATACCATTATGCAGAGATAATGAAAGGACTTTTTGACGCGAAGACAGACATTTGTGATGCCCGTGTCCCCGGTTACTCAGTGATACTCATCATTGCTCTGCCTTTGTCCCAATTCACATATTTGTTTTTTTTTAAATTTTTGACTTTAGAAATAGGTAGCTTTTCTCTTTTTTTTTTTTTTTAAGTTGGAAAATCAAGTTCAAAAGGTTTATTAAGGTCAAAGGCCAATGCAAAGACATTAAGTTCAAAAACCTTCTTACTTGTCAATCCATATAGGAACATGATCATCCACAAGGGAGTTATTCAAGTGAGTTAGGTTAAAATCATTAGATTCGTTCAATGTTTTCTAGATGATACAACCTAGACTCAATCTCAAAATATTATTTCAAAATCATTGTGATTAACCATATGACTTTGATACTATGTGAGGATGAAAGGTTATAATGAATATTTATACCCAATTCTCCCCTTGCATCAATGATATGAACATACTCATGAAGAAATTATGAAGAAGGATGAAGAATTTACAGAAAATGTGTATCTGTCGACAGCAAGGGAGTGTCTGTCGACAGATGCACTCAGACAGAGCAGTTGGGGTTCTGGGAAATCAGGAATTGAGTAAAGCTGTCGACAGAAGGATTTTTGTCTGTCGACAGAAGCACACAGAGTCCAATTTCTTGGTTCTGTGAGGCCATATCTGTCGACAGGCTGTTTGGGGCTGTCGACAGGGGCTTTGAAACTTCAGCTTTAAGGCTTTGAATTGAGAGTGATTTGAACCATAAGATTGAGGGATAAGTACACATTGAATATGAAGGGTATCCCTTATGAATTTCACTCACCTAGCCTTAAACTTACTCCCCCATAATGTGTGCATGTGATGAGATAACATTCAAGCAATTCAATCATGATTTAGACATTCATCACAAGCAGTTGCACACAAATTTCATGAGCATTCATGAGCATTTTCAAACTTACTCCCCCATAACATATGCATAGAAAATGTATCAAGCAATTCACACGTTATTAAGCACACAACTAGCCTTATGTATTACATGACTTTTGGTACTTGGCGGAGTATTTTACTCACGCATAATGATAGTTTCCAAACAAGCATAACTTGTTTTTCCACATGTCATCATTTGATATACCAAGAGGTCATGTGCACAGTTATGCAAGCAAGATGGCATGATTCCAATTGCTAAGAGGCATTGTCATGTGGGGTAGCATTAAGCACATTTTGCATTGCTCAGATAAAGGTAAGAATCCATTTCAATTTCAGCAGTTCAAATATGAAGTGATAAGGAGATTTTACCTGAACAGTCTTCAATCATAGTAAAAAAAGTTACCTTTGTTCTCCATCATTTCTTGCCTTGCACAGCCAATGTCATGAATCCATTTCTAATTTTTGGCTGCAAGACATCTCAGCTTGTTGATCAAGCTTGTTTTGGGACCCACACTTGCTTGGGTCCTGCAACGACATTAAGGTTAGGATATAACAAAGATTTCAAAATCCAAAGTGATTTGATTTTTGGATTTTTGTTGTTTTGTGCAGTTTTCCTGTTCATAGATACATGAAATTTCTGATCTTTATGAACATGTTTATCCTTGTGTGTATGAACACATGGATTATTATGGAGCTTTGAAGCATGCACAACATCATGATTTTTATGAGAGTGTTGATTTTTCTTCCAGCAGAATTTAGCAAGATGACCAAGTTTATTGCATTTGTAGCAAACAGGTTGAGCATTTACCTGGAGCTTACCATAGTGTGATTGCATTTGCTGGAATCTCTGAGATCCTTTAGAGTACCTTTGATCACCCTTGGGTTGAGAAGAAGGAGGTGGTACCCTTTGGTATCTCTTGGCATGATGTGGAGTTGGAGATTGCCTTGAAGCTTTTTGAGCTGTTGGAGGAGTTGAAACATTGTACAATCCTGCTTTCTTTTTCGGATTTTCAGTTGTAACTACATTCCTTTTAATTGCTGCCTTTTTGTTCAAAATATTATTTTGTTTTTGAACATTTTTCTTATTTTTCACAGAAGCAAGACTTGTGTTTTTCAATTCATTTTGAATCTTCTGTTTTTCAGCTTTTAATGCAACAACTTCTTTTTCTGAAGTCTGAAGCTTGTTTAGCATGACATCCAAACCATTTTTCATTTTGTTCTTTTCATTTTCAAATTGAGCAATTTGTTGTTCCAGATCAACAATTTTATTCTTAGAATTGTTCCATTCATCATTTAATGGTCTGTCATGATACATGCATTCAATCTTCTTTTTCAGATGATTATTTTCCTCAATCAATTGGTTGCATTTCTCTTTTATTTGATGATCATGAGCCATGTTGGAGATTTGTTTGATCAATTGATCATTATCAAATTTGAGATTTTCATTATGATCAATCAATTTTTCATTTTGATTTTTCAAATCAGAATTTTCAGATTCCACATGATCATGATCTTCTTTCAACTTAGAAAACTTGATTTCATAGTTTTTGACTTCATTTTCCAATTTTTCATTCTCCATTTTCAATGTTTCATTTTCTTCATAGAATGCTTGAGCATTATCAATTATCATTTCATTCTTTTCCAGATTTTCTTTTAGCTTCTTGTTTTGATGTTTAATAGTTTTAAATTGTTTGCACATGTGCTCATAGCATTCTATCAATTCATTATAAGATATATCATTCTCTGAATCAGAATTGGATATTGAAGCATCAAATGGGTCTGAATTGGATTTACCTGATTCTTGAGAATTTCTTGACATCTTTGACATATGTGATCCTCTAGAGTCGTCTGAACGAGAAGAGCCTCTTGAGCTTCCATGAGCCATGTAGCATTTTTCATTGATTTCCCTTCCAGACTTGCATGTTTTCATAGAGGAGACCTGCATTTTATGAACCTTGTCATCAAACTCAATAATCATTGGTCTACTTATGATACTTGAGAACTCAGACATATTTCTGAGTATGTAGTAGATAAATAAACCAACCAACGAAGTGATCAGATCAGTTCAGAATCAATTATAAACCCGATCAGAGCAATTAAGCACACATAAACGGATATGCCAAATCACAACCGATAACAAAAACCTGCTCTGATACCAATTGTTAGGAATCAGAGCAATTAAGTGCACAAAAATAGATCTGCCAAATCAGTACCGATAAACAAAGAACCTGCTCTGATACCAATTGTTAGGATCGGATACTCGGTGATGGCAAAGCTAGAAGGGGGGGTTGAATAGATTTGCAGCGGAAACTTAAGCAATATGAAAATTACTTCGGATTAAAAGATCTACTCAATTAAAACCCCTTTGATCTGATGCAATGTGTGTGAGCAAACTAACAGTTAGTGTGTAGACGAAATCCCTATGCATGCATCTAGCGCAATACAGTGCAAACCATAAGTCAAACCACAGTGCACAAGGGATTTTTTAGGTGGTTCGGAGATCACACCACGTGACTCCTACGTCCACCCCCCACACAGTGAGGACACACTACTCAAGAACTGAGTACAACACACACACGAGCACACCGGCTCAACCACACACACACACGCTAGATCAAGTCCACAAAAGATCAGATCCTCTAGCCTTGATCTGACCAACACACCACACACACGTTGTCTGATGCAAACACGCAATCAGAACAACAATCCACACTTCCACAACATCCACGTACTGATCTCAAATCAGTGCACACACACAGATATATGAAAGTAGTGAAAGGAGAAGAGTTTTGAGATGAAGAATCAAATCCCGATGTAGATCTCTTCTCGTTGGTCGTCCAGAAGACTCCAAGCTTCGTCTTGACAAGTATCAGTTGATGGAGAAGCTTGAACCACGGACGAACCGGCTTCAACTCCGCTTGGAAGGTTGTTCTTCTTTGTTCTGGGCAGAGAGATGAAGCAGGGCAGCAGGAAGAAAGCCTTGATCTTGACCTTTGCTTAGGGTTTTGGTATGGTGGCTCCTTGCTGCGAAAATAGCCTCATATGATCCATATATAGTGGTGTCCAAGCATAGAGAGTCGTGCTAAAAGGAAACACCAAATATAGATCATATCCTGGCCATTAGATCTTCCCAAAACTCCGTCTGTCGACAGCCGACTTGCTGCTGTCGACAGATGCTGACAGGTTTGCAAGAACCGGAAGACTGGGCTTTCTGGAAATAGATTTCTGAGTGTATCTGTCGACAGGCGAAAATCATCTGTCGACAGATGCATCAGATGCACTATTCATCTGTTGACAGATGCACTGTCATCTGTTGACAGGTGCACTATTTCAGCAACTTGTCTTGTTCTTTTGCACTTGGATTTTGGGCTTTGTCTTGCATGGAATCTCACCTACATTAAAAGACATAATTAGTGAGATATAATGAACATATAAAACATGTGTTTCATTTGCATCCAATTGTCATTCTCATCATGTTTCACACATTCATAACACAACAATTTTGTCTTGTTCATGAAATGTTCATCATCAAAAACAAACATACCATTTGTGAACATTTCACATAACATCAATTAGTATTGCTCATCATCAAAAACATTTAAGCACTTGTTGTAACCCAACATTCTCCAATATGAGAACCCAACACCTTCTAGATCGAGGCAAACCTGATACGAAATCCATAGTGACAGCTTCCCACTTCCATACGGGGATATCCATCCTCTGCATAAGGCCGGATGGTCGCTGCCGCTCGGCTTTCACCTGCTGACATACTAGACATCTGGACACATAATCCGCAACATCCTTCTTCATGCCGGACCACCAAAATGATCTCTTCAGGTCTTGATACATCTTAGTGTTACCCGGATGAATAGAGAATCGCGATCTATGAGCCTCCGCTAACACATGCTCACGGACATCTACCACATCGGGGACACAAACACGGTGCTGAAATCTAATCACACCTTCCTCATCACGAGCAATGCCCGCCTTACCCACTAACTCTAACAATCTAGGATCGGCTTTCTGCTGCTCAATCACCTCATCCAAGACGAGGATCTAAGGGATAGCTGAGCTACAAAAGCCTGACACAACGATGGCTCTAATTCGGTCATAGAGCACGCTGCATCCTCCAACATCTTCCAATCCTGCTGGAGCGAAGACCTCTTTCTACTAAGAGCATCCGCTACGACGTTCGCCTTTCTAGGATGATACTGAAGGTCGAAGTCATAGTCCTTCAAGAACTCGATCCATCTCCTCTGCCTCAGGTTTAATTCCTTTTGGGAGAAAAGATACTTCAAACTCTTGTGGTCGGTAAACACCTCAAATCTGACACCATAAAGATAGTGCCTCCAGATCTTTAGTGCATGAACCACAGCTGCGAGCTCTAAATCATGAGTCGGATAGTTCCTCTCATGCTCCTTCAACTGACGAGAAGCATAAGCCACTACCCTCTCTTGCTGCATGAGCACACAGCCTAAACCAATCTGAGATGCATCCGTATAAATGGCAAAACCTTCTAGACCGCTAGGCAATACCAATACCGGAGCAGAAGTAAGCTTAGCCTTCAATAGCTGAAAGCTACGCTCACATGCCTCAGACCATACGAACTTCTCACCTTTCCGGGTCAACTTTGTCAAAGGGGCGGCGATGGATGAGAAACCCTCAATGAATCGCCGATAATAACCAGCTAACCCAATAAAACTACGAATCTCCGAAGGGGTCCTGGGAATCTCCCAATCCATAACTACCTGGACTTTTGCTGGATCAACTGCAACACCAGCGCCGGAGACGACATGCCCGAGAAAATGAACCTCGCGCAACCAGAACTCGCACTTGCTGAACTTCGTATACAGCTTGTGCTCACGGAGAACCTCTAAGACTAACCTCAAATGCTGACGATGTGTGGCCTCATCCGGAGAATAGACCAACACGTCATCAATAAACACAACAACAAAGCTATCTAAATACGGACTAAACACCCGGTTCATGAGATCCATGAACGCTGCAGGGGCGTTGGTCAATCCGAAAGGAAGAACCAAAAACTCATAATGTCCATAACGGGTTCTAAATGCCGTCTTGGACACATCCTCACTCCTAATTCTCAACTGATGATAACCAGATCGCAAGTCAATCTTGGAAAAGACTGATGCCTCTCGCAACTGGTCAAACAGATCATCAATCCGAGGTAAGGGATACCTGTTCTTCACAGTCACCTGGTTTAGCTTCCTATAATCAATGCACAACCGAAGTGACCCGTCTTTCTTCTTGACGAATAGTACAGGTGCGCCCCAAGGGGAAACGCTAGGGCGAATAAATCCCTTATCGAGCAATTCTTGCAATTGCTTCCTCAACTCGGCTAACTCTGCAGGGGCCATCCGATATGGGGCCTTCGAGATAGGAGAGGTGCCTGGAAGCAACTCTATAGTGAACTCTATCTCCCTATCCGGTGGCAATCCAGACAAGTCATCGGGAAAGACATCTGGAAAGTCCTGCACCACATCGATCTCTGCAAGAGTCAGTGACGAACCAGCATCGGGTACTAGCATAACGCTGGCAAGAAATGCGTCACAACCCTTGTTCACCATGCGCATCGCCCTCATGGCAGAGATAACTAACTTTCCCGCTAAGTTCTTTGGCAAGGGATGAGAGAACTCATCCTCACCAGGAATGCGGAAAACAATCTTCTTCCTACGACAATCCACTAATGCATAGTGCTCCTCTAGCCAATCCAGACCAAGAATACAATCGTAGTCTTTCATCTTTAGCAAGAAGAAACACCCATCTAGGAATCTATCCTCAATGTACACAGGTAACGACGAAATGCACTTCCTAGTCGATACCGTACCCGCAGGGGTGTGCACAGACAAAGGGACCTCTAACTCCTCAGAATCTATACCTGACTCTAGGGCTAACTGCCTAGCGAACCGCTCGGAAATGAACGAGTGAGTAGCACCCGTATCAAACAAAACCCGAGCGTGCACACCGAAAAGTAAAACTGTACCTTCGGTGACATGCTCCGCCTGCTCGGCGTCCTCACGAGCCAACGCAAACACTCGAGCTGGGGCTCGAGGCCTTCCTGGTCGTCCTGTCGCTGGCGCGGCTGCCGCTACTGCTGGTACTGGCCCTCCTCGCTGAGCTTCCTGCTGAAGTCTGGGGCAATCCTTGATCTTGTGGTTGCTACTCCCACACTTTAGGCATTTGCCCGCTATCTTCCAACATTCCGTACCACCATGTGCCCTTCCACAGTGAGGGCACTCCTTCTTGTCACCAGAGGAACGTACAGAAGGTACCTGAGTGTTGCTGACTACCACAGGGCGCTGTGGTGACTGGTATGTGTTCTCCTCTTGTCCTGTCGCTGGAAAGTGGCTGCTGGTCTCTTCTGCGAAGCCTTCTTCTCCTCAAGGTACCGCTCCATCTCGCCTTCCTGCCTACAAGCAGCGCTAAGGGCTTCGTCCAGGGTACGATGATCAAACGCTACGAGCCTCGTCCGCAGTGATGGCTTAAGGCCCATCACAAACTTCTTTGCCTTCCTGCGCTCATCTGCCACAATGTGAGGTGCATACTTAGATAGTTCTGCAAACCTGGCCTCATACTCGAGTACGGTCATGGAGCCCTGAGTCAAAGTGAGGAACTCCTGCTCCATCCTGTCCTGGATGTGCTCGGGGACGAACTTGGCCCGAAAGAGCCTCACGAACTCGTCCCAAGCAACATCAATCGCACCGTCCTCAAACCGTGTACGTAGTAATGAAGCCCACCACACATCAGCTCTCTCCTGCAACATAACCTTCATAAGCACCGCTAAACACTTCAACTTAACAGGGAATAGGAAACACAAAACTAACACATACCTGTAGCATGTAGGTGGCTAAAGTAACCTTGTCCTCATCCACACACCTGATGGCCCGGAAGATCTTCTCGATCTCCCTCATCCAGCTTTCTGCTAGCAACGGATCGCTCTCCCCCTTGAAAGAGGGTGGCAGCATCCTCTTGAATCTTTCCATGATGGAAGGTCCACCATGGTCCTGAGCTGGGGCCTGAGCCTGCTACACCAAACAATAACGATATACAATAAACACAATATCATGCAATTTAAATAGCAAACTACTAGGTTGTTTTCTTATTCTACCTGGGCCTCCAACTGGGCCTGGAGTGCTGCCTGGGTGTGAGCCTGAGTTTGCATGGCTTGCACTAATCCTTGCATGAAGACTCCATAATCCACTGGCGGTGGTGGGGGAAGCACAGGACCCTGTGGGGCCGGGGCCTGCTGCTCTGCCCGCTCCTCACGCCTCTGCTCGTCGTCGCGAGCTGGCACACCTCCACGTCGTCCACGGGAAGCCATGGCTGTAATAAAACTTTAGCCACCAATTAGAGCTAGGTTACTAAGCTTCCTAACCATTTTCTTATCTATTTTTTTTTCCATTCATTATTAGTCGTTTCTACCCATGTGGACAATCTATAAAGATTTAGCATGCAATGAGGATGATGATTCATGTATATTCATGTAAGATCTCAATCGGTTGCTCTGATACCAATCTCTGTGACGACCCTCATTATACCGGTACGGTTATACCAACCCACGTCGGTATAGTAAAGGTTATCACAGTGGGACATTTACCCAAACACTATCACATGATTGAGATATACACAAATATAGACACAGAGTCGCGGAAGTAAAGGACTAACTGTCATCACATTTCATCATCCACATTTCTCATACATGATCCATATAGCAAATTAAAGGACTAAACTTTCATAATTGAAATTAAACCAAACTACATTGTCCACAAGATTAAAGTTCTACATTTAATACATAATTTGTCCACAATTACATAAATGATAACTCTAATACAAGCTACAATTTACATACTATGAAACAAAAAGGGACACAACGTCAACTCCACAAGCTACTCTCCACGCTCGGAGTCGCTCTCCACGGTCTCCTCCAAAAGTGTGTCACCAACTAAACCTGTACGCCGAAGCAAGGAGTGAGTCTAAAAGACTCAGCAAGTAACTCCATACACATCATTCATGCATACATCATAGTAGGTTCTACTATTTCAATTTGCACGGCAATCATACAGCATGCTTGAACATCAATAAGAGACAACCTATCATGGTATTTCTACAAAGTCAAAACACATGGCACATGGTTTAAGATGTTTCACATAACACTCCCTATCACATGCTTTCTACTCATTTAATCACATGAAAACTACACTTCCAATTTGACTATAACATGATGGCAATTTACATGGAGTTAGAAATATCATAGCATGAATTATCGTCTCATACTCTAACACATTCACTTCACATGGTTACACATTCCCATATTTCACATGGTTCATTTTTCAAACATTTCACATGTACACAATGTTCACATTCTAACATAAATAGTTCACATGATTTCACATTTCACATTCACATATACACATTTTACACATGCTCACATTCACATTTCACAATTTATTTGCCGTGACACATGGTCCAAACCACCGCTAGAAGGACACATCACATACACATAACACATAGCACATCACCTAGGCAATACAGTGATGACTCTTGGCACTGCGCAGACCGGGAGAACACGTCTCCACCCTAACCAGTGGTACTTGTCCACCTCCAGGATTTCATCCTAATGCCCTTAGGATATCTTAACACATTGAACCTTCTCATGGGGACCTTTCCATGATACAGTTCCACAGCCCTCTATGGAAGCAGTGTCACACACGGCACATTTTACACATTACACATTCCGATTAACACACGTTTTACATATGATATTCACACTTTCTTGTTTATGCACATGGTTCTGTTCTTCCCTAGCATGGTGCTACTAATAACAGAAATCAAACATTTATTAGCTCTCATGGATTAATTGGAATGCACATCATTTAACCTAAATCATGGTACATGTATTTGTACTCATTTTCACATGGAAATCTCATAGAGTAGGCTAATGTTATCAAATTTTCCTGAAAATTTAACCACATGCTGTTTTCGGTTATAAGAACACACATACAAATTTTCAGATTTTTCTGAATTCACATGTATTTATAGAAATTAAAACATTTGGTTTCATGCCATTCATAAATTAAGTTAACATAGAACATAGCATGGATTTCAGATTTAATCATGCACAGTCATGAACCACACATACATATTGGCACAAGAAATTTTTCCCAATTTAATTCCCAACACACGATTTACTAGAATTTTCGCAAGGTCTACACATGTTTTCTATTTCTCATTGTAGAAATTATAAAAATTCGCATGAGTATGGGAAAATTTCCAAGTTTGCAGGGCATGGACTGATACATATAAACATGGTCCATAAAATTTCACAGCCTTTAATTCCTCAGAATTCATGGGAACAAAATTAAACATGCGTAACCTCTTTCCTACACATGCCTTTTAATAATTCTAATAATTAATTCCATCCACACAAAAATACAGGAAATTTCACACACATCACATTATCTATTTTACATAACATATAAAATTTACATTATATCCTCATGCGCAGAAATCCGGAATTTAAAGATATAGGGCAGAACAGTTCACTGTTCTGTCAAGAAGAACTCAACGGCATACTATGGACGTTTACAATAGTTGGCGGCAACATCGTTGGCCGCTGACTCAAGATCTCAACGGCAATAGATCTTGCCGTCAAGTTCGGACCTGTGTAAAAACACAGTCCGAGCTCTAAAGAATGGTGAATGTAGGGGATCCAGGACACGAGGAAAATCCATAAAAATGATAGAAACCTCCTAGACACATACATGGACAAGGTGAAAGGGTTACTTGCCTTTGGAAAAACTCCTAAAGGGATCAAAATGGTTGGAGAAGCTCTCCTTGGGCAGTCCCAAGAAGCCTCCAAGATGTCTCCACTCCGGCCTCTGTGATGCTCCCCTCTGCAATCCAGGGTCGGGGATGTGTAGCCGGATGTGTTGTCTCCCTCCTTGTCGAAGTAGATCTCCAGATGAGGCCTTGGATCGCCGGATCAAAGCCTCCAAACTCCAAGTTTTCTCACAGCTCACTAGGGTTTTCTCTTATCTCTTTGCAAAGAGCCAAGAGAGCTCTAGAGGTTGCAACAAGGGCTCTCTTAAGAGAGGACCCTCTCACCCCACGCAAGAGGTCGGTTGGAAGGCCAAGGAGCCGTTGGGGAGTGGTTGGTATCTCCCATCAAGGCATGGCACACCATGCTGCTGCAGACTGGTCTGTCAGGATATAGACGTCCACCGATATGGCCGTCGACTGAATAATCGACGTCCACCTATATGGACGTTAACAATAAGTGAACGTCCATTCATGTTGACGTCGACTAACCCTTCGGCCAGAACCCAAAACCATGCAAAACCCTAATTTCTCCTAAGTTCATGCATGCAATACATAGGGTGTAATGCACACACTCACTATGTCACGAAATCAACCGATATATACATACAACTAAGTTTATACATACATTCATAAGTACACCAAGATAATGTATACATAATACTTACACGATAATGCATATACATACACAAGCATAAAATTGCACACAATAAAATAATAAGGACAAAATTCGAGGGCCTTACACCTATTGCCATTCTCTCTATGCCACCACCACCTATGCCTGAGCATACCACCATCACAACACCAAGGCTCAAGCAAGCTCCACTCACCTCTGAGCCGGAGCAAGAGTTTCCTACTCCCAAGAGTATGGCTGCTTCAGCCTCTGAGTTGGAGGAAGAGCTCTCTTCGCACGAGCCTATCCTTGCCATCATCCGATCACCTCACATCAAGCCCTCCACATCTGACGAACCCACCATAGCCACCATACATCCCATCACCACATCCCAATGGAGCGGGTGTGCATCACCAGCAGCATGCCTTGAAATTACTTCCCCTATGCAAGATGGACTGAATGAAGATAGCCCAGTTCCGGTCATGTGTTTCGACCCTTACAACTACATCAGTCGCATGTCGGTCTGTGTCCTTATCTCAGGCACATTCGGGAAGGATGAGCCTTCATCTCCTCAAAAGAGCACTGTCAAAAAGAGTTCCCCGGTCCTAGTGCCAGCCAGGTCCAAAGCGGGGACGGTAGCCATTATGGTGCTTATTATAAATGCTACCATTAATGCCATCATCACTCCTCGCTCAGTTATTTTGCATATGGCTGGTCAAGAGAAGGGGTTCTCTACAAACGTCGTGCTATCTCACGCGGCTGCTAAGACCATCATGAATCAGCTGTCACTCAAGGGGCAAGAAGTCACGCTGCTCGAAGCATCCAAAGCCCTCCTTGCCATGTTTCAACCTGACCATGGGCACATTGCTATGTCACCAAAAACACTCAAGGTTTTGCCAAGAGTTCTTTGCAATTTGCCTCAGTCTGTCAGTCAGTTGGCCATGCTAGTGCCACCCATCACACTCCCAGAAGCATCCCCTCTTCAACTGTCAAGGGAGTTGATCTTCATGCCAGATTGTTTGGCCAAGATGCCAAGTCTCAAGCTTATGGTGTCGCGCATCAAGTCCCATGGGTCTGCACTATCTACCTATCAAAGGAATCCTTCTTAATGAAAATGCCAATTTATGGCGTTCCCCTATGGGTGTCTATAAAGGTTGGATATGCAAATGATAGCCAAGGGGCAAGTGCGCACACGACAGTCGTGACGACTATAATTGATGAGAGAGCCGTGTGGCTGCAAGGAAGAGCGAGGCCATCTGCTGCCTGGTCCCGCTATTTAAGACGACATGTCAAGAAGAAACCGTCGTATCTGTCTGTGAGAGCAAAGAAGTTGTGGTGTCACAAGAAGAAATCTGCCAAGAAGCAAAGGAGGCTGAGATCAAGATTGAAATTCTTCAAGAAAAATATCGATCTCCCTATCTTGTCATCTCCTGATCTTGATCTTTCAAAACTACTCATTTTGGTCAATCTGGTTCCCAGAGGAGGCGCCCGATCTCCCAATTCTGGACTGGTGCCGCATTATTCCCCTCCTACTCCTTTAGGGTCTTTGGACCCTCACTTATCTCTTCCTCCTGAGCCACCCGATCACCCTCGAGGTTCCCAGGTTTTGTCTCCATATCCATCTGGGTCACCTGACTTTCTTTCTAGTGCTCAAGATTCCCCTTTTCCTCTTTCACCCGAGCCTCCTGATTGTAGGCCAGGCCCACATCCTTCAGGGATATCCAATCTTGGTCCTGATTCCCTTCCTTCCACTTCCCCTTCTGATCCTCCAGATCCTCCACCCTCTATCCTACAATTCATTCCTCCGACTCCTCCTGATCTCGAGCCTGACCCGATTCCTCCCTCACTACCTACTCGGGGTCCTGACCCTTTCTCTCACTATTTTTGAGGCTTTAGTCCTCACTAACATTCTTTCCCTTCTTTGTAAATTCTTTTGTTGAAAGGTTCTTATCCCTCATATTCATGTAGAGTTTTGTCTCCCTCTTGTTTGTGTTGAGTTGACTCATATTTTTTTGTTGATCCTTATTTTTCATGGTTTCCTGCAAATGAGCTAATTAAAATCAACCAAAATCAAAGTTCAAAGACTAATGCAGATCGCTCTTTCAATAAAGGGGTCATGTTGCTCACCAAATAATCATGTAAATTTTGTTTCATCAGAAAGAACATCAAAGAGAGTCATCTGAATTCACAACTAGAGTGGTCGAGTCAGTCTTAGGTTTATTTTGCTTCTGCAGCACTCAGGCTAGAGATTGCTCCGCGCTAGGGAACCGACGTTCATTCCTTGTCATTAAAGGTCACCTTAAGCAAGGATCATCACACACTCACATGGCAACCATGGTCAGTTCCTCTAGCAAACATTGTCGCTACTCAGGCCATACCTAGGAGGTGCAAAAGTTATTCTCTTCTTTACTCGGTCAATGTGTAAGGGCAAAAAAGGGCTATTTAGGCGAGGCGACCGACCTAAGCACACCTTGCTAAGAGGAAATCTCAAATAGGGACGGTCAATCAGGCCTGCAAAAGAAAAGCCAAATAAAAGTGAGAAGAAGAACAAATGAAATAAAATCAAGGAATAGGGGCATGGCAAAAAGTGGCAGTATAGTTCCCCGCGGGACACCCTTGAGCCCAGTCGTACGCATTCCCCAAACAAGAAACAGGCACAATAAAGTGACCAAAAGTCCCTCCTCAACAGAATGAACCTCTAAGGGGTGTGCCATGGAAGGAAGCTAAACCTAACTTGTCCTTTAAAGCTTGCACTAGACTTATCCCCAAACTTTCTTCTCTTTCTCTCTATAAGACTGGGTCGTCTCCCGGGTATGGCCTTTGTAGTTGCACCGCAAGCTAGGGGCAACCATCTACAGGACGCCACCATCTTAATGCACATCTGACCTTTTGGTGGTCTTTAATGAAAGGGGAATGAATGGGGACCCTTTGCCAGTAGTTTGATCTTACTTTAGTGCAGCAGTAGCAAGGGTGAGTACCTTCCGTCTCATGTGTTTTTTTAGGAAGGGCTAGCGTCGACTCTAGGGGTTATTCAAATCCAAAAACAAATCAAATATTGCCAAAAATCCCAAAAACAAAAATCAAATATTGCCAAAAATAAAAAAATCAAATATTTCTAAAAATCCAAAAAAATCAAATATTTCCAAAAATCCAAAAAAAAACAGATAATTTCAAAACTCCAAAAAAAATTCAAATGTTTTTAAACTAAAAATAACAAAAATGAGCAGATCTAATCATACATGCTAAGTGTGCAAGTACATTGGCTCCCAAACATTGATCGCTCGGATCTCCACATTTCATCATTACTTTTGCCTAAGTCTTGCTCACATCATCTTTACGATCTGTCTCTCCTCCATAGTTCCATCCATGATTTGAATTTCAAGCTTATTATCCCACCAATTCCTTCCGAAGTCCCATACATATTCTCCTTCATCTGAATGGCTCCATGAGAGGACTCTCTATGTGTGAACCTGGCTGTTCTTTAGTGCTTTGTTTCAATCATGTGGATGACTGAGTTGTTTATGCTTGTTGTTGTTAGCTTGTTTAGTGCTTTGTTTATTGCTTCATTTACACACACACAAAAAAAAAAATCAAAAAAAGCAAAACAAAAAAATGCCGAGTTCTGCGCTCCACAAGTAAGTTCAGGTAAGTATCCCTATCCCTTCTCCCTTGCATTACTATATGGTACTTATGCTACTATATTATCTCAAGGACCGACTGGTTTTCAATGTGTTTTGGGATCTGAGTTCCCCTTCAATAAAAAACAGTGATGATCTAGGTGCAAATTGTTAATCGCTGGATAGGCCGTTGAGTTAAATAAGCTTGGGAACGATGGATTCAGGCCTACACTGCAGTTGCAGGTAGTTTCTTGACCCATTCTTATTCATCTTAGCAATATTATCCTTGAGTATTTTCTATTTTTTCCTTTCTTTGCATAATTTATTTGATGATTTCTTTTATTTTAGCCCAGCATGCATCATGTAGGACTTTGAGCTTCATGCCTCATGATTTCTCAAAGGTTGCTTCCCTGGTGATGTTCAATCATGCTTAAGTTTCTTGAACAAGAAATCATATTCCACTCACAATTTAAAGGTCTTCTTTGAACTAGTCCCTTGGTCTAGTTGGCCAGTATGACTTCTGTCTGGAATTTACTCCCTTATTTCATCCCAAATCAGCTTAAATATTCCCCCTGATCCGTCTTGGTTGCGAACCGCTCCCAGGCCTTGAGTCATCGTGACCTGCCTGGCATGCACATGTCCTCCCAAGATGAAACCTGCAGGCCAATCGGCTAGGGTACCTCTTAATCAAGAGGTTGATCATCCTTTTTTTACTTTCCTTTTATGTCATTCCAGACAAGAGCCGTCTGTGCTTGCTCTTCCTTGAGGTTAGTTTAGAGTCTTCCTGAGAATTTCTATCACTTATTGGTTGTGACGAGTGTCTCTTTTACCTTGATGCCTACTTTTCAGTCCACTCTTCTTCATCCTCGCTCCTAAGGAAGCTTCTAGGAAATGGGACACTTGTCTTGGTTGGAGGAGGATGAAAGGGATGATGCCACTTGGCTTGGTTAGATAAGGTTGGATGGGGTGTTGACGAGTGTAGAGGTTAGATGGCATGCTTAGGTTGGAGTTGAAGAGGATGATGACAAGTATCACCATCCTAGCTATGCTTGGAGGCCATAAATAGACGGGGTGCTTCTCTCCTCCCATCCCACCATCCCATGCCATAGGAGGGAGAGAAGGGGACAACCAATAGCTAGAGAGGGAGAGCATGAGGTTCTCCTCTTCATGCTAAGGAGGAGGTTCTGCTCGTAGGATCCGTGCTCTGGAGGCACCCATCGAGGTGTATTAAGGCGATCTAATAAAAGAAGTGCATTGTACCGAAGGCAAACTTCTGCTTCATTCGTTGATTAGGCAAGTAGACTAGAATTTTTTATTCACAATCCTACTCTGTAATTATATTTTTATGAGATTTCATACCTAGCATGATAATTGCTCTGGTTATATTCCTTTTCCATATCAACATGCTACCAGATTGATTATCTGAGTTCCTCTCTCATGTCAGAATGCTTTAAGATTGTTTAGTTGAAAGTCTATATCATATCGGAACTCTATCAACTTATTTATCTAAGAACCTATCCTATACCGGAACCCTGTCAGTTCGAATACTCGATATCGTAACCCTCTTATGTCGGAACGCTGCTAGAATGAATACTCGCCATTATAACCCTTCCAAACTGGAATTCTTCTTAACTCGTAAATCCTCGTGCTTGAATGGATTGACGCCCTAGTTACAACATGATTCATGTTTTAAATGTTAATATTGCATAATAAAAGTATTTGTACACGGCATGATCATCCACTCTTATAAGCCAAATAGACACTGTCGTCGTAGGAAGTGACTAGAGACTCCTTGTAGAAACTGCCCCTATGGGAAAGCTCAGACTGTTACTGGCCCTGAAGGCAACAGGGATGAAATCTTGGAGGTGGACAAGTACCACTAGTTAAAGTGGAGAGAGCTTCTCTCGGTTTTGCGCAGCAACTAAGACCTATCACCATTTGCCTAGGTGGTAGCGTACTGTACTAGCTGACTGACTCCCTACTACAGTTTAGGCACTGTGTATGGCTTAATGTTATCATCACTGTCACTGCTACGGCTACTGCCTCACTGCTACTGATACTGCAACTATAAATGCTCCTACCAATGTAAATGCATTGTCACTATTACTACACTCAAAGGTTATTGTCTCCATGTAGATGTTATTCATGCCTGTAATTTTAAAATGATTTCTTATTAATTAATGACCCCTATTGTACATCTAATTAATTTGTATTATATGTTTAATTATTACATGCTATATATGCAAATTGGCGTCTGTGAGTATGATTATTGAGAGGGACATGATTAGTTTTGAGAATAAGTTTTTACATATATGATACCGTGTGTACGTCTATATGTCTTATGAATTACCATACGTTTTCCAAATATACTATATCATAGATTGTGAATTGAATTCTTGTTTACTTGTTGGGTCTACTTCATAGACTCACTCTCTTGCTATATTTTATTAGGTGAGTCAAACGGTTAGGTGATAGAAGAGGAACTCAGATTCAGCCCAGTAGTGAAGATTGAAGCTCCACTTAGTGCTTTGGTTTAGTTAGTGCTTATATGGAACTTTTGTTGTTAATGTAACCTTGAACTAGCTTTTGTAATCCAACTACATGTTCTGTGATATATGGATCTTGGTATATGATAGATGTTGGTTATAGTCTTCCGCTATTGTAATTATTTAATTGCGTAATGCTCAACCTATATGTCACTGTTTGGGTACGTTCCCACTATACTGTCTCTCTCTAGCCCTACGTGAGTTGAAAAGATTGAACTAGGTTGGAGAGGAGTTGTAGCGGCCCCGAAGCCCAGACCCCTGATTCCCACCGAGAATCCAACCACCGGTACCGCCGCCCATGGGCCCGAAGACCTAGAAGGGCTAACGGACTAGTCTAACAAGATATGTAAAGGATGTAAATAATGACAACAAGCACTAAAAAGTACTAACAAGTTAAAGAAAGTGTCTACCATAAAGTACGAGTTTAGTACAGTCCCAAGTGACAAAGTACATGTAACGACCCGACCTCCCGGACCCCCGCTAGGGACCCCCGAAGGTCGCGCCGCCACCCACAGATCCGAAGACCCAGAAGGGTTAGAAATTAGTCCAGTGAGATAAGCAATGAATTCAAATAACTATAACCAGAAAGTTTGTACATTAATAAAGAAATTATGTACAACATGTCCCAAATAAAAGTATAGGTACAGAAAGAAAGGTGTAGTCCTTAAGGGGCATACCCCAAGGACTTGCAAAAAGGCCACTCTCAACTCACACTACAAGCGCTCACGCTCTCAACTCACACTTCTGGCAATGCACGACAAACAAGCCGCCACCAAGACCATCCGGCAACGAACTCCTGCGACAACGAGTCCCTACCTGGAGAGAGTAGGGGGTGAGCCTCGCGAACAAGGCTCAATAAGGATAACCAATCCATTACCAGCCAGAGCAGTAGGAACTCCACAAAAGCAGAAGCAAAACTACTCTACAAAGCAGTAAAGCGGGAAACACCTACTGTAGAGAGTACTACAAAGCAGCGGAACAGAGTAAACACCATGACCCACAACCAAGGTTGGGCAAAACACGACTCCCGCAGAACCAGCGGAGTCAAACACAATGCGGAAGCAACACCTTGGCACACACTTATCGAGACAAAGGAGTTTACGGAGCACCGGAGCAACCACATGAGACCAGAGTCTCAAAACACAAGCACCAACATCCCGGACCTCCACGAGGTCGGGAAGGAACAACCAGGTGTCACCCCGAGAGACACCAAGCAACCAAGTAAGAACGACGTCTCACCACCACCATGGCCACCTCAAACCTCCACAAGTTTGAGGGCCCAAAAGCAGAACCACCTTGGACCCTGGACAAGCCACGAGGGCAGGGAACTACACACTCCAGTGCCACCACGGACGGCACCAAGGAATGGGTTACTGAAACAGCAGTCGGGTGCCTACCCAAGGCACCCTGAGAGAACATGCTACGAGGAACAACGCCACAAGCACAGGCCAACCAGGCCAGACCAACAAAGCCCACGGAAGCTAGACACGCCCAGGATACAACCACTGTGCAGGCTAGGGCAACGAGAACACATTCTCGGAAACAGCGTGAGAAACTCCATCACAGTAAGAGCAACCAAGCCACCGCCACAGGCAACTAAATGAGGGACACACAGTCCACCCCTCTCGCTTGCCAGCTGCTGACTCCTGCCTACAACCTCCTCGGTAGAGTGAGGCTAGCGATTCACAGCAAGAAACAACCACAACCACCACAACCCAACCGAGCTACGGCCCCACGCCTGACCTCCCTACGCGGCTCTGGAACCAACGAAGAGCGAGGCAGTGAGAAGGACTAGCTGGTCCGCACCGGAAGAGCGCCTAAACCACCTCGGCGACCCAGACCTGGCTAAGAGAGCTCTACAAATGACTCTACGCCGCTGTCCCCACCGTTTTCCCCTTCTGCTCCAAGTCTGTGACTTGAGCACGCCCACCACCCAGAGAACTCCCTCTAACAGACATGCATGGCTAGGGGTCCCATGAAACGGTAACAACCTGTCTCGCAGACAAGCCCTCAAGTGCCTAGCACTGGGCGAACAGAGAATTGGCGAGGCAACCACCACAGAAAATGGCACAGCTGGCTTGTAACCAAGACAAGCCCAGCAGGCACAGGCATGCATGACACCCCTTCCAGAAACCCCCAGAAGGGCCGTCGGCCTACCAAGGCACAAACTACAGCCAGGAACGAGGTAACCAGAATGCGACCACAGGTGCGTCGGCTTCTGAGCAAGAAGGCGACGACCAACCTGTCGTCACCAGGTCGCGACGACTAGGGTGTCGCCTTCTGATCTGAACGTGACGTATTGACCTATTGCGTTCAGCATCAGAAGGCCGAACTCCAAACAGGCCAGTAGAAACCAGCCAAACCACACCTAAGCCAGAAGGCGACGAGGACCCCATCGCGACCCGAAGGAAGAACGCGACATAGATCTTGTCGCAACTAGAAAGCGACACAACAGGTGTCGCCTTTAGATTTAGAACGTGACATATCGAAGCGTTGCGTTCCTCATCTGATGGCAAGGCCCTTGGGGCAGACCCACCCCCCAAGGGGGCCACCAAGGCAAAGCCCCAAACTGAAGGAAAGACCTCGTGCCAAGTTGGTGAAACCTCACTCTAACCAACTTGGACACGAGCCATCCTCCGCCATGATCGGAAACTGGAAACAGAAGGTAGAGGGGAACGCGACAACCAACCTGTCGCTACCGGAAAGCGACAGGTTACTCATCGCCTTTTGTCTGGTGTCACGACAGCCAACCTGTCGTGACCTCAGACAGAAGCCCGAACCAAGCATTGGGGCCATCCCATGGTCCCCCAAGCTACAATACTACTTCCAAACGAGAGAGGGAAGGGAGCATGCAACGAAAGCAACTAAAATAGGGCTTGAGGGGCACCAATGCCACCTCTCCTCACCCACACATAACATGCACAAAGCTTAAACACATGGAAGGAGCACCACCGGCAAGCATCTGCCCATGCAAAACACAAGAGCACTACGAGCACGGGGCGGATCGCTCCAAAACAAGCTCCATCCACACAAACATGTAAGAGAGCAAGAGATCCCTACAGATTTTGAAGAGCCAAACCCACGAAGGGCCTTCACGACAACACGGCCGCCTCCTCCTTGCTCCACGCCGCTCCGCTGCACCGCCACGAGCTCGCCGGTGACTCCACCCACCCAAGCCACTGGAGGAAGAAGGGGGAAGCCTCCCTACCTCGGAGAGGAGGAGGGAAGAAGAAGGGAAATAAAAGAGAAGAAAGAGGCGCCTGCTAGATTTAAGGCCTCAGAAATGAGGTCGCGACAGGATGCCTGTCGCGTCCTCAACCAGAACGCGATGCCTACCTCGTCGCCTTCTCAAAAGTTCCGACAGGTCTTCTGCCAGGCTGACAGCCTCCAGACCACGTGTCACACATGCAGGCTGCTCAGGTGAACATGACAGCTGACACGTCGCCTTCACACCTATGCTGTGGACACGTGGCATACCAGCCAACAGACAAAAGGAACGCGACACAAGGGCCGTCACCTTCTCAACTAGAAGGCGACAGGGAACACGTCGCGTTAAGAATGTGACACCCCGATCCGTCGCGATTCCAAGGACAACACCAAGGAAGCCAAAACCCGGAATGTTACAGTACAAGTGCTAAAAAGAGGGGATAATAGATCCTTTAGGGGCATACCTCGAGGGTGAGGAGCCAAGAAACACAAGGGGAACACTGCTCAAGGAAAACGTCGTCTGCTACAGCCCTGTCTCCTCTGATCGCCACAGAAGGTGCTGTTGTGAAGTCTCACCTGAAAGGAAGGGAATGAGCTTCATGAAGATGTCCAGTAGGGACTTCCAATTTCCCACTGGTTCTAACAAGCAAATAGATATATGCTTTAAAGGAAAATAAGTAAGATAATCTATTCTACTAACAAAGTAAGTGCGGAAGCAGAAAGTGAAACTACACGGCCATCGATCTAAACACGTTCAGACCAGAAACTCGTGTAACTACGACATGGGAATGAACCCCAAGACTGCAAACATAGACAGAGGGAAACTATCTGGACAATGACACTAGCCACAGAACAACTACCACTAGTCAACAGGTCAGTGTTAGTCTTAGGTGGACAACAAGCCAATATGATATTGTATCATTTTGTTCAGTTATTAATAAAATGACTTTTGTTTATTATTTTATCTTGTTGGTATTATAATAAATGTAGGATCGAATAGATCGATGGATCAGATCTAGAAGGGGGGGGGTTGAATGGATCTGACACGAAATAATGCGGAAGCTTAAGCAATTCAAAATTGCTTCGAATTAGAGATCAAGTTACACAACCAATTTGCTGATCTGAAGTGTGAGTGTGTGTAGATGATGTGTGAGGCAATTCAACAATTAGTGTGAGTGTGAAATCCTATGCAAGCATCTAATGCAGACAAGCAGATCAAACCATTGCACATATAATTTTTTAGGTGGTTCAGAAATCACACCAGTGATTCCTACGTCCACCCTTCACACAGTGATGACACACTACTCAAATTTGAGTACAACTCACACTCGAGAACGATGACTCCAACACACTTGAGCTTGACAACTCACACACAAACTCTAGAGCACAACCACTCAAGAACCTGAGCACGCTTACTCAACCACACACTGAGTGTTCAACTCGCCAAAACCGAGCTCGACGGCTCACAAAACACAAGCTAGATTAAGATCAACATAAATTAAATCCTCTAGCAATGATCTGATTCAAGACAGATTCAATCACAGAAATTTATGCAACACTTTATGCATAAATATCATAGATGAATCGGAAGAACAAGTTCAGAATAGTGGGAAATAGATACAGTATTTGTGTTCTTCGATGGATATTTCTTGCAGATGGTTGAATCTAAGAAACTTGGTGATGCCCTTAATCACTTGGCGATGCTCTGCTCCAATGGCCTCTGAATCTCCAGAAATTCTCTTCAATTGCTTGCTTCTGCTGGATCTGCTCCTTTGAGAAGTGCTCCAACTCCTTCTTCAGATCTCTCCTTCACTCCCTCGTGCTTTTTCAAGGAAGGAGATGGATCACCGCAGCCACGATAGAGACAAGAGCAGAAGATGCCTCTTTTTCCGCCAAAACCTTTTTCTAGAGTTTTTCTGGATTCTTCTTCTTGTTGGGGGGCCAATAATTGGGAATATATATAGGCCCATAAGTCCAACAGTACCCTTGGAGTGCGTGGACACACAATCCAAGACAACTTCCGTTGAACCCCAAGCGGCCACGTGTCTAGGTAAATCAGGTGTTGAAGCTTCAGCCGAGGTGTGTCGACACCACTTTCCCTGTGTGTCGACACCCTGTCTCCCCCTTTTTGATGATGGCAACATTGATTCATCATGACAATTTCATTTTCTTACAAATGTGATTTTTGAGCCATTGATATCCTTCTTCATGCAATACATAACACATCTTTGAATGTCCATGAGCCTGTTCCTGCCACCACCTTATGGTGAGAATGTGATGAATTAACCAAAGGACAGGTGGAAATGTGTTTGTGTTGAACCTGGTGACATAAGTTTGCCTGAAATCTGTTCGATCATGGGGGAGATAGGTAAGCAAGGTATATGCTTCATGCAAATCAAACTCAAATTCATGGTAATCCTCCCCAGCATTTGGAAGCATGAAGAGTGTAGAACCCAGCTCAGTTGTTAAAAGAATGGAAACCCCTTTTACTTCAGATTAAAAACCCTCTAGAACAGCAATTAAGTTCATATAAAATTCTTGCACCAACCTAGGGTAAAAAGTGTGAAACTCAGAAATAAAGTGTAGCCAGCCTTGAAATTTGAAAAAATTGATGAAATCAGGAAATGCACTGGAGAAGTTCTCATCTTGCAAATCAACATCTCGGGGCTTAAGAATAGGTTTCCCTGCAGTGGGTATTTTGGAAGATGTGGCTTCAGGAAGACCAGAAGAACTAGATGAGGTGGAGAAGGAGTCTCCGGATCATTAAGCACTGGTGTCTGAAGAGCTGGAGAGAATCTTCCTCCTCGGATTACGAGACACTTGGGGGACTTGGTTCGACTAGAAGATGGCAACCTACCCCGCTTGGAGGGAGTGGCAGAAGGTGAAGAACCATCCTGTTGCGGCGTCGGATCATGGCGACTCTTGCTCGCGCGTTCGATCAGGGCTCTTCAATTACTATCCCTTGAGCAGTAGCCCTAGACCGTGCGCCCCTCCTGGGTGACTTCTTGGGAGGCATGGTAGCAAGCAAGAAGAAAGAAGATGGAGGAAGTGAGACTTCGGATGGGAAGAGATGGAGGATGGAGGAAATGGTGGGAACGAGAGAGAAAACTGCCGTTTTCTTTTGAGATGAGAAGAGGCGGTGGGTCGACCTGCAAACAAGGGCATATAAAAAGGCTTGACGCAAGAGATGAAGAGGTAAGATGAACCGCCGGTGCTCTTTACCCAAACGGTGACTAATGAAAGAATCCGCTTGGTGTCGACATAGGAGGGGACTGTGTCGACCTGACCAGTGATGGTGTCGACACATGAAGAGGACTGTGTCAACCTGACTGGGCAAAACTGGTGATATGTTCAGAAAAAACTGTGATGGAGTCTTTATGATGATGAAAGAGGTATGGAATCAATTATTCAAGGATTTGTAATATGTTAAAGAATTTTGTCATTTCTTAACAAGAAACCATTATGAATTCAAGGGTTAAACAAACACTTCCAAGGTATGTTCATTGATTATAATGAAACACTGAAACGACACTTTGAATGATATAGGACATTCAATGCAGTCAATGGCAATCGTTCATATTCTTCCAATCCAAGGTAATGAAATTTCTTTTAGAATGAAGTGAATTGTGATGAAACTAAACAGTCTTAAACAATCTGATATAGGGTAAGGTTGTTTGTTTTGAGATTGAATATTCTTGGACTTTTTTTTTAAATAAATTTTCAAATGTAGTAAGTCTTTTTCACACAAGAACTAATGCTTTTAGACACCATAGTCCCTGGTTACTAAGGATTTACTCATTATCCAGCTTCAAGGGGTAAATGATAACCTTTTGACATGGAAATATACGTTTATGAGATGCCAATATTTCCAGTTACTCAGTTATCATAATTATTATAAATTTTTTTAATTTTGTTTTACCCCTCAGAACAGAGATAGCAAAAACACCTCATGACATACATTGCTCTTCATTCTTTGTGAAGGTTTGTAGTTTCTCAGCATTAGTGTCATTGCTCTGTCAAAAGAACGATTGAAAGTGAAGATGAGAAAATTGGATACATCCTTATCCCTCATCAGTTGTCAAAGAGAAGTCTAAATTCAATGTACAATTGATCTTTATGTCTTTAAAGAAATTAAATTGCTTTAGGAGTTCAGAATATAAATGAATAATGACTGTAGAAATGTAATAGATCAGTCAAAAAGCCATTCTTTGGTTTCTTTTGATAAAATTAATGAACATGTCTTGGATAGGTATTGTAATAACACAATGAATCAATTTTGAGTTTATGTAAGAAAAGAGTCATGAATTCTCTAGCTCCCCCTGAGTTGTTGATTCCAGAAGTCTTTCATTAAGATAAAGAGAACCAAAAGTATTGAAGGACAAGGATTTCCCCTCAACAATTGCATACAAGATTCTTGATACGTGGCGCAGACATATACTCACGCATAGTGAAAGTGTCCAGACAAGCCTGACTTGTCTTTCTTCAAATCACTATTTGATATACCAACAATGCCAATGCAATGTGAGAGTTAGGAACTTATTTGCAAAAATGGGAAGAGTTTTATTGGGAAAAATAGATAGAACAAAGTAGAGTGAAACAATATTTACAACAGGAAACAATCACACCCCCTCAGAATGTGTCCTAACATAGACACACAACACTCAACCCAATGATAGAGAGGTCAAGAAGAATGTGGACATTTGCATAAACCAAGCTCTCTTCTTAAAGATGAAAATCTATTTTCTGGAAGAGGCTTAGTGAAGATATCAGCAATTTGATTTTCAGTTGCTATGAAGTGAAGTTCAAAATATTTTTTTAGCAACCTCATCGCTCAAGAAATGATGCCTGATATCAATGTGTTTTGTACGTGAATGCTGAATTGGGTTTTTAGACAAATTAATAGCACTAGTGTTATCACATAAAATAGAAATGCATCCTAACTTATGATTATAGTCTAGGAGCTGGTGTTTCACCCAAAGAATTTGTGTGCCATAACAACCAGCTGCAACATACTCAGCATCTACAGTGGATAGAGCAACTGAGTGTTGCTTTTTGGAAGCCCAAGAAATCAAGCATCCACCTAGATATAAGCACAAGCCACTAGTACTTTTTCTATCAAGCTTACAACCTGCATAATCAGCATCACAATACGCAATCAGATCTAATTTACAACCAGCAGGATACCAAATACCAACTTCACATGTTACAACAAGATATTTAAAAATTCTTTTGACAGCTAACATGTGACTTTCTTTAGGATTAGCTTGAAACCTTGCACACAAGCACACACCAAATTGAATATCAGGTCTAGAAGTAGTGAGATAAAGCAGAGATCCAATCATACCTCTGTAGATCTTTGGGTCTACTGACTTACCAAGTGAGTCTTCCTCTAGTTTTACATTAATTGCAATTAGTGTGCTTGAGTGTTTGAGGTTATGAAAGTCAAACCTTTTCAGAAGTTCTTTGACAAATTTTGTTTGACTGATGAAGATCCCTTCATTGGTTTGGTTCACCTGCAATCCCAAAAAGAACTGTAAGTCACCCATTAAACTCATTTTAAACTCAGTTTTCATTTGGACAGCAAATTCAGTGCACAAACCTTTATTTGTGGATCCAAAAATTATGTCATCAACATAAATTTGGACAACAATGATTTGTTTATTTACTGTTTTTGTAAACAAGGTTTGATCAACATTACCTCAAGTGTATCCTTTCTCTAATAAGAATGAGCTCAAACGGTCATACCAAGCTCTTGGAGCTTGCTTAAACCATAAGGAGCCTTATGAAGTTTGAAAACATGATCAGGAAATTTTCATTTTCAAAGCCTGGAGGTTGTTCTACAAAAATATTTTCTTTGATGTATTCATTCAAAAAGGCACTTTTGACATCCATTTGGTAAACTTTAAATTTCAGAGATGATGCAAAAGCAAGAAATATCCTCACAGCTTCTAGCCTAGCTACAGGGGCATATGACTCTTCAAAATCAATACCAAACTCTTGATTGTACCCCTTGGCAACGAGTCTAGCTTTATTCCTAACAACCTGTCCATTTTCATTCAATTTATTTCTAAACACCCATCTAGTACCAATAACAGATTGGTCACTAGGTCTAGGTACTAATTCCCACACTTGATTTCTATCGAATTGATGAAGTTCATCATGCATTGCATTGATCCAATCTTCACTCATTAGAGCTTCATCAATTGACTTGGGTTCAATTTAGGAAATTAGTGCTAGTGGGTCTTGATTTTATTCAGAAAAGATGATCTAGTTCTAACTCTATCATGCACATTACCAACTACATTCTCAATTGGATGATCTATTAAAATCTATTTTCAAGAATTACCTATTGAGATGCATTCAAGTCTGGAACAATATTACCTGATCCACTTGTGGTAGGTGAATGGTTGTCCAGAATTTCAAGTGAGTCTGTATTTTCCGCAACAGTTGGTGAAGATTCAACAATGAAATCATCCTCTTCCTTATTTTGAGGAACTCTGCAAGATGTAGAATCATCAGTTGAAAATGAGTTTTCATCAAAGACTACATGTGGAGATTCTTCCACAGTTTTATTTTTGAGAATGTACACTCTAAAAGCTCTAGAGATTTCTGAATAACCAAGGAGATGGCTTCATGACTTTAGGCATCAAATTTATCAAGATTTTCTTTATTGTTATTATGTACAAAGCATTTGCACCCAAAGACTTTAAAGTAAGATAAAGTTGGCTTTTTGTTTTTCAACAATTCATAGGGGTTTTTTTCTAATTTTTGGTCTGACCAATGCTCTGTTTAGAATGTGATTTGTTGTGTTTACAGCTTCAGCCCAGAAGGATTTGGGCAGTTTGCTTTCCAAGACCATGGACCTAGCCATTTCCACAAGTGTTCTATTCTTCCTTTCCACAACTCCATTTTGTTTTGGAGTTCTTGGAGAAGAAAATTTGTGAAAAATGTTTAGTTCAGCACACAAATCAGAGAAAGTTTTGTTTTCAAATTCACCCCCATGATCAGTTAAAATGGATTTGATTTTATGTGAAAAACCTGTTAAGGCAGAGGTGCAGAAGTTCCTGAATTCTAGGCAAGCATCACTCTTGTGAGATAGAAAAATAACTCATGTATATCTAGTAAAATCATCAATGATGACAAAACCATATCTTTTGCCACTTAGACTAAGAATCCTTGATGGCCCAAAAAGGTCCATATGAAGCGATTCTAGTGGCTTAGAAGTGAGTACATCATTGAAGGTTTTAAAAGATTTTCTGGTTTGTTTTCCTTGAGCACATATCCCACAAAGTTGATTCTCAATGTTTGGAAAAGATTCAGGAAGTCCTTTAACCAGATTTAGCCTTAAAAGTTTGTTTATTGTGTTGAAACTTGCATGACCAAGTCTTTTATGCCATGTCCATGCAATTTCATCTTTATTTGCAACTAGACAAATACTTTCAGCAAAATTTTTATCAAGATTGATCATGTAGACATTGTTCTCTCTTTTGCCAAAGAATTTTATTTTTTTAGTGGAAGAATCAATTATTTTGTAGAAATCAGATTCAAACACAACCTTGTGACCTTTGTCAAACAATTGACTTATGCTCAACAAATTATAATTCAAACCATCAACTAACAAAACATTTTCAATTGAGTTTGAGGATGATTTACCAACCTTTCCAGATCCAATGATTTTCCCTTTATTTTTACCTCCAAATGTGATAGATCCTCCCTCCTTTTCAATCAGAAATGAGAATTTTATTCTGTCTCCTGTCATGTGTCATGAACGCCCACTATCAAGAAACCATACATTGGAATTGGGTGCACGACCTTCCTGCAAAGATCAAATCAGAGAAGAAGAGATTTTGGTACCCAAACATTGTTCGGACCATCAGTTTGTTTGAGCAGAAACAAAAAATCTTTTCTAATCCACATTTGAGTTATTTTTGGCTTTAGCTTTGTTTTGGAAGTGATTTCTCTTTTTGGCATTCTAACATTTCTTTTTGGAATGAAAACATCAGTGTTCTTTCATTCATAAGCATGGAGGTTATGCATCGTGGGATAATCATAGCTGTATGGAAATCCAAACCAAGACTTCTGTTGATATCTTGGAAATTATGGGTAGACAAATTGTGAATGGTACCAAGGAGGATTATGATACCATTGATTCCAAGAGTTAATCCAATCAGAATGATGTGTTGTCTTCGATCTCCAATAGCCATCGTGAAAGTTTGTTTTTGTGTTTTTATAATTTTTCAGATTTTTATTTGAGTTTTTGTTCAACTGGTTGTTATTTTTCACAATTGGACGGGTAGACCTGTGTTGGACGGGTGTCAACCTGCCTTGTTTCTTTTCACTTTGATTTTTGTTCATTTCAGAGGTTTTCTTTGGCACTTGTGTATTTTTGTTTCCTGTTCTAGTACTTTTGACAAAATTTATCATGGGAATTTTTGTAGATTTTTCTTCCTTTTCAGCAGATTTATTCTTCTCTGAATTTTTAGGAATGAATCCCGGACCATGTTTGTTGCCTTTCATTTTCACTCCTAGCAATTCATCAAGATTTTCCTTTCCATTTGTAAATTTTTTAATAACTTTTTCCTTTTCTTCCAACAAGCTCTTAAGCTTCAAATTTCATCATTAACTTGTTGCTTTTCCTTTTGTTGCAATTCCATTTTTTCAGAAAGTTTTTCAAAATCATTATTGGCCTTTTGAGATGCAAGTTTGAATTCATCAATTTCGTTCAGAAGTTCTTCCTTTTCTTCATTGAGTTCATATACTTTATTTTCAAGTTCAGAAATTCTTCTATTCAATGAAGTATCATGCATGGTATTTTCAAATTTCTTTTTCAGATGTTTGTTTTCTTTTCTTATTTCAGAAAATTTCTCAACCAACTCAGCATATGCATCTTGCCAATCTTCAATAGAGTATTGTTCAAAAGAAGAACTTACCTTTCCATCGCTGCTGTTGGCCATAAAGCATAGCTCCTCATTCCCTGAACTTGAGGACTTCTCTTCTTCATCCTCACTTTGGTCTTCATCTGACCAAGTTGCTATCTAAAGCTTCTTCATTTTGTTGTTCTTTTTGTACTTGTCCTTTTTATTCTCAGGACATTCCCCTTTCATATGTCCTGCCTTGTTGCACCTGTAGCAAATAACAACCTCATCAGTTTTTTGATTTCTACTAGAATTGACATTTGAAGAAGAAATATTCCTTTTGCCAGAAGAAAATTTCTTCTTTCTAGTGAATCATCCTTTTCTTGACTTTAAAATTTTTTTGAATTGCCTAGTGATGAGGGCAAGTTCATCCTCATTGGACTCAGACTCTTCAGAACTTGATTTCTCTTGACTTTTCTCTTTGTTACTTGATGAAGCCTTAGGTGCTACCGGTTTGGCCTTAAGCATATGTTCTTCACTTCTTTTCAAATTTATTTCATAAGTCATTAAAGACCCTATGAGTTCATCCAAAGAGATTTTGGATAAATCCTTAGAATCTTCAATCACTGTGGCCTTTGTATGCCAGATAGATGATAGAGAGAGCAAAATTTTTCTTACCAAATCAGCATCAGTGTCCTCTTTACCTAGTGCCTTCAGTCCATTGATGATTGTCATAAACCTAGCAAACATTTTAGAATTTGATTCGTCAGATTTCATCATAAACAATTCATATTCAGAAACAAGTATGTTTGCTTTAGTTTCCCTAACTTGAGAAGTTCCCTCATACATTAATTCAAGTTTATCCTACATTTCTTTAGCCGATTTACACATGAATATCCTTGAATATTCTTTAGGGTGGACTGCACACTGAAGCATGTTCATGGCACTATAGTTAAGAGTAGCTCTCCTAATCTGTTCTCTAGTCCAGTTCTCTTCATCTCCTTGATTTTCATAAGGACCCACTTCAACTACCTTCCAGATTTCATAGTTTTGAGCCCTAATAAAAACTTGCTTGCGATTCTTTCAATAAGAGTAATCAGACCCATTGAAAAATGGTGGCCTATTAAGGGAATGGCCTTCAGCAATAAATCCTCGAGAATCCATTAAGCGAAATGAAAGACAGTGATAGAACACTCAAGCAATTCAAGCAAGTGAGATGCAAAAATCACTAAAATCAGATCAGAAACAGATATAAACCCGCTCTGATACCAATTGTAGGATTGAATAGATGGATGGATCAGATCTAGAAGGGGGGGGGGGGTTGAATGGATCTGACACCAAATAATGCGGAAGCTTAAGCAATTCAAAATTGCTTCGAATTAGAGATCAATTTACACAACCAATTTGCTGATCTGAAGTGTGAGTGTGTGTAGATGATGTGTGAGGCAATTCAACAATTAGTGTGAGTGCGAAATCCTATGCAAGCATCTAATGCAAACAAGCAGATCAAACCATTGCACATAGAATTTTTTAGGTGGCTTGGAAATCACACCAGTGATTCCTACATCCACCCCTCACACAGTGAGGACACACTACTCAAATTTGAGTACAACTCACACTCGAGCACGACGACTCCAACACACTTGAGCTTGACGGCTCACACACAAACTCCAGAGCACAACCGCTCCAGAACCTGAGCACACTTGCTCAACCACACACTGAGTGTTCAACTCGCCAAAATCGAGCTCGACGGCTCACAAAACACAAGCTAGATCAAGACCAACATAAATCAGATCCTCTAGCAATGATCTGATTCAAGACAGATTCATTCACAGAAATTTATGCAACACTTTATGCACAAATCTCATAGATGAATCAGAAGAACAAGTTCAGAATAGTGGGAAATAGATACAGTATTCATGTTCTTCGATGGAGATTTCTTGCAGAAGGTTGAATCTAAGAAACTTGGTGATGCCCTTAATCACTTGGCGATGCTCTGCTTCAACGGCCTCTGAATCGCCAGAAATTCTCTTCAATTGCTTGGTTCTGCTGGATCTGCTCCTTTGAGAAGTGCTCCAACTCCTTCTTCAGAGCTCTCCTTCACTCCCTCATGCTTTTTCAAGGAAGGAGATGGATCACCGCAGCCACGAGAGAGGCAAGAGCAGGAGATGCCTCTTTTTCCGCCAAAACCTTTTTTCTAGAGTTTTTCTGGATTCTTCTTCTCATTGGGGGGCCAATAATTGGGAATATATATTGCCCCATAAGTCCAATAGTACCCTTGGAGTGAGTGGGCACACGATCCAAGACAACTTCTCTTGAACCCCAAGCGGCCACGTGTCTAGATAAATCGGGTGTTGAAGCTTCAGCCGAGGTGTGTCGGCACCACTTTGCCGGTGTGTCGACACCCTGTCCCAAACACAAAACAGGTCTCCTGGAAACTAGAACTAGTGTCGATACCACCAATGAGTGTGTCAACACCGCTTGACCCTGTCTTTAAAAAGGGCTTCTGGGACAGTGAGCCAGTGTCGACACCACCAAGGGATGTGTCGAGACCACTATGGCAAACTTGTATAAACCTGAAAATATTGAGTGTAAGTCATTAACACATGATATTATCATCAAAGTACGAGATATGAAATATTAAAAACATGTTACTTAGGCATCGTTGTGACATGAAAAATATGTGTAACATGTTCTACACATTATTCACAAAATCATAAAGTGTCATCATCAAAACTAGGGAGAGACAAATATTAATTGATTAATTCCAAACACACTCAACCCAACAATAAAGTCCATGAACATGTGCAATAGTGAGGAGACTATGATGTGCGATCATACTAATGAGACTACTCACTTAATAAACACATATTCTAAATGTTCCTATTAGGTGGATACCTGAGAAGGACATCAAATATCTGGTTAGAATAGTATTGTTTACTCCCGCTCATATGATGAGGATGACTAATCTCATAGTCATGTGTGTGTAGACACTAAGAATAAACAATAGGTGCTCTTTAGAGAAAGAGTTCACTGAACGGATCCAATAGAATCACTGGATGGTATTGTACCTAACTGTCAACCAGAAAGATTCGATTGTCACAGTTGTGTAGATGGTCTTTAGACCTGAGACACCAAAACACCTTGTTGGTGGACTTCTGTGTTTTGAGTTTGGCCTAAGAATCTCTATTCAAGAGATTTCATATAGTCAAAGTTCGGACACAGCGGAAGACCTTCGAAGGGGATTGAGTGGTCAACAAGGGATCATTTGAACTCGGTACACAAAGGGAAAATACTCAAGGGAATGATGTAATGGAGTCCCTGGCCAGGGCAGACAAAATATCAAAAAGGGAGTTTTTGATGTTAATCTAAAGCATCGGATCCTAGTGGGACAACAAGTTAGGATTTGACAGTATACCATATCCTAAGTTGTTCCAAGAGTATTATGCAAATGAGAGATTATATCTACATGGTAACTAATGACGGAAAGGTTCCTTGTGAGGGTTGCAGAACCTCAATACCTTCTAGGTTCACATGGTGTTGCTTGGCACCCAACGTGTTCGGAGGCCCAACTGAGTCGGCTAGATAAAGTCAATTCAGATTATTAATTAGCTAATATGAGATATTAACTAATTAATCTAGTTAGTAAGTGTTACTAATTTATTGGGCCATTAACTGGATTGGTACTTGGGCCTAGAGGGTCACATGCAATTGGTTTTCAGATGACGATCTAAATATATAAAGATCAAGGGTTTTTTGTGAAAAACCACTATCTCTATATAATGATGTGGTGGGACAACCCTGGCCAAGCATCAGGGTTCCACCTGGCCGCCCCCCTTCTCTCTCTCTCTTGCGACACGTATGTCGCGGAGATCAGCACAGATCCAAGCACTATCTTCGAGCGTTGCGGAACCCGAGGAAGCGGGTGTTGATCGCCGTGAGGAAGATTGCGTGGACACCGCTAGAGGCCAGACGGCTGAACGACTTGTGGCGTCACCTCCACAGAATCGTACGAACGCGGATCCGAATCCGCGCAAGGTGATTTTGATTACCCGATAGTCTGGTTTGCGAATCCCAAACGATCGAGATCAATTTTAAATCTCTTTTTCCGTTGTGTTTTCTTGATCTCGAGTCGCCGTAGATCCTAACAGTGGTTTCAGAGCCAGGTTCCACTGCAATCTACATTTGTTTTGGGGCTGAAATCATTTTTTTTTGGATTTTTTCTATGCAAAATATGCTTGATCCCTTCTCAGTCTGTCTGCATTTTCTCCAAAGGTTGGAAAGGCATGTTGTTGTCTCTGGTTTAGACCAAAGGCATTAGCAGCAGCATCACAGGGTTGGCCCCTTTTGGCGCGGCATTTTTTTTCCCCCTGCTCCTCTTGGATTTAATCCGGCGAGGATCGGATGGGCGTTGCGAGCACATCAACAAAAAAAAAAAAAAATTGGGGACGCCACCGCGGCGAACCTATCCGGCAGTGTCGGATGGGTGCCACACCGCCGCCGGACTGGGTCCACGCGGCGGTGGCCCGCTTCGGCGGGGCCTTCCCAGGGCTACGCCCGTGGGGAAGGCAGGCGCCAAGCGCGCCACCGCAGCTAGGGTTTCCCTAGCTGCGAGCGGGTGCGACAGGGCCGAACGGCCCCGCGCGGGCCGCGCGTAGGCCAGGCCGGCCGCCCTAGGCAGACCAGGTCCGACCTGAGCCGGGCGGCCCAGCGCAGGCCAGGACTTGCTAGGCTAGTTCAGGCGGGCCTGACCAGTCCAGCAGAGATCCAATTTAAAAAAAAAATGGTGAGGGGATATTTTTCTGAAATAAGATAAATTATTTAATTGTTAGATTATTTATTTCAGAAATTCTTTTGCATGGAATAACCTTTTATAAATGATTTTAGATTGTATGTTCATGCTTTCATTGTTACAGTTTTGTAATGGTGATTAAAGCATGTTAAAAGGTTAATTTTCAAAATTATCGAATAATCTAATTTTGATTGGACCTAGTTTTTGAAACCAAAATTATATATTTTCAATACTTTTATTTAGCCATGTGATGTGCACTTCCATGTGTGGAATGAAATAAAAGTTTATATGGTCATGGATATATGCTTTATCTTGTCATGGGATGATGTGATTATTTTATTTATTTGTGAATGTGGGATATATGTAAATTAATAGTTAATTTGAGGTCTGCGAACCTCCTCTCTCTCTCACATTCCAATGTATTTCTATCTCCCTCTCATGATGTATTCGCCATAAGGCTTCTCCTTATTCAAAATGTACATTCAATTTTTATTTGATGTAATTTTGTTTATGAGGAATGATTGATGGCGAGGATGATCCGCTCCTGCAACAAGAGATGGGGTTGGAAAAAGTTCACTAATGCTAATGTGTTTGCAGGTTTACCAATATAAGTGTTATATTGGTATTGTAGTGGTAGTTTGACTGTTTTGGCTCCAATCAAGCTTATGCAATATCCATTACCACTCTAATTTGTATAGGATGCAAATTCTTTTTATGATATCCTAGATTATAGTATTTGGTAATATTATGGAATACATATATATTACCATCTAGGACGAGACCAAGATAAAATATTTCAAAATCCTCTATCAAAATTCTAAGCCGTAGCGCATATATTTTAGATATAGTTGCGTGGTCCTCCATCGTTATAGTTTTATGACTTAAATTACATTTGGGTGGGTTTGTTGTGCTATCCACAAGGCCCACTTAATTGTGAAATAAGTCTTAAACTATTGCATATGGATGCATGTAAACGAGGTAGAGGCACAGTGTAGTTTTGTTGTGCTATCCACAAGGGCTACATCCTAATCTATCCTCGTTAAGTAACGATGGTAAAGCTTAGACCGCACTTTATGGCTTGTTGTGCTATCCACAAGGCCATTAAAGATGCGAGGACCGAATTATGATCAGATATTGCAAAGAGTTGCAAGTCCCATGAGATGGATGCTCTTTGTTCGTGTCATGACTTGTTGTGCTATACACAAAGTCATGGTATGAGTCATTGGGATTCTGATCCCCACTAGGAGATTGTCGGCATCTCCCATTCTGCATATTTGAGAGATGTGCAGTTCGTCGAAAAAAAGTGGGAGTTTAAACTAGATTAAACACCATATCTTGTTTTAAATAATAACTGAACATCTGCTAATTATATTTCTTTTATCTCCTGTAGACTAAAATGTCGTCAGGAAATCCGTTACGTGGCATATTGGATGCCAATCATTTGACAGGCCCTAACTGCTCCGATTGGCTCAGAAACCTGAAGATTGTCCTCAGGTCTGAGCAAATCGCCTATGTCTTGGATAGTGAGGCCCCAGCTGAGCCGGCATCAGATGCCCCTGAAGGAGAGGTGCTTGAGTATGAGAAGTGGAAGCAGGATTCCACCATGGCACAATGCTTCATGCTTTCCTCAATGAGCAATGAGTTTTAGAGGCAGCATGAAGACATGGATGCCAAAGCCATCTTGCTCCATTTGAAGGAGCTATTTGCTGAATAGAGCAGAACTGAAAGATATGAGATATCTAAAAGTCTGTTCAAAGAAAGGATGGCTGAGGGATCTTCAGTACAGACTCATGTATTGAAGATGATAGAGTGGATTGAGAGGTTAGCTATGCTTGGGGTTGAACTCCCCAAGGAAATGAGCACAGACCTCATCTTGCAATCACTTCCAGACTCATACTCTCAGTTCATTGTTAACTTTAACATGAACAAGATTCAGGTCACTTTAGCTGAGTTGCTTAACATGCTCAAGACTGCTGAGGGAAACCTGCAGAAAGAAAAACCTCAAGTCCTTTTAGTTGGTAAGACCAACAAAAAGAGGAAGGCAGCTCAATCCTTTAAGAAAGGAAATCAAAAGAAGCATGTTAAGACAAAGCCAGCTTAGAAGAAAAAGAGGGACACAGGAGACGAAAAGGGCGAGTGCTTCTATTGTCACCAGAAAGGTCACTGGAAGAGGAATTATAGGCAATACCTCAAGGACAAAGCTCAGGGCACAGTGAAGCAAGGTGAAGCTTCAGGTATCTATATGATAGAGTTACACTTGTCAGTTAGAGATTCTACATCATGGGTATTAGATACTGGATGTGCTTCTCATATTTGCAATGATGTGCAGGTGCTGACAAGTAGAAGGAAGCTGACCAAGAATGAGGTGGAGCTAAGGCTAGGAAATGGCACAAAGGTTGCAGCAAGCTCCGTGGGGACAGTGAACCTTAAGCTCCCATCTGGAGATGTTCTATCTTTAGAAAATTCTTATTATGTTCCTAGCATAATAAAGAACATCATTTCTATTTCATGTTTAGATAGAGTTGGATATACGTTGACAATAAAAAACAAATGTTGTTCCATTTATCTCAGTAATAATTTGATTACTACTGCGAGTATTGTCAATGGTTTATATCTATTGGATGTTTCTTATCATGATCTCCATCTTGATGTGGCTCTTAAGAAGAGAAAGAACAGTGTGAATCAATCCTACTTGTGGCATTGTAGGCTTGGACATATTGGCGAAGGTAGACTCCAAAAGTTGCATAATAATGGGTATTTGAGTCCATTTGATTATGAATCATTTGCAACTTGTGAGTCTTGCCTCATGGGTAAAATGGCTAAATCTCCATTTACTGGACATGGAGAACGTGCAAAGGAGATATTAGAGCTTATACATTCAGATGTATGTGGCCCTATATCTACCCAAGCTAAGAGTGGCTTCTCATACTTCATTACATTCATTGATGACTTCTCTAGATTTGGATATGTGTACTTAATGAAGTACAAATCAGAAGCTTTTCAGAAGTTCAAAGAATTTAAAAATGAAGTAGAGAAGGAAACTGGAAAGAGTATTAAGACTCTTTGATCAGATCGAGGAGGAGAATACTTAAGTACAGAATTCACACAGTTCATGAAGGATAATGGTATCCTATCTCAGCTTACCCCTCCTTATACACCACAGATGAATGGCGTATCAGAAAGGAGAAATCGCACATTGTTAGACATGGTGCAATCAATGATGAGCTTTTCAGAATTACCAGTGTCTCTATGGGGATATGCAGTTGAGATAGCTGCATACTTGTTGAACAAGTTGCCTAGTAAGCCTGTGGCCTCCACACCATATGAGATAAGGGCAGAAAACCAGATTTTAAGCATGTTATAGTCTGGGTTGTCCAGCCCATGTAAAGAGGCATGATCCAGACAAACTAGAATCTAGGACACGTAAGTGTAGATTTGTTGGATATCTAAAGAAGACATTTGGATATTACTTTTACGATCCTGAGGAACAAAAAGTGATTGTTGCCAGGAGAGCTATCTTTCTGGAGGAGGAATATCTTCTTCAAGAAGATAGTGGGAGTAAAATAGTACTGGAAGAGGTTCCAGATCTACAAGTCAACACTGCCTCTGAGAATGAGGTGTTAGTTCGTGATCCTAATGATATACACACTAATGAACCACGCAAGTCAGGTAGGGTGACAAAGTTACCAGCACGATATGTGGGACATATTGATGGAGGTGACTCGAAAGTCCCCTACCATGAGGATGCTGATCCTATGACTTACTTGGAGGCCTTTGAAGGCCCAGAAGCTGGGAAATGGTAGGAGGCTATGAACTTTGAGATATAGTCCAGATCTTTAAGAAAAAGATCGGTGTTGATGGATAAATTGATACGTATAAGGTGAGACTAGTGGCGAAAGGTTATCGTCAAAGACAAGGAGTTGACTATGATGAAACTTTTTCCCCAGTTGGCATGGTAAAATCAATTAGAGTTCTTCTTGCCATAGATGCACACTATGATTATGAAATCTAGCAAATGGATGTGAAAACTGCCTTCCTTAATGGGAACCTTGAGGAAGAGGTGTATATGATACAACCAGAGGGTTACACATCTAAGGAGTTTTCAGACAAAGTGTGCAAGCTACAGAGATCCATATATGGATTAAAACAAGCCTCCAGGAGTTGGAACATAAGATTTGATGAGGCCATTAAATCTTATGACTTCATTAAGAATGAGGATGAACCTTGTGTGTACAAGAAAACAAGTGGGAGTGCTGTCACCTTTCTACTTCTTTATGTAGATGACATTCTACTCATTGGGAATGATGTGGCAATGTTATCCTCTGTAACGATCTGGCTGTCAAAGAACTTCTCTATGACAGACTTGGGAGAAGCATCCTACGTAATAGGAATACGGATCTATAGGGATAGATTAAAAAGGATGCTTGGTTTAACCCAATCTATGTACATAGATACCATTGTCAAAAGGTTTGGCATGGAGAATTCCAAAAGAGGACTCATACCAGTGAGACATGGAATTCATCTCTCTAAAGAACAGTCTCCTAAGACTCATGAAGAGAGGGCAGTCATGGATAGAGTTCCTTATGCTTCTGCCATAGGATCTATCATGTATGCCATGCTATGTACAAGACCTGATGTAGCTTATGCTCAAAGTGTTTCGAGCAGATTTCAGGCTAATCCAGGCTAGGAGCACTGGAAGGCTGTGAAGTGTATCCTGGGAAACTTGAGAAGCACTAAGGATACATTTCGGGTTTATGGAGGAGGTGAACTGAAACTCCTAGGCTTCACCAACTCGAGTTTTCAGTCAGATCTAGATGATAGCAAGTCTACATCTGGATTTATTTTTACTCTAAATGGAGGTGCGGTTTGCTGGAAAAGTTCCAAGCGAGAAACAACTACAGATTTGACGACTAAAGCTGAGTATATTGCTGCAGCTGAAGCCGCCAAGGAAGCAGTGTGGTTGAAGAAATTCATCACCGATCTTGGTGTCGTTCCTTCTATTTCAGATCCCATCCCACTGTTGTGTAACAACAATGGGGCTATTGCACAAGCTAAAGAGCCGCGGTCTCATCAGAAGTCTAAGCACATTCTGAGGCACTTTCATCTGATTAGAGAAATAATTGCCAGAGGAGATGTTGTGGTGGAAACAATTCCATCAGCTAACAATGTAGCAGATCCACTAACAAAGCCTTTAGCTCAAATTGTGTTTGAGCGTCACCTGACAGCTATGGGATTAGTGCATAATGGTCATTGGCTTTAGTCCAAGTGGGAGATTATTAGTCTTAGGTGGACAACAAGCCAATCTGATATTGCATCATTTTGTTCAGTTATTAATAAAATGACTTTTGTTTATTATTTTAACTTGTTGGTAGTATAATAAAGTCCATGAACATGTGCAATAGTGAGTAGACTATGATGTGTGATCATACTAATGAGACTACTCACTTAATAAACACATATTCTAAATGTTCCTATTGATGAACAGTCCACCCCCATGTACTTTTAAATTAATACATGCTTATTTTGGTGATAAACAAAACACTGTCAAAAGTTTTTCTAACTATGTTTTATTTAGCCTTAAGCACAGGAAATACCCAAAGAAAGTCAAGCATTTGTGGTAAGTACTTACATACATTGTTTTCAGAAGAGCTATAACGATTCCTTCATTAACTATAATGATTTCCTCACAAGTACAACGATTTACTTGTAAGATTGAATAACCTTGCTGTGTCAAACAAGTCGATGTTATAACGACTCTGTAAGTTATCGTAACGACTCCTTCAGAAGTTATAACGACTTGCTCATTATAACGACTCTGTAAGTTATCGTAACGACTCCTTCAGAAGTTATAACGACTTGCTCATTATAACGACTCTGTAAGTTATCGTAACGACTCCTTCAGAAGTTATAACGACTTGCTCGTCATAACGATTCTGTAAGTCATCGTAACGATTTCTTCAGAAGTTATAACGACTTGCTCGTCATAACGATTCTGTAAGTCATCGTAACGATTTCTTCAGAAGTTATAACGACTTGCTCGTCATAACGATTCTGTAAGTCATCGTAACGATTTCTTTAGAAAGTTATAACGACTTGCTCGTCATAACGATTCTGTAAGTCATCGTAACGATTTCTTTAGAAAGTTATAACGACTTGCTCGTCATAACGATTCTGTAAGTCATCGTAACGATTTCTTTAGAAAGTTATAACGACTTGCTCGTCATAACGATTCTGTAAGTCATCGTAACGATTTCTTTAGAAAGTTATAACGACTTGCTCGTCATAACGATTCTGTAAGTCATCGTAACGATTCCTTTAGAAAGTTGTAACGACTTGTTTATCATAACGTTTCTATAAGTAAGCGTAACGATTCTTTTAGGAGTTATAACGACTTGGTTGTGATAACGATTTCATAAGTTATCATAACGACTTCTTCTGAGACTATAGCAATTTGTTCACAACGATTCTATCAGACTATCATAACGATTGCATAAGTCATGTTTCTATTAATTAATTGTTTATCTTGATTTAAGATACGTTGAATAGTCAAAGTTGCATCACGTCTGTTTGACTGCCATGCATTTAATAAAGACTGAACGTATCTCTGCATGGATACGAACATATCTTCCATTCTCGTGTATTCTCTGCATGCATCTTTTAGAACGATAAACTGTTACTACTATATTTGTGTCTATCTGCTCTGACGTTGATTGACATCTGGAGATAGTATAGCTGTCTACCATTAAAGCTCAACCTTGCAGAACCTTGAGGATGTACTACCCTACAACATTGGACACAGAAAGAACTACAAGCCAACTCAGAAGATCTCATCACTTTGCGTGCTCCAAAGAACAAAAGACTGTCGACAGGAAGCTTCCACAAATCCTTCAGTCTAACGTACACCAAAGCTGTGAGACAACGGTCATCTCTTCGTCCTCATTCAAATTGGAGATATAAATACAAGACGAAGTTCTGAAGACAATAGATACACACAGAAGAAGAAAGCATTATTCATATTCAAGAGAGACCAGAACTCTGTAGCTTTTTCAAGTCTTCAAGATCTCTAGAGCCAGAAATTCATTCCTTTCGATCTTGGCTCTTAGCTCCTTGTGCTGTGACAAGAAAAATTAAGGAAGAGCTAGATTAGTTCTGAGAGAGTGCACATTGTGTAGATCTTTGTCTCTCAGTGCTTGTAGCTTCAGATTGAGTGTTGTAAAAGCTTGATCTAGGGGCTAGTCATTTCTTTCAAGATTTTCTTGTGTTTTTCCCTTCGTGTGTGAAGGAAGACCTGGTGGTTTCCAGGGTGGTGTTTTTCCCTTCAGGAGTGAAGGAAGACCTGGTGGTACCAGGGTGTTGTGTTCCCTTCAGGAGTGAAGGAAGACCAGCTGAGCTGGGTGGTTGTTTTTGTCCATAGGGGGACTGTACCCTAGTTAGTGAAATCCTGAGGATTGCTCAGGGACTGGACGTAGGACTCCTAAGGAGAGGAGATCCGAACCAGGATAAATCTGTGTGTTGTGTGATTGTCTTCATTGTGTGATTGTTGTTTTTACTAACCATTACTAATCTCTTTCAAGAACTCTTTATGTTTGTTTGAGTTCAGGTTTTTATCAGATAAATTTTTTTTAAAGACCCATTCACCCCCCCCCTCTGGGTTAGCCAACCGGGCAACAAGTGGTATCAGAGCGAGTCTCTTCGACAAAGAACAAGATCCAACGATCTGAAGAGTAAAGATCCATGGCAGCCCAAGGTCACTTCGAAGGTCAGTCTGTCAACAGACCTCCTTTGTTCGACGGTGAAGATTATACGTATTGGAAGACCAGGATGGAATACTTTCTACAAGGCCACGACTATCAAATCTGGTCGATAGTGGAAGAAGGTGATCTGGTCGTCACAAATGAGAAAGCACAATGGACAGATGAAGATAGAAAGAAAATCTCCTTGAACTGTAAAGCCAAGAGCATTCTATGTTGTGCTCTAAGCAAGAAGGAGTTCAACAGAGTCTCAGCATGCAAATCCTCCATGGAAATGTGGGAAAAGCTAAGGATTACGTATGAAGGTACAGACAAAGTAAAGGAGACAAGAATCGACATTCTTGTCACTCAGTATGAAAGATTTCAAATGCAATCAGGTGAGTCTATTACCCAAATGTTTAGTCGATTTACTGACATCACTAATGGTCTAGCCAGTCTAGGAAAGTCATATGAGGTTGCAGATATGGTAAGGAAGATTCTCAGATCCTTGCCATCTTCATGGACGCCAAAGGTCACAGCTATCGAAGAAGCTAATGACCTTAAGAGAATGTCAGTAGAAAAGCTCATCGGGTCTCTCATGGCCCATGAAATAAACATGGAAAGATTAGGAGAATCCTCCAGTAGAAAGAAGCAGTCCAATGCGCTTAAAGCTAATGGGGACTCATCTGAAGAATCCTTGGATAACAGTGAAGATAGCAAAGATAGTGATGATGAAGAAGCTATGCTGTCAAAAAGATTGCAGAGAATCTTGGCCAAGAAGAAGAAGTTCCAGTCTGGTAGGAGGTACTTCAAGAAAAACAAAGATCTCAAGAGACCAGACGGAAAAGATCAGAAGAGGAATGAGCCACTTTGCTATGAATGCAAGAAGCCTGGACATATCAAGGCAGACTGTCCAATGCTAAAGAAAAATGATCACAAGAAGAAGGACAGCTCCAAAAGTTCAGAAGATACAAAAAGAAAGCCATGGCAGCTGCATGGGAAAACAGCAGCGACTCAGACAGTGAGTCAAGCTCCAGCAGTGAAGAAGAAGAAGCCAACCTGGCTTTTATGGCAAATACCGGGGATAAGGTAACTTCTGATTCCTCTTTTGATTCCTGTAATGATTCAGATTCCGATAATTTGGAAAGTGCCTTTAATGAACTTTACGATAAGTATAAAGAAGTGTCTAAACTACTTAAGTTAGCAAGAAAAATATCACCTGTCTCGAAAATACCAACTCAGATTTAAAATCTGAAAATGAAGAACTAGAAAAACAAATAATGGAGCTTGAGAGAAGAAATGAACTATTATGTGAAAACTTAAAGGACAAGAACAAACAAATCATTAAACTAGAAAAACAGGAAAGCTCAGATGATTTAAGAAAAACGGTAAAAGAATTAAATGAAGAAAACAATACACTAGCAAGCACCTTAGAAAAGTTTACAAATGGGAAGAACTCCTTATTACTAAAGGGTGCTAGAAGATCTGGTAAGAACAAACGAGGTATAGGATACATACCTCCAGTAAATGAAGAAGAAATAGTCTATCCTGAAAAATATCCAACTCCTAAATTCACTCCAGAACAAGATGTGGCATATAAAGCTAATTTTAAGTATATAGAAAGAGTAACAATAACATCATGTTGTAGTCACTGTAATAAGCTAGGACATTTAAAATCCACCTGTCCAACAAGACATAAGAAGTGGATAATAAAAAGTAAAAATAATAATACTGACCCATCAGGACCCAAAAGAACTTGGGTACCTAAATCTTGATGTCTTTATTTCAGGTTAACCTTCGAGCATCCAAATGGTATTTGGATAGCGGGTGCTCAAGGCACATGACAGGAAACCTGAAGCTTTTCTCCCATCTCCAAGATGAAGAAGGAACAGTTACTTATGGAGATAATGGAAAAGGAACTGTAGTAGGCAGTGGATCAGTAAACAGCAAAGGAAAAACAGTCATAGAAGATGTGCTGTTAGTCAAAGGATTGAAGCACAACCTCATCAGTATAAGTCAGCTGTGTGATAGAGGACATCAAATCAAATTTCAAGAGTCAAAATGCAGCATACTAAAGGATGGAGCAGTCATCTTTGAAGCAAATAGAGAGAAGAATCTGTACGTGCTCTACCTTGAAGAACTCAAAGAGCAAAATGTATGTCTGGTAGCCAGCAAAGACAAATCAACTGATCTGTGGCACAGAAGGCTAGGCCACTGCAGCTTGGATGGCTTGAGCAAGCTCAGAAAGAGGAATCTTGTGGAAGGTCTACCGAAAATCAATGGTAAATTAGAAAGTGTTTGCAGACCTTGTGCTAAGGGAAAGCACACAAAGAGTTCCTTCAAGTCAAAGACGGTGGTGACCACCTCAAAACCCTTAGAGCTCCTACATATGGATCTATTTGGGCCAATGAGAACTACCAGTCTTGGAGGAAAGAATTTCGGATTTGTTATAGTAGATGACTACTCAAGATTCACATGGGTATCTTTCTTAGAACATAAAGATGATACTTTTGATAATTTTGTCTGTTTCAGCAGGAAAGTCCAGAAAGATCAGAAGTTCAGTATAGTATCCATTCGATCTGATCATGGTGGTGAGTTCCAAAATGAAAAGTTTGCTAGATTCTGTGATGATCAAGGAATTCAGCACAATTTCTCAGCACCAAGGACACCACAGCAAAATGGTATAGCTGAACGGAAGAACCGAACTCTCTTGGATATGGCAAGAACCATGCTTTGTGAATATGAGTTACCAAGATATTTCTGGGCAGAAGCAGTCAACACAGCCAGCTATATTGTCAACAGAGTCATGATCAGGCCAATCCTGAAGAAGACTGCATATGAGCTGTTTAAAGGGAAGAAGCCAAAGATCAGCCATTTCAGAACCTTTGGATGTCCTTGCTTTATACACAACAACGGAAAAAGAGATATCGGTAAGTTGGATGCCAAATCAGATGAAGGCATCTTCATGGGGTATACATCTAAACCAAAGGCTATAGAGTGTTTAATAAACGTACCTTATTGATTGAACAGTCTGTACACATTATTTTTGATGAAACTAACCCTTCCTTGAGGAAGGAAGTAGAAAGTGATAATGATGATGCAGATGAACTGTCCAATAAACTGAAAGACACATCACTTGAAGACAAGGATGATCCGCCTCTGGAAGAATTGCAACAAGAAGAAATTTCTCATGAAACTCTTCCAAAGGAATGGAGATACAAGAAAGATCATCCACCTGAAAACATCATTGGTGATCCATCTGTAGGGGTAAGAACAAGAGGTAACGTGATTCCTTGTGATTACCTTGCTTTTGTATCTCAAATAGAGCCTAAGACAGTCAATGAAGCCTTAACTGATGAATCTTGGATAATAGCAATGCAAGATGAATTAAATCAATTCAAGAGAAACCAAGTATGGTCACTTGTTCCTAGACCATCAGACCATCCTGTGATCGGCACCAAATGGGTGTTCAGAAACAAATTGGATGAATCTGGTGTAATTCTAAGAAACAAGGCCAGACTGGTGGCTCAAGGCTATTGTCAAGAGGAAGGCATAGATTTTGATGAAACCTATGCACCAGTGGCTAGACTTGAGGCTATTAGAATTTTACTTGCTTATGCATCTGCATTAGATCTAAAGTTATTTCAAATGGATGTTAAATCTGCCTTTCTAAATGGTTTTATTAAAGAAGAAGTTTATGTGGAACAACCGCCGGGTTTTGATGATACAGACTTTCCGAATCATGTTTTTAAATTGCATAAGGCTTTATATGGTTTAAAACAAGCACCTAGAGCCTGGTATGAAAGACTTAGTTCTTTTCTCCTAAAACATGGTTTCAGTAGAGGTCAAGTAGATAGCACTCTTTTTATAAAAACAAAAGTCAAAAATATACTGTTGGTTCAAATTTATGTGGATGACATCATCTTTGGATCTACTGATGAATCCTTGTGCAAGTATTTTGAAAAGCTAATGCAGGGAGAATTTGAGATGAGTATGATGGGAGAGCTTAACTACTTCCTTGGACTTCAAATCAAACAAGGAAAGGAAGGAACTCACATCTGTCAAGCAAAGTACACCAGAGAACTGCTAAAGAAATTTGGATTTGAAAACACCAAGCCACTGTCAACACCAATGGGTACATCAACTAGGATGGACAGTGACAAGGATGGTAAGAAGGTAGATCAAAAGATCTACAGAGGTATGATAGGTTCATTACTTTATCTAACCGCAAGTAGACCTGATATATTATTTAGTGTATGCATGTGTGCTAGATATCAAGCCGACCCTAGAGAGTCACATTTAATTTCTGTGAAAAGAATTTTTAGATACTTAGCCAGGACTCATGATCTAGGACTATGGTATCCAAACTCCTGTGATGTAAATTTAGTAGGATATTCTGATGCTGACTATGCTGGATGCAAGGTAGATAGAAAAAGCACCAGTGGTTGCTGTCAATTTCTTGCAGGGTGTTTAATCTCATGGTCCTCAAGGAAACAAAATTCAGTAGCACTATCTACAGCTGAAGCCGAGTACGTAGCTGCTGGAAGTTGCTGTACACAACTCTTATGGATAAAGCAACAGCTTGAGGATTTTGGACTCAAAATCAAGACAATTCCACTGCTATGTGACAACACCAGTGCTATCAACCTCACCAAAAATCCAATTCAGCACTCCAGGACCAAACACATTGAGGTCAGATACCATTTTATTCGTGATCATGTAGCTAATGGCAATATTGAAATATCGTTTATTGATACAAACAATCAGTTAGCAGATATTTTCACAAAGGCCTTACCTGAAGAGAGATTTACATCTCTTAGAAGGGAGTTAGGCATGTGTATTTTGTGAAAAGATCTTCATTTAAAGCTGGTATAAAAATTCTCAGAATTTAAGTAGGTTTTCTCTCTCTCCTTTTACGGCAAAATCAATTCAAAATTCTCAGTTTAAGCGTTTCCGTCCGATAAGTCATAGTCTTTCGAGGCGGTCAACCTCGTTTGTCGTTTTCTGACGCCTCACCTTTTTGGAGCTTTTATCTTCTTTAAATCAATGCGTTAACGATTCCCCTTCCTCGTTCACCTTTTTCCCTCTTTCGTCCCGACGCATGAGCCGATGCCCTAGCGACTCTTGCCTCTATCCTCTGCAAATTTGAAGCTTCCATCTCCTTCCCGCGAAATCGTTTGAGGGTTTCTTCTCGTCACCCTTCTCTTCAATCTTTCAAACCTTCTCCCACCTGAATCCATGGCCGCACCAGCTATTGCCGGCAGTGTGGGTGGCTACAGCGCCGAATACCTCACCCCAGCACAGCAGGAGCGTTTCACCTTTGTGAAGACGAAGCTCTGTGGTCACAAGGAAGTAGATATTGAAGATCTGCAGAAGAATGGAATGAGCAGCATTATTGAGAAGATCAACCAGATGAAATGGAAAGGACTTACCACTTGCTCAGAGGTAAGTTATCCGGACTTGGTAAAGGCGTTCTTTGTGTGCTTAAGAACAGAAGAAGATGGGGCCCTCGTTTCTTCGGTCAAGGGCACCCTAATCAGAATCGACCAGGAACTGCTTAGGATGCTGTTTGGAGTAAGCACATCCGGTTTCAGTGGGATTCACTCAGTAGAAACCCAAGAAAAGGGTTTGGGGATTGTTGGGCCGGGGTTCAAGATGAGGGATGGCAAGCTAGATATCAATCAATTAAGTGCCTTCAATCGCCTCCTTCACTTCATTGTATGTCAGATTTTGGTTCCCCGTAGTGCAACCTTCTCCTCTTGCACTAAGGCTGACTCCGACCTAATGTTCTGGGCCATTAAAAATAAGAAATCAATATGGCCGCAGTGATGATAGAGAGAATGAAATATGCCAGGGAACAGATTTGGGACACTAAAAGCAAGTTGAATGTGTCCCTGCCCTATGCCCATTTACTTACCAGGATCTTCAGACACTTCGGTGTAGATGTCTCAGGGGCAGTTGTAGAGAAGATGGGCCAAGCTATCAGGTCCAGAAATCTAAAGAAGAGTGGCTTTTCAGTAGTCAATGGGGTCTGGTCCAAGGCCTCAGTTGCAGAAGGTGAAGCACTCATTGGTGAGCCTTCAGTTGCTCAATCTCAGTTGGAAGCAGCTGATGTGATGCCCGAATTGCCACTGGAATCAGGTTCTGTTCCAGTCTTGTAGAAGCAGAGCAGGAAGGGCCATCTATGGCCAGAAATCAATCAGAGGCAGCAACAGCAGTAAGGGAAGAAGAAGAAAGGCCAGCAGCAGCAAATCCAGAATTTCCTGAAGTGCCAGTTGTACTTCTTGCTGAAAGGAGAATTGAGGATATTCTCCCAGAGGACATCTTGCCTGTTGTAGAGGAGACTGTGGCATCAGGCCACATTATTGAAGAAGGCCCAGTGGAAGAAGAGCAGCAAAATCCTCAGGATGACTCTATGGAAATGGATGCTCCCTGTCAGGGGGAGACTGGTGCAGTTGCAGAAGATGCTCCACTTGAGGGGGAGCAATCCCAAGAGAAACCAGCTGATGCACCACCAGCCACCAGAGATCAGGAGGAAGTACAGAGAGATTCTGCAAATTTGGATCTCAGAGAAGGGGAGACAGCTAGTTCATCAAGTTCTGATGAGGATAATGATCCACCTCCTCCAGCTACAAAGGGCAAAGAGAAAGTTATAGCTCCTGAAGTACCCCTTTTAGCTGACGCACCATTTGAAAGACAGGTCAAGCAAAAAATTGTCATCAATTTAAAACCTGTGATTGAGAGGTTGGATATTCAGGGTGAGCTGCTTTGTACACTTCAGTCTGATGTGAATTCCATTTTTCTGAGCCAAGCTTCAGCCCGCAAGGAACTTGTTCAGATTCGCTCTGCCATGACATGGTTCCATCAAGAAATGGGGACCATGAAGAATTTGTTATCTGACATCCTTTAGGCAGTTGGAGCTCAAGCTCCTCCTCCTCCAGCAGCTCAGGAACCTAACTCAAGTGTACCTGAGCCCTCCGGGCAAACAGCAGCAGCCCCAGCAGATGAAGCCGAGGCAGCAGCAGCGGCCGAACCATCAGGGCCAGCTGAAGAGTCAGGGCCATCAGAAGAGTCAGTGCCATCAGGGCCAGCTGAAGAGTCAGGGCCATCAGGGCCAGTTGTGTTGGAATCAGGGCCACCAGGGCCGGCAGTGTTGGTTCCTTTGCCTCCCTTGCCTGAAGAAGTGGTTTGAGATCCTCCACCCTTTGCTCCCACTTCTACCAACACTCCCATTCCTCCTTCTCCACCCACTAACTTCACAGCTCCACCTACTCCACCTCAGTTCAAAAGGCCTAGATCCAGGCCCATTTCTTCTCCCACACCTTTCCCTCCTCATCCTACCTCATCCTCTCCTGTTTCTTCCACTTCTCATCTTCCTTCTTCTCAAAATTTCGAGGCCCCTCCAGCATCCTCAGCTGGAGCCTCATCCTCTTCTGGTACATCTTCATCTCCAGAAGTAGGATTTCTCAATTCTGATGCATTTCTCTACCCCCCTGCACCTCCCTCCTTTATCACTATTATTCCTAAGAATGCCCAAATCGACTCTCCCTTTCTTGATAAAATTAAGGATGAGTTTGAAGAGGTTATCCTTAGGTCTGTGCTAAAGGTAGGAGACCACCTTTCCAAGACAGACTCTTCCAGTACTGTCTCAAAGAAACGCAAACTTTCTTCCTCCAACACTCCTCTTTACCCACCTTTGTGGTTTTCTCTTACAGTGACCAACAAGCATACCTCACTGTACAAAGAATACCTACAAAAGGTTGTTTTTGCCACTCTTTACAATCTTCCTTTTCTTAACCTCTCTGACCATCTAGACGTAATTCTTCCCTATACTCCTCTGTCTAAAGCCGAAAAATCCAAAATCTTCTCCTCAGCCCACTCCAAAACTGAGGAGCAATGGGCTAGATCTCATAAAGATTTGTACAATCGCTTTCTTCAGGCTAAGGCAGCAAGGTTTCCTCCCAGGGATCACTCCTTAACCCTTTCTGAGTGGTTCAAGTTTCACCACCAGAACACCTGGGCCCCTGCCATTCAGAAGCTAATCAAGCTGATCAGGCATTTCCAAATGTTCAACAACTACATGTATCTCAACAGATTACCTGAAGTTCAGCTTAGCCAGTTCAAGAGAGCCATCAAGGTCCTTATCCACTCTGAGCAGTCTGAGGAAATAAGAGTAGATTTTGCAACTCTTCATTTACCTGAAGACATTCTCCTGCCTCAGATTTATTTCCTGATCATGGAGTCTTCGATTGGTTCAATCATCTTTGAGCGTTTTGCCAGAGTCATGGGCAGAATCAAGATTCAGAAAGGCCTCCAAGTTGGTTTTCCTAGATTTCTATTTCGGGAATATCATAGAGGGTTTGTCAAATCTGATGTTCTTGCCCCTCTACTCTCAGAATGTGAAAGGCTGAATGCTGCTCAGGCCAGGGAAGGAAAAGCTCCTGTCTCTCCTGCCACTTTCTTGGACATGAACTCCATCCATCTGGTCCTTGATCCCTACAAAATTTGGGCTGAAAGGTACATGGTGTTTCTAGCTCTACGCCATGAACTCAAGGAGAAACAGATTTTCTATCCTGTCACCATGGATCAATTCCTTGCCTGTGCAAGCTTTGGTACAACTCTCCTCATCCGCTCCTCCATGGATCCAGATGATTATGACCAGTTTCTTACCAAGCAGCGCAGCATCTATCTCTCCAAGATGGCTTCAACCATGGGACCAACCTTCTTCATTGAGAGTGGTGCCTTTAGGCAATTTTTTATGCGTCAGGAAGAGCAGGCCTGGGAAGCTATTTCTCATTATGCCTCCCTTCTCTCTCCTGCTTATTATTTGCCTGTACCTCCACAAGCTTAATGAATGGGTTGTGCTCTTTCTCCTCATTGTCTCTTATTCTTTGTCTCTTTCCTATTACTTTTTGCTTAATGACAAAAAGGGGGAGAATGTTTACCTACATTTGTCTGATACATTCTTGAATCATGCTTGAAGTACTTTTATTCCTAAATGTTGATCATAGTTTTGTCATCACCAAAAAGGGGGAGATTGATGAACAGTCCACCCCCATGTACTTTTAAATTAATTACATGCTTATTTTGGTGATAAACAAAACACTGTCAAAAGTTTTTCTAACTATGTTTTATTTAGCCTTAAGCACAGGAAATACCCAAAGAAAGTCAAGCATTTGTGGTAAGTACTTACATACATTGTTTTCAGAAGAGCTATAACGATTCCTTCATTAACTGTAACGATTTCCTCACAAGTACAACGATTTACTTGTAAGATTGAATAACCTTGCTGTGTCAAACAAGTCGATGTTATAACGACTCTGTAAGTTATCGTAACGACTCCTTCAGAAGTTATAACGACTTGCTCATTATAACGACTCTGTAAGTTATCGTAACGACTCCTTCAGAAGTTATAACGACTTGCTCATTATAACGACTCTGTAAGTTATCGTAACGACTCCTTCAGAAGTTATAACGACTTGCTCGTCATAACGATTCTGTAAGTCATCGTAACGATTTCTTCAGAAAGTTATAACGACTTGCTCGTCATAACGATTCTGTAAGTCATCGTAACGATTTCTTCAGAAGTTATAACGACTTGCTCGTCATAACGATTCTGTAAGTCATCGTAACGATTTCTTTAGAAAGTTATAACGACTTGCTCGTCATAACGATTCTGTAAGTCATCGTAACGATTTCTTTAGAAAGTTATAACGACTTGCTCGTCATAACGATTCTGTAAGTCATCGTAACGATTTCTTTAGAAAGTTATAACGACTTGCTCGTCATAACGATTCTGTAAGTCATCGTAACGATTTCTTTAGAAAGTTATAACGACTTGCTCGTCATAACGATTCTGTAAGTCATCGTAACGATTCCTTTAGAAAGTTGTAACGACTTGTTTATCATAACGTTTCTATAAGTAAGCGTAACGATTCTTTTAGGAGTTATAACGACTTGGTTGTGATAACGATTTCATAAGTTATCATAACGACTTCTTCTGAGACTATAGCAATTTGTTCACAACGATTCTATCAGACTATCATAACGATTGCATAAGTCATGTTTCTATTAATTAATTGTTTATCTTGATTTAAGATACGTTGAATAGTCAAAGTTGCATCACGTCTGTTTGACTGCCATGCATTTAATAAAGACTGAACGTATCTCTGCATGGATACGAACATATCTTCCATTCTCGTGTATTCTCTGCATGCATCTTTTAGAACGATAAACTGTTACTACTATATTTGTGTCTATCTGCTCTGACGTTGATTGACATCTGGAGATAGTATAGCTGTCTACCATTAAAGCTCAACCTTGCAGAACCTTGAGGATGTACTATCCTACAACATTGGACACAGAAAGAACTACAAGCCAACTCAGAAGATCTCATCACTTTGCGTGCTCCAAAGAACAAAAGACTGTCGACAGGAAGCTTCCACAAATCCTTCAGTCTAACGTACACCAAAGCTGTGAGACAACGGTCATCTCTTCGTCCTCATTCAAATTGGAGATATAAATACAAGACGAAGTTCTGAAGACAATAGATACACACAGAAGAAGAAAGCATTATTCATATTCAAGAGAGACCAGAACTCTGTAGCTTTTTCAAGTCTTCAAGATCTCTAGAGCCAGAAATTCATTCCTTTCGATCTTGGCTCTTAGCTCCTTGTGCTGTGACAAGAAAAATTAAGGAAGAGCTAGATTAGTTCTGAGAGAGTGCACATTGTGTAGATCTTTGTCTCTCAGTGCTTGTAGCTTCAGATTGAGTGTTGTAAAAGCTTGATCTAGGGGCTAGTCATTTCTTTCAAGATTTTCTTGTGTTTTTCCCTTCGTGTGTGAAGGAAGACCTGGTGGTTTCCAGGGTGGTGTTTTTCCCTTCAGGAGTGAAGGAAGACCTGGTGGTACCAGGGTGTTGTGTTCCCTTCAGGAGTGAAGGAAGACTAGCTGAGCTGGGTGGTTGTTTTTGTCCATAGGGGGACTGTACCCTAGTTAGTGAAATCCTGAGGATTGCTCAGGGACTGGACGTAGGATTCCTAAGGAGAGGAGATCCGAACCAGGATAAATCTGTGTGTTGTGTGATTGTCTTCATTGTGTGATTGTTGTTTTTACTAACCATTACTAATCTCTTTCAAGAACTCTTTATGTTTGTTTGAGTTCAGGTTTTTATCAGATAAATTTTTTTAAAGACCCATTCACCCCCCCCCTCTGGGTTAGCCAACCGGGCAACACCTATTCGGTGGATACCTGAGAAGGACATCAGATATCTGGTTAGAATAGTATTGTTTAATCCCACTCATATGATGAGAATGACTGATCTCTTAGTCAGTGTGTGTAGACACTAAGGAGAAACAATAGGTGCTCTTTAGAGAAAGAGTTCACTGAACTGATCCAATAGAATCACTGGATGGTATTGTACCTAACTATCAACCAAAAAGATTCTATTGTCACAGTTGTGTAGATGGTCTTTAGACCTGAGACACCAAAGACACCTTGTTGGTGGACTTCTTTGTTTTGAGTTTGGCCTAAGAATCTCTATCCAAGAGATTTCATAGTCAAAGTTCAGACACAGCGGAAGACCTTCAAAGGGATTGAGTGGTCAACAAGGGATCATTTGCCCTCGGTACACAGAGGGAGAATACTCAAGGGAACGATGTAATGGAGTCCCTGGCCAGGGCAGACAAAATATCAAAAAGGGAGTTTTTGATATTAATCTAAAGCATCGGATCCTAGTGGGACAACAATTTAGGATTTGACAGTATACCATATCCTAAGTTGTTCCAAGAGTATTGTGCAAATGAGAGATTATATCTACACGGTAACTGATGATAGAAAGGTTCCTTGTGAGGGTTGTAGAACCCTGTAGACGCGAGATTTGGCACATTTCTGTATGGTTCTATGGCCCAATAAAGCCTGTTTGACCATTGTTGACTTGTCTCGGATCCCATGTAGACGGCAGCATCGACTGCCGCTGACTACATGTTGGCGGAAAGCCCCATGGACGTTGACTATGGTTGGCAGCCACCTATGTGGACATCTGCATGGCGTTGGCGGCTGCATCGCTTGCCGTCAACCTGGTTTACCTGGTCTGCGCAACTGCCCGAGATTCCAGCCCACTAAGCGCCCTCTCCTCGCCCATGTAGCGCATGGGGCCATTCCCAACGGGAAAATGGGCCACCTTGGCACCCCACTTGACCTAGTAAAAGTCCTATGTGGCCCCCTCCTATTGGTCTATCCCTTAACACATAGATTGCCACTTGTACAAGTGTGTTTCTTCACACTTGAGCATCCAAGGCCCCTTGGCTGTGCCCCCACTGCCTATATAGGTAGTCCTTAGGCCTTCTAAGGAGGGGGGGAGAGGCTAGACGAGCTACACCTTACATGCCTTGAGAGAAGAGAGAGAAAGTGCACCAAAGTCTCCACCCTTGTTCCCATTCTTTCTCTCAATTCTTTGAGCATCCAGAAGGCTTCACCAAGTGCTGGAGTAGCCCACAAAGGATCCATCAACCACAGAAACGAGGATCATCTCCCTCTTCTTTCTTTCTTTCCCTACTCTCTCTCCTCTAGTTTTGCATGTTGCACACACACACACACACCCTAGGCACGTAGGGCACCTTCCTACACACCGAAAAAGGGGTTTCCCAAACCAAAAATGGAGGGAAGAAGGGTGGTCATAACATTTGGCCACCCCTCTTCTCAAGCCCGCAACATGTACGAGGCTCACCTTTTGGGCTTCTTCTTTCTGTTTAGGACATTTGCTACACCTCTTCAAAGTCTAATAGAGCTTTTCTTGTGGCAGGAACACATCGAACGAGACTGTGGAGCTCTCTTCCTTTGGCCGGCCGAAGAAAGAGAAGTTGGAGTCCCACCATCATCCGATGCGCGTGGCCACGACATCGACGTGATCATTCTACTTCCTTGTGCACAGGTAAGACCCTGGCGATCGCAGCATCTCCCTTTCCTTTGTTGGTTTCTTTGTTTTCTCCCTAGTCAACTCAGTCAACTGAAGAGTCAACGACGTCAACCAGCAACCCTTCATTGCCAACGAGGGAGTGGCAACGTTCGTGAACTTCTGGAGCATCCATCGGCATCCGGGGTGCGAGGAACGAGGCATCCACAACTCTTCTCTGGCGATCGCGATGGGACCAACAGTCCTGCCACGGTTTCAATCTGTAACCAGGTAAACAACAAGCGATAGTTCCGTTAACCCAGGTAAACGTCCAACCTTCCTGTCATTGAGTTATTCTTAGCATCCATATCCCTTGCCATTTACTCCATGTCAGCGTCAATCGATCATGCTGTCTACATGTTTCTGAAGAACTGAACGTCTATATGCTTGCCGTTTATTTCCTAGAAGCATGTTTTTTGGACTATTTTGATTGATTTTGTTTTTTGATTGCTTCCTGTTTGATTCCTAACAGTCATCAGTCACGGGGGGTCCTTTCTTCTTCTCTGTTCTAGCCTCCCCACACATTTTAGGATAGCCCCTCCTTGGTTCACAACCTTTTACTCGGGGATTCCCTCAAGGGTAAATCGGGTTGGCTCCAAGGGGAACTCTAGGCAAGAGTGTTGCCCAGCTAGCTAGCCAGAGGGGGGGGGGTGAATGGTTATCAAATTTCGATCTCTGATTAAAACCTGTTCACTGAAAGGATTGCACAACTTAATAACAAGGTTAGAGTTAGAGCAAATAAGACAACAATCACACAAAACACATCCCACAGACACAAGGATTTTTATCCTGGTTCGGAACTCCTCTCCACAGGAGACCTACGTCCAGTCCCTGAGCAATACCTCAGATTTCACTACCAAGGGTACAATCCCCCCTTAAGATCTTTACACCCAGCCTCAACTGGTCTTCCTTCAACCTAAAGGGAAAAACAACCACCCTGGATACCACCAGGTCTTCCTTCGTCCAGAAGGGAACACAACCAAGAAAAAGGTGTGGAAACAGGCTTCAGACTCTAGCTTGACCAGCTACACACTGAAGCTACCAAGGCCCGAGAGAGAAAGAGATTTAACAAGGTTTTCTCTCCAAGGACTACACAAGCTCTCACAAATAAAAACTCTTTTTGATCACAGAGAGCTAAGAGCTAAGAACAAGGTTGGAGTGGAAGCTTCGCTCTTGTTTCAATCTTCTGAAGACTCGAAGAGATGGATTTCTTTTCTTTTCAAATTGCAAGCGTTGTTCCCCTTTCTACTTGTTTTTTCTCTCCGTCTTGAGTCTTCTATTTAAACTTCTGATTTGAATTTGAACGTTGAAGTGTCTGTTGTCTCTTATCCTGGTGTACGTTAGACTGGTCACTAAGGAAGCTTCTGATCGTCAGTCTTTTATCCTTTTGTACACGCCAGAGAAATGTTTTAGAATCTTGTATCTTGTATCCAACATTGTATAGATGAGTCTTGTCAGATATCTGCAAGCATATCAACAATAAATAGAGGACAGCTAGGACTGTCGTTGATTGTTAGTTACAGATGGAACATATATTGCAATATATAGCAAAGCTCCTTTCTGTCTAAAAGGTACGTAGACAGAGTAGCATGGAAGTAGAAGATATTGTCTGCATGCATGGAGATACGATCAGAGAGCATTTAATGCGTAGCAGTCAACAGACAGATATGACTTTGACTTTTCAACGCTATTAAAAAGCATTATACTGATACAACAAGAAATTCAATATAAATAATCCTGATGCTTTCATGACTTATGAAATCATTATGAGTTATAGCAAGTCGTTATGAACACTTATCAAGTCGTTATGAACTGTAAAGAAATCGTTATGAACTCTAAAGAAATCGTTACAGCAATCAAGTCGTTACGAGTTTCAAAGAAATCGTTACACAAAGCAAGGCGTTATGAGCTTGTAAAGAAATCGTTATGAACTCTAAAGAAATCGTTACAGCAATCAAGTCGTTATGAATTTCAAAGAAATCGTTATGAAGTCTAAAGAAATCGTTACAGCAATCAAGTCGTTATGAATTTCAAAGAAATCGTTACAAGAAATCATTACACAAAGCAAGGCATTATAAACTTGTAAAGAAATCGTTATGAAGTCTAAAGAAATCGTTACGGCTAGAGAGTCGTTGCGAGTTCTAAAGAAATCGTTACGAGGTCTAAAGAAATCGTTACGGCTAGAGAGTCGTTGCGAGTTCTAAGAAATCGTTAGAGGTCTAAAGAAATCGTTAGGGCTAGAGAGTCGTTGCGAGTTCTAAAGAAATCGTTACGAGGTCTAAAGAAATCGTTACGGCTAGAGAGTCGTTGCGAGTTCTAAAGAAATCGTACGAGTCTAAGAAATCGTTACGGCTAGACAGTCGTTGCGATTTCTAAGAAATCGTTACGAGGTCTAAAGGAATCGTTGCGATATCGATTTGTTTGAGTTTTCTCGGTCAAAGAGGAAATCGTTCTGCTTATCAAAGAAGTCGATAACAAAGACTTGGATAGAATGAGAGATGAGACTTACCTGATTGTCTTGAACTTTCATTTTTCTTTTATTTTCTTGTTCTCAATGCTCAAGTAATCCATTAGTACTATTTTGTAATCATCAAAATTATATATAAATAAATGAATTATTTATTATGGGGACATTTGGTCATCAATCCCCCCTTTTTGATGATGACAAAATATACTAAACATCATACAAAAAAAAAATTAAACATTCATGTTTTTCAGATTGACTTGAGTTTTCTCCCCCATTTTGTTCATAAGTAAAAAGATAGGCTGAGAGACAAAGAAGAGAGATATAATTGGATTAAGTATGAGAAAGGTAGTACAAGGGAGATAACAAGGAGCATGCTGTGAGATGACAGCCCATGCCTTGATCTCAAGGTCTTCAAACGTCTGTTTGGAAAACCCCAGAAGCAACAGAGAAGTTAGGACCCATGGATTGGGTGGCCCTTGAATGTACAAAGCCCTTTGCTGATCCAAGAATTCTGCATACTGATCTGGTCCAGAATAATTGGAAGTAAGTACTTTTTCCGAAGCTGGCATGATGGAGAAATCTATCCAAAGATTTGGATAGAAGAGCTCTGATCTATCAGATCCTGCTTCAGAGCGAAGAAAGCTGTATATCTAGCTGCCCACTGAACATAAATCTCTTGAATAGGATTTATGGAGTTGAGATCCATGAAGGCTTCAGCTGTGAGAGAGGGCTTATTTTGATGAACCAAGGAACTGTTGATGGCCTCTAACTGAAGGTGGGTTTCCCTGTAGATGATTGCCCACACGGAGGGTGTAAGCCTTTCACACTCAGAAATGAGTGGAGCCAAAACCTGAGAGGAGATGCGGCCAGAGTGGTATCTCTGAAGATAACCGCAGGAAGAGGGCAGTCTGCTCTGCTTGGCTGACATTCTACCCATCTGCTTGGCAAACATGTCAAATGCATGGGATCCGCATCTGAATCAAATACTAGAGAATGCAGCTTTGGCAAAAGGACTAGAGAGTCAATCCAGATATCAGCAAAATTCACTGTAGGGGAATATTCACTGGACGTTCGGATCTTAACATTACTATAGCTGAATGGAATTGAGAGAACTGGACTTCTGGCAGTTTGTTCAGGAGCAGAAGTCACTGTACTGCTGGAAGCTTTTGGCAATGCGGATCTCTTTCAAGATAAAGGACCCCACAAATTCTTATGCTTGAGAAAGAACCACTCAGAGAGAGTGAGAGAATGAGCTCCATGCGAAATGGATTCGGCCCTGGCAGTCAAGAACTTGTTGTATTGAGCTTTGTTGCCCTTGACATTTGCCCACTGATCTTCAGTCTTGAACTCAGTCCCCTCAAAGATTTTGGATTTATGAAAGTGGGATAACTGGGTAAGAGGAAGAACAATATTTAGGTGCTCAGTAAGGTTGAGGAAGGGAATACCATAATGGTGGAAATGATGCACTTTTGAAGATATTCCTTATAAAGGAATCTTTTCTGAGGTTCAAGGGTAAGAGAGTACCAAGAGGGGAAATAAGGAGGAGGAGAGGAAGCAGAGGATGACAGTTTCCTCTTTTTCTTGGTAGGACTGGGAGGATCAGTCCTGTGGATATGAGTGGCAGTGTAGAGAATGGTGGAAAGGGTATTTCTCTCAAAGTCATCCGGCAAGTTTGTGTCAAAGACACCAAGTAGAGGAGGATTTTCTGGAATAAAAGTAACAGAGAAAGGAGGAGTAGGAGGATAGAAAGTGTTTTGGATTGAAGGATGAAGTGGGTTGAATTGGAGTGGTTTGAGTTTGAGGTGATGAGGGTAAGAAGGATGATGGGGCTGAAGTGTGAGAAGGAGTAGGAGAGAAGGTAGGTTAGATGAAATGATAGAGGATGATGGTAGGGTGCGAGGTACTGGGTGTTTTATAGTTGGTGGAGCAGAGGGGCTGTGAGAGAGAGGTAGGTGAGGACAAAATTGGAGTTGCAAGATTTGAAGTGTCAGGGGCGAAGTAGCTGACATGGGCTCTTTCCTTTGGCTTCTCTGACAACTGAAGAGGGTCCTGATGACCCTGAAGCTTGCCCTGATGGCCCTGGTGGCCCTGATGCTTGAACTGGTTCCCTGATGGCCGAGAGACTTCTGCTGAAGGCCCTGGTGGCCTAGGAACTTCAGCTGGACTGCTCTGAGTGGGTGGCAGGGACACCACTAGACCTTGAAAGATTAGCCAGCAAATTCTTCATATCGGACATCTCTTTATTGAACCACCTCATTGCATTTCGAATTGAGGATAGATCAGAGGAGGTTGAGGCTTGATTAGAGATAATGCCCTGAACACTTGTCTGAACAGATGACAAGACTTCTCCTTGAGCTTTCAACAATGCCATAATAGGCTTCAGATTGACTTTTCTGTGACTCTTTCTGGCCTTTTGTGAGCCACTCTCTTTTGCTTCCCTTGCTGAATGACAGCTCCTCAAGATTGATATTGCTTGCACCTGGGCCTTCACTAACAGGAACACTGGCAGGAGGTGGAATTTCCTCAATGCCTACTTGCTCCCCCTGACTAGGAGCGGGGAGTTCAACACTTTCTTGCTCCCCCTTAGCAGGAGCTTCTTCCCAACACAACTTTCTCCAAGTGCCTTCTGCCACGGATTCAGACACGTCAGGTTCAAAGATACTTTGCTCCCCTTGGCTAGGAGCTTCATCCATGACCCCATCTGGTTGAGTACTGCTTGACTCACCATTACAATTTATCTGACATAAATTTCTGTATGGCCTGGTGCCATAGCTCTTCTTCAACACATCCACCTTCTTTAGAAGTAGCTGAGGTGGAGGGATGGAATCCAATACTTCTTTTAAGATTGAGGCGACTAGGTGGTGGGCAAAGAGTCTGCCACAACCAGCTGCACCTTCTTCCAACTGAACTTCTGGAGAATGAGAGATAATCTCCACAACAGGTGAGACTGAACCTTCTGCCTGGCTGGACACAACTGGTACTGCTGCTCTTGAACAACTGCTGCTGCGCTTGCTCTGCTGCTGTGCTTCTTCTTCTGCTGCTACTGCTGCTGCGCTGCTCTGCTGCTGCTACTTCTTCCTGCTACTGCTTCTTCTTGACTTCTAAATATCCCCAATAATTGCTTCTCCTTCAGCCACAGAAGACTTTGACCACATTCCATCTACCACTGAGAATCCCTTTTCTTCAGATTTCTGGATCTTATTGACTGGCCCATCTTTTCAGCTACTGCAGCTGACATTCTACTCCAAAGTGCTTGAAAATCTTGGTCAGTAGATGAGCATACGGTAGGGAAACATTCATGTTGCTCTTTGTTTCCCATATCTGAGCATGTGCAAACATCATTCGCTCAATCATCACTGCGGCCAGGTTTTCTCCTTTGTTCTGGATTGCCCAGAACATTATGTCCCGATCTGCCCTAGTGCAGAAGAAAGTAGCACTACGAGGTACTATGATTTGGCAGACTATAAAGTGAAGCAATCTATTAAAAATGCGGACATCTGATTAATATCAAGCTTCCATCCTTCAGCTTAAACCCTGGAAACTATATCCCAAGACCTTTGACTTCATCATTCACAGAGTGAATGCCACTAAATCCAGAGGTCTTCACTCCAAACAGATCACGCAAGCTCATGGGTTATTTTGATTTGGATGCCCTTGACAGAGGAAACAAGGGCCCATCTGCTTCCGATTTCAGACAAATGTAAAAGGCTTTCACCCAAGTCCGTGTAGCTTACCTCATGGAAGTAACTACATCCATCCACTGCAATCTTCTCAGGGCGTCGACTAGCCTGGCCAGCCATTCTTCTCAAGATTCTGAACATCCACTGCCTATTTCCGCAATCTTTTGTCTTCACAAACGTAAACCTCTCTTGCTCCTTTGGGGACAAATACTCAGCACTGTAGCCCCTACGCTTCCGGAGATCATCGGAGCGGCCAGGGTGCAGAGAAGAAGGGTTCTGGGAAGGAGATGATGGAAGGGATGAAGCTCTCGAAGGGATTCTCGCGGGAAGAGGAGAAAGCTTCGAAAGTTGCAGAGAGTCGATCCCAAAATCGTTAGGGCATCGGCTTTGGGTGAACGGATAGAGGATAAAAGGGTAAAGGTAGAAGACGAGTGTCTCAGAACAATTTGAATAAATTATTACTATTTTATCGAAAAGTGAAGCGCCAGAGGCAATAAAGCCAGAAAACGACAAAATCATTTGAGGGTCAAACAGCTTTTAATACGATAGCGTCAAGGAATGTAGACAAACTGAATTTTGCTCATTGTTAAAGAGGGAAATTTCATTTCTATCTGAAAAATTTTTTTGCCATAAAATTACAGAGATCTTTTCACACATTGCACATCCCTAATTCCCTTCTAAGAGATGTAAATCTCTCTTCGGTAGGGCTTTTGTGAAGATGTCTGCTAATTGACATTGTATCTATAAAAAGAAATTTCTAAATTACCACTAGCTATGTGGTCTCGAATAAAATGATATCTTACCTCAATGTGCTTTGTCCTTGAGTGCTAACTGGATTTTTGTGAGTTGATGGCACTTGTATTATCACACATAGTGGAATTGATTGATGGTGAATTCCGAAATCCTCAAGGTGTTGTTTTATCCAAGAAGTTGTGTACAGCAACTTCCAGCAGCAACATATTCTGCCTCAGCTGTTGATAACAGCTACTGAATTTGTTCTTGGATGACCATGATATTAAACATCCTGCAAGAAACTGCAAGAACCACTGGTGCTTTTTCTATCTACTTTGCATCAGCATAATCAGCATCTGAATATCCTCCTAATTCTATTTCACAAGATCTAGGATACCAGAGACCTAAATCATGAGTTTCTAGCCAGATATCTAAATATTCTTTTTACTGAAATTAAATGAGACTCTCTAGGGTCTGCCTGATATCTAGCACACATGCACACACTAAACAAAAATCTGGTCTACTTGCAGTTAATTAAGTAATGATCCTATCATACCTCGATAATTCTTTTGATCTACCTTTTTACCTTTTTGATCACTGTCCATTCCTGATTGATGTGCTCATTGGGGTTGATAAAGCTTTGCATCTTCAAATCCAAATTTCTTTAACTCTTTGTGTACTTGCTTGACAGATATGAGTGCCATCCTTCCCTTGCTTGATTTGCAATCCAGGAAGTAGCTTAGCTCCCCCATCAAGCTCATTTCGAATTCTCCCTGCATAAGCTTTTCAAAGTACTTGCAAAGAGATTCATCAGTAGATCCAAAATAATATCATCTACATATATTTTGCACAAGAAGTATATGTTTATCCTTAGACTTTATAAATAATGTACTATCTACTTTACCTCTAGTGAAACCATTCTAATAAGTACTGAGCCTTTCATACCAGGCTCTAGGTGCTTGCTTTCAAACCATATAAGCCTTATGTAGTTTAATACATGATTGGAAATTCGAGATCATCAAAACCTGGAGGTTGTTCAACATAAACTTCCCTTGATAAAGCCATTTAAAAAGGCTGATTTGACATCCATTTGAAATAGTTTTAAATCAATGCAGATGCATAAGCAAGTAAAATCCTAATAGCCTCAGTCTAGCTACAGGTGCATAGGTTTCATCGAAATCTATGCCTTCCTCTTGGAGTAGCCTTGAGCTACCAGTCTGGCCTTGTTCTTAAGATTATTCCAGACTCATCCCAGTTATTTCTGAACACCCACTTGGTGCCAATAACTGAATGATTGGATGGTCTAGGAACAAGTGACCATACTTGGTTTCTCTTGAACTGATTAGTTCATCTTGCATGGCTAATATCCAAGTTTCATCAGATAAAGCTTCATTGACTGTCTTAGGCTCTATTTGAGAAACAAAGGCTAAGTAATCACAAGGAATTACATTACCACTTGTTCTTACCCCTACAGATGGTCACCAATAATATTTCAGGAGGGGATCTTTCTGATGTCTCCATTCTTTTGGAAGATTTTCATGTTGAATTTCATTTTGCTGCAGTTCTTCCAGAGGAGGATCATCCTTGTCCTTAATTGAGGTATTCTTTAATTTCAGACAAGTCATCTGCATCATCAATGTCACTAATTTCTTCCTTTTTCAAGGAAGGGTTAGATTCATCACAAATAACATGTACCATTTTCATTAATAAGGAAATTTTATTGAAAACTCTATAACCTTTGGGTTTAGAAGAGTACCCCATAAAGATGCCTTCATCTGATTTGGCTCCCACTTACCAATGTCCCTTTTTCATTGTTATGGATGAAGCAAGGACATCCAATAATTCTGAAATGGCTGATCTTTGGCTTCTTTCCTTTGTAGAGTTCATAAGCAGTCTTCTTCAGAATTGGCCTGATCATCACTCTATTAATGATATAACATGCCGTGTTGATAGCTTCGGCCC